>SRSE01000946.1:0-157500 GCA_005024645.1 Planiliza haematocheilus | reverse complement strand
AAGACTTGTGTTCACATTAAAGCATTGATATTAAATGACTGATTTGACTGAAGTGAAATAACGTCTCATAAAATCTTTTTCTCTGTCGTCAGAAGCTTGAACACGTCAGAGCGCTGAGTTTGTCCTTGGTTTCGTTGCAGACATGGCGTCGGCCGGCGGCGAGGACCAGTTCCACTGTTCGATCTGTCTGGACGTCTTCACCGAGCCCGTGTCCACTCCCTGTGGACACAACTACTGCAAAGCCTGCATCACGGGCTTCTGGGCCTTCGCTGAAGTCAGCCAGTGTCCGCTCTGCAACGAGACGTTCCCCAAGACGCCCAAACTCCAAGTCAACACTGAGTTCAGAGACATTTTGGAGCTTTTCAAGCGGACGAGAGCAGCAGGCGACGGTGACGCTACGTCTCCTGATCATCCCTCTGAGGTTCCCTGTGACCTCTGCCACGGGGCGAAGGCGAAGGCGGTGAAGTCCTGCCTGGTTTGTCTGGCGTCGTACTGCGGCGCTCACCTGGAGCCGCATCGCAGCGTTCACGCTCTGCAGTGGCACAAACTGATCGAGCCGGTGGAATCGCTGGAGGACAGAGCCTGCAAGACTCACAACAAGCTGAGGGAGTTCTTCTGCAGAGACGAGCGGAGCTGCATCTGTGCTGCGTGCATGAAGGACAGCCATGCCACGCACCACGTGGTCCCCGTAGAGGACGAGCTTAGAGACAGGAGGACGACGCTGAGGTGCATGAAGAGTAAAGTCAACCACGCTCTGAGCGAGGTGAGCGTCCAGGCTGAAAGGATCCAAACCTCTGTGACGCAAAGTCGCAGGAAAGTGGAGAAGATAAAAGCAGAAGCTGGAAAGTGCTTGGCTGCTCTGGTGGCCTTGATCGAAACCAGAAAGGAGGAGCTGATGGATCTCCTGGAGGAGAAGCAGAGGGCGGCAGAGCAGGAGGCCCAGGCACTCGTCAGCCGTCTTCAGGTGGAGATAACTCAGAACCAGAGGATGAGCACCAAGCTGGAGGAGCTCTCAAACACAGAGGATGACTTCAAGCTCCTCCAGGACCTCCCCACCATCTCCTCCTCTGAAAGCACTGAAGGCTTCAGGTTCAGAGCCCAGAGCCTCCTGCATGTGGAGGCCGTGGTGAGGAGCGCCGTGGCCGAGGTCGAGGAGACGCTCGGGGAGCAGATGGAGAACGTCCTCCGAGCTGTGGTCGATGACGAAGAGGACATGATGGACTCTGAGACAGAGTTTAACGACGACCTTGAGCAAATCCAGAGTAAGTGTTTCCAGACTGTGACTCTAGACCCGAACACGGCGCACCCCTGCCTCGTCGTGTCGGGGGACAGGAGGCAAGTGAGGGACGGTGGCTCAAAGAGGGTCGTCCCAGACTGCTCGTCCAGGTTCGACTGTCTCCACTACGTCCTCGGAAACGAGGGCTTCTCCTCCGGCTGCTTTTACTACGAGGTCACGCTCGGAGGACAGACGCTGTGGGAGGTCGGCGTGGCGAAGGAGTCCGTCAGCAAGAAAGGCACCAACCTATCGCTCAGCCCTGAACACGGATGCTGGACGCTGGGTTGTTATTGGGGGCGATGCCAGGCTAACGCTAACCCCCCGGTGGTCCTGGCCTTGCCTAAAGTTCCCCAGAGGATCGGTGTGTTTGTGGATTACGAAGGAAAGCTGGTCTCCTTCTACGACATCGACACCAGGGCTCAGATCTACTCCTTTACTGGATGCTCCTTCACCGCACCGCTGCCTCCTCAGGGCGGCTCATCAAAGCCGTGGGTTATGACCGGCGTCCAAACAAAGACTAAACTCTACCCGTTATTCAGAACCAGCTCTGAGGATTCTGCTCCGCTACGGATCACACCCGTCAGATCCTCAAAAGCAAAGAAGTGACTGTGTCATGGCCGAGGTTTATTATCTTACAGTCTTGGTTTGTGGCCATGGTCAGGTTTTTCCAAATTTTCTTTTTCTCCAGCAGTGCAGGTGGATCTGCAGAGCACACCTGAGTGTCATCTCATTATCACACCCCATAAACACCGGTTCAGCCTCGACACCACCGTCAGATGATTCACTTCCTTGCTGTCTGCCAGCCTCCAGTCGCCGTCTTGCTTATTACTTTGAGCGACTGTTTTTGAGTTTGTAGTGTAGCACCTACGACACCGATGTAACACTGTCCAGTGTAAGAAGGAGAAAAGGTGACTTTCATTCACTTGTAATTTAGGCCAATCAGAAGAAATGGGAACATTCAAGGAGGATAGAGAGAACACGGACGCAGTTTTGACAAAATATATTCTTTAATTGGCAAAATCTGCCTCCCTTAAGTGCATAAATAAATACCTCAGCAATGACTGAATGTCCCTTTCCAGTATCAACTTAGAATAATGCACTTAGAAACCCTTTAACACAAAAAAACAATAGCGCAGTAGTACTGGAAAAAAAAATAACAATAGTGGTAACCGGATTAGAAAATAATAACCAAGAGCAAATAGTCCAAAAAATAGAGTCAACTGTCACCCGGGTAGTGTGATTTTGTGTTTAGTGTCTTATCTACGTATATGACAATCTTCTGGCTCCTAATAAAAACCAACCTGCATAGAGCAGTAGTTGTGTCTCTTTAAAACAACATTGTTTATCTTTTTAACCTCTCTCTCATATATTTATCCTCTTTCTATTGTACAGTATAATTCCTCTCTTCAAATTTTAAATCAATAAACATGAATTTAAATGACAACGTATCATATACAGCTGCATAATAGCTTTTAACAGCCAGCGCACAGTATTGTGTATGTTTTTTAGCCCTTTTTTTCCTACTACTTCACAGTGTAAACAATAATTTATTACATTTCATTCCGATCAGGTTTGAAGAACATTCGAGAACTTCCTCAGACTCAATTGCTAACACCTAGCAATAGCAATTACGAACTTCTTTTGTTTAACCTTACCAGCAATTAGCCACATTTTTCTTACTTTACAGGTACATTTATCTGACTCCAGTTGGTTTAAAGACCGTCTCAGAAACATGACAACACATAACAAAGACATTTTCACCGATATTAAATTAGCTGTAGTCAGCGACGACTAGCATGTTACGCTAACGCTAATAGCATTTTACTCACCGGAGTTTCACTCAACACAAAAACACAACACGGTGATGTTCGGCAACCAAAACTCTCGTTCATTCCCCGAACGATAACTCTTTTTTTTTTTTTTTTCAAAGTATTTATTTTCAAAACATTTCAACAACATAATAACAAGAAACAATGACAATGAAACAGACATTCCAAGACACGTCTGACACGTGTAATGAATTAAGGTACAAAATTAGATTCCTGACAGAAGAAATAAATAAAAAGAATCTTAAAATAAAATTAAGGCAGACAAGTTACTTTATAATGTTTAAATAAAATTCCATGGCTGATATACATTTTTTGTTGTACTCAACATATAACAAGGACTCAAAGTATTTTTTTAATTCCACTAAAAAATAGGGAAATGATGGGGCAGTTTTTGTCCATTTAGCTTTATGAATATGAAATTTACCCAATAATATAAAGAGATTAATAATGTAAAATTTATTATTGTGAGAAGAGTAACCAAAAATAATGTTTTTTTCAGTAAGGTGATAAGTAACTGTAGTTTTAGCCAAAAGAAAGTTTTCTATATCTTTCCAAAAAGTGATACAGAATGGGCACTTGTAAAACAAATGAATAATACTCTCTTTGTCTCCTCCACAAAAGGTACAACAGTCATCAATGACAGAAAACCTGGATACATATACATGATGCAATTCTCTAACGTTATTAGAAATTAAAAATTTGAAAGGGACAAGCCATGCTCTATTCCAGTTAATATCAGTGAAGAGAGAGTTCCAATAAGTCTTTCCGTGTGGAGTTATTTTCCTTTTGCTATAAAAGCATTTTCTAATATGTTTATTGGTGCATTTGTAACTAATGAATTGGATACCTTCTAAGTAAAGTGTTTTTTGAGAGTTAACAACCTCATGTGAATTATTACATCCTTTCATTAGTTCTTTTAAACCATTGGAGATAGAGCCAACTACAAATCTATATTCCTTAGGTTTGATGGAGAAACATTGCGTATGACATTATGTGACCTTCATTTGTAAAAAGATCTTTCAAAAGTATCACATTTCTTTCAATCCAGTTTTGACAATAGAGTGACTTGTTTCCTTTAGTAATACTGTATATTGATTATTCCAAATTATTGTTTTGTGTGGAGAGAAATTATGTGAGTAACATAGTTTCCATGCTAATAAAGCCTGCTGATAGAACTTTGATATATTGAGGGGAAGTTTGGATACACTATAATCACATGTTAACAGAAAATGTAGACCTCCTACTTCTTTAAATATGTTGTGAGGAATAAAATACCACATTGAGTCAGGAGCTTTCAAACACTCTTTCACCCATTTCAGTTTGAATGTATAATTTAAATCTTTAAAGTCCAAGAGTTCCAAGCCACCTTCTTCTTTGGATCTAGACAAAATTTCCTTCTTCAGGTGATGATGTTTATTGTTCCATACAAAGTTGATGAAAATGTTGTTTATGTCTTTGCAGGTTGAGTCCAAGACATTGAGAGAGAGAGCAGGATAGACAAAACGAGAAACTCCTTCAGCTTTGGTTAATAAAATCCTTCCTATGATGGAAAGGTCTCTTTGTAGCCACATATTTAAGATAGATTTAGTTTTCTGTAATTTTGGAAAAAAGTTGAGAAGCTGTCTTTCCTTCAAGTCCTTACAAACATGAATTCCAAGATATTTTACACAGTTTTTAACAGGAATGTTATGCAGAATTTTGTCCTTAGTTTGAAATAGGCACAACATTTAGATGTGTTTAGTTTTAGGCCCGATGCAGCTGAAAATAAGTCTACAAGAGAAATGGCATGTTCAATCTGTTGTTTATCTTTTAAAAATAAAGCCGTGTCATCCGCTAATTGAGTTATTTTTATCTCTTTTCCAAAAATAGATAGACCTTTAAGAGCAGGATCATGGAGAATGTGTAATGACAGTAATTCCACAACTATTAAAAATAAAAAGGGAGAAATGGGACAACCTTGGCGAACAGATCTCATAACAGGGAATCTCTGTGTAGTATAACAAAACACCACTGTCAATATTCTTATAAAACATTTTGACTGTTGAAACAAAATTTGGCCCAAAACCAAAGAGTTGGAGCGCTTTATACAAGAAATTGTGTTCTACAGTATCGAATGCCTTATAAAAATCAAGAAAAACTACAAGGGCTTCAGATTCAAGATAGTTAGAATAATCTAGAAGGTCAAGAATAAGTCTGATGTTAGAGCTTATATGACGGTTGGCCATGAAACCAGTTTGAGTTTCACCTATAATTTTATTGAGACCTCTTTTTAAGCGTTTGGCAAAAATTAGAGAGAAAATCTTATAATCACAGTTCAACAGCGTGATGGGTCTCCAGTTTTCAATTAATAAAGTGATCTTTCTCTGGTTTTGGGATCAGAGTTATCAAGCCCTGTTTCATAGTTGTTGACATTTCTTTCTTGTCTAGACATTCATAAAATAATTCTATTAAAGGGTTTTCAATTAAGTTCCAAAAATGGAGATAAAATTCAACAGGAATTCCATCTATACCAGGCGATTTTCCTTTATTCATTGATTTAATAGCCTCTAAGATTTCTAGTTTTGTAATGGGTTCCTCACAATCTTTTTGAAATTGCTCAGAGATAGAAGGAGTGAAAGGTTGAATTAAGTTACAGAATATCTCGCAGTCATCAATTTGAAAATTAGATTTATAAATATTACTATAAAAGGAGCTGACGTATTTTGAGATGTCTGAGGTACTGTTAGTTATGTTATCATTGATCCTAAGAGATACAATATTATTTCTTTTGCGGTTACGGTTCTCTAAAGCAAAAAATAACTAGAATTCTTTTCTCCTTGCTCCAGCCATTTTGCTCTAGATCTTATAAATGCACCCTTAGCCATATCAATGTATAAGTTGTCTATGTCTTCTCTTAATCTTTTCAATTTAATTTGTTCGTCCTCTGATAAGGAAGTTTTTTGTAGTAAGAAATGTAGTTCATTCATGATACTGATTTCTTTAGCCAGATTATTTTTCTTAATATCTTTGGCACGACTTATTGCTAACTCCCTAATTTTAAATTTAAAGTATTCCCACTTTTGAGTGGGATTAGAATCATTTTTATCAAAGATCTGTTTTGCAGTTAAGTTCACTAAATTGCAGAATAAATCATCTTTGAGCAAATTAGTATTGAATTTCCAGTAACCCCGTAGATTATTATTTTTTTGTTTAGTTCCATTTAGATGGATAGTAATTAAATTATGATCCGACAGGGGGGCGTATTCATGAGAGGTTTCTGCAACAAAGTGGGTACTAGAAGGAGATATTAACCATAAGTCAATTCTTGATTGCAACGATCTGCTAACATTGCTCCAAGTAAATTCTTTTTGTCAGGATTTAAGAAACGCCAGATATCAATAACAGAGAGTCTTTCGGAAATAAAGGTTGTACATTTAAATTTTGAGTTTTGAGTTGTTCTTGCAGGTATTCTATCTATGAGATCATTTGGTGCATCATTAAAATCGCCACCGATTATAATGTGTGCTTCCTTGTATTTGTTTTTAAGATTAACTAGTTTATCACAAAGTTGTGTAAACATAGTTTTTGCTTGAGCTGGGTTATTGTGGCTATATAAATTACACACTAGGAAGTAGGACTTATTTAGTTTGAGTATCAAGATTAACCATCTGCCCTCATCTGATTTAAAAGATTCAATTATGTCACCATTGAATTTGTTAAGAAGGATGGCGACACCTGCAGACTGTTGGGAGAAGTGGCAAAAGTAGCTTTGATCACCCCATTGAGATTTCCAGAATTTAACATCACTGTCAACTGAATGTGTCTCTTGTAAGAATATTAAATCAGCATTTTTTCGTTTACAAAACAAAGAATTAAAGTGGTCTGCCATGGAAGAAAAAGGGAGAATAAAGAGATGAATTGGATGTCTGTGAATAACCTATGAAGTAACAAAGCTCTGAGCTGAGACTGTCAGAGAATTAAACTTTTATCTAAAAGTACTGAACGAGTATTAAACGCTGAGTGTTAAGTACCTTGACAAAGAAATCATAATATATAGTATATACTACAGAAGTGAGTATGGAGCCCTGTTTGCATAAACATGTAAAAAGGAACACTTAAGACATGGGCTACTTCTTAATAGTCAGTGGAACATATAAGACAACAATGTCCTGACTTACGCAGTGTATCTAACTCCATCAATAATGGCGACAGGACCCTGCCATTTAGTCTTTTTTCCTTCGGTGCGTGCTTGTTGGACGAGAGGCCAAAGCTTGTTTCTGCTTTGCTTTTCTTGATAGGTGAGATCTTCCGCCATCCGAAGTTTTTTTTCTTTCATGACATTTGCCATGAGGGATGCTTTCCAAACCTTGTATCTGAAGGTGCGCATAGTGAACTGTATGATGACAGGGCGCATGCTTTGATTCTCCCGTGGTCGTCCGATCCTGTGTACTGTATCCACCATGAATCCAAGCTTGCTTCTTTCCTCTGGGATTATCTGGTTGATGATCTCCAGCACCTCTTTTCTTACATCCTCGTTTGGTTTTTCAGGCAGATTAAGAAGACGGAGATTCCACCTCCTGCTGTACCTTTCCGCATCGTCTTGCTTCTCCTGCATGGTGGAGAGTTGGTTTTTGAGTGACAGCACAGAGTCACCCGTTTCTTTGTACTGGATTTCCAGGCTTTTCATGTTTTCTTTCATCGTCGTTATCTCCGCGGTGTTATTTAAGACCAACTTTTCGAAGTTGGAGAAGCGGTCATTCAGACTGTTGATGGCTTTTAGTATGTCCGAGTTGGAGACCGGTTCTTCTTCCTTTTGTGGGCAGAGTTTTTTGGAGTTGGGGCTGTGGAGAGGGGAGGGTGGCAAAGGAGTGCACAACCCCTCGTAAGCATGGTCGGTGATACTATCCAGTAATGTTCCCTTTTTCTGGTTTCTTGAGTCTCGTTTGCTTGCCATTTCAGTACAGGTTGCCAACGCTAGTTAAGCTAGCAAGCAACCCAACGTCACGCTCCGCAAAAAGTTCTGGAAGTAAGTAGGAAGTTTGAGTGAGCCTACCGTTAAAGTTCAAAACACAACACAATTTCCCACTTCTCAAACGATGGATAGGTGAGTCTCAAAAGTTCATTTTAAAAGTTCGGTACTTCGAAGTGGTGAGGAGCTCAACAAAACGCGTCTGACCAGGCCGCCATCTTGTCGCGACCCCCGAACGATAACTCGGACTGTAGTTTTAACCACTTTATACGTAGTAATCCGCTTTAGCAACACTTTCTCTCTGACCGTAGCGTTGCTCTCTGCATTCAGTGAATAAGAAACATAAACAGGGAACTAAGGCGCTGCTAACGCCTATGTGCGCACCCTGCTGGATAAAATGAGGAACTACCTCTGAACTTGGGGATTTACATTTATGGGTGTTACAGTAGTTTTTACCTTTTCTTGAGAAACTGGAAAATAAACATTTCTAATAAATATTTCTGCATAAAAATTATTCAAAACATCAACAACAAACCCAAACACATGAAACTGAAATATTACACTTGTTTATTCACTAAAGTGCGCCATTATTACATATCATGTCCTCCTGGTAACAGCTGATCAGTGTTCTCCAGCAGCTTGGTTCCTCAGAACAGAACCACTTCAGTTCTGAGATGTTGGTGGGTTTCCTCACATCAAGTGCTGCTTCAGGTCCAACAACAACATTTCTCTTGGATTAAGGTCAGGACTTTGACTTGGCCGTTCCTAAACATTCATCTGGTTCTTCTTTAACCGTTCTCTTGTAGAACCACTTGTGTTCTTGGTTCTCCTTGTCTTGCTGCATGACCCAGTTTCTCTTCACATTCAGCTCATGGACAGATGTCCTGACATTTTCTTTTAGAGTTCATTGGTCCATCAATGAGGACAAGGCGTCCTGGTCCAGATGCAGCAGAACAGGCCCAAACCAGGACATTAGCTTCACCCCCATGTTTGATGGAGGGATGAGGTTCTGATGGTTCATCTCATTTAAACCAAACTATTCTACTTTTGTCTCATCTGTCCACTAAACATTGTCCCAGTAGTCTTCTGTCTTGTCCACATGATGTTTAGAAATGTTCTTCTTGGAGAGCAGTGTCTTTGTCCATCACACCATGGTTGTTCAGTGGATTCATCAACATTACCATCAGCCAATCAGAGAGAGGCCTTTAGCTGCTTAGAAGTTCCCCAGGGTTCCTCTGGTTCCTCTCAGACTATCATGGAGTGATCTTTGTTGGTGGACCACTCCTGTCGTCTTCAATCTGTCTGACTGTGGATTATTTGTGGCTTCCAAACTCTTTAGAGATGCTTCTGGAACCTTTTCCAGCCTGATGAGCAACAACAACTCTTTCTCTGAGCTCTGAGACAAAGCTCCTTTGTCCACAAACATCAGACTGAGACAATGAAACTAAACGAGGACCTGAACCACACCTGAGTCTCATTACACCTCTCTAATATGTAATATTGGCTCATTTTATTCCCGTTTCATGTCTTTGGTTTAATCGATGTTATTTTTGTTTTTCTATTCTTTAATAAAATCCAGATTCATATTCTCATAGAACTGTAATAAAACAAAGTCTCTTTTCATTTCATAACATCTGTTTATTTAGTTTTTATCTTGGTCCAGATGTCTCTGTCTCTGTCTCTGTCTCCGTCTCTGTCTCCTTCCTCGTCTGCTCGTCGTCTTTACTCCAGGAAGCGAATGCTCATCTTGTGATCAATGTTCACTTTCTCCAGAGACTGAAAGCAAAAACAAGCTAAATATTAATTCTCATGTTTAATCTAACTCCATCACGTGTCACGTTGTGCAGGACGACCTCAGGTTTTCATCGTCTCACCTTTTTGAACTCTTCGAAGCAGATGGCGTCGTCTCCGTCCAGGTCGGCCTCCTGAATGGCTCGCTCAGCGATGCTCTGCAGCTGCTCCTCCGTCACATGCATCATCCCCAGCATGGCCTGCAGCACCTGTCAATCAGCAGCACCTGTCAATCAGCAGCTCAGCCAATCAGCAGTCAGGACGGACTTCACTACTTCCTGTCCTTCTTCATCCCCTCTGTACTACCGTCCTTCCTTTCAGGACATTAGCTTCTGTCTGTGTCCTTTACGTCTTCGGTATCTACAGGTGATCAGCTCCAGAATCATCTTTCATAACTTGACTGAGTCATAAACCAGATACTGATGTAGATGTTCAGACCTGGAGCAGCTCAGCTCTGGAGATCTTTCCATCTCTGTCCTGGTCGTAAAGCTTGAAGGCGACTGAGGAGAGAAGACGGATCAGCTGATTATCAGATGATTATCAGATGATTATCAGATGATTATCAGATGAATCACTGAGACACAAACTGAAGGTGAAAACATTTCTGGACATTTGAGTTTCTTCGTCCTGCTGTTGGCCGGTTCTCTCTGAGCGCCGTCTCGACTTCTGTTTGTGTCGACGGGACGGAAATGAGCCAGGACCCGGACAAAGGAGGGAAAGTCCACCGTGTCCTGTCTGGACGGAGACAGAGACAGAGACAGAGACAGAGACAGAGACAGAGAGGAAAGGGAAACGCCTTCTGTTCAGAGTGAGAGGAAAACAAAGTGCTGTGGAGTCAAAGCTTAAATCTCTGAGCTGCTTTACCCGGGACGGAAGAAAGCGCCGACGATTCTGTCCCCGATGGGATTCAAGGACAACTCAGGGACAGCTTCAAAGTCATCAGGACTGAGAAACAGAGAGGAACCGTCAGGACGCTGGTGTCTCAATGTCTCAATGTCTCAATGTCTCAGTGTCTCAGTGTGTCAGTGTCTCTGTGTCTTAGTGTCTTAGTCTCAGTGTGTTAGTGTCTGTCCACTGACCCGAGGCGTCCTCTGTTGTCTCTGTCCAGAAACTCAAACCTCTCGTAGAGACGGAGTAGATGAGCTGAAGAGACTGAGACAAGATGATTGGTTGATTAGTTGATGACTCATCATTAATGAGTTGATGACTCATCATTAATGAGTCTAAAAGGATGAAGTGTAGCTGATCTGAAGATGATGATGAAGTATTCGTAGTATTTGTAGTATTTGTAGTATTTTAATCTTTATTTCTCCATAAACACTAATAACCATAAAGTTTCATTCATGAAGCTCACACTCAGTTTGCAGTTGTTCGTATCCATGACGACGGTTATGGGCGTCGACACTAAAACCATCTGCTGTTATCACACAGCTCACACATGTTAGACTGAGACACACACACACACACACACACACACACACAACAAGGAGGATTATGGGAAAATTTAGATAAATATAGTTTTTTAATCTTTTTATCGATGAAGTGTTGACTGACCTTTAACACTTTATTATTATTATTAGGCTAGTACTAGTAGTAGTAGCAGTACTAGTAGTATTAGTAGTAGTAGTAGTATTTACCATTTGTTCATTAAGTACAGATGCAGAGTGGAGCACATGCTTCTTTAAACTTTAGTTTCTAACATTAGTTTAACGTCACGTGTAGAACGTGTGACACAGACCGGTTTCTGTTTTGTAAATCCTATTTTATTTTTATTTATTTTATTTCAGTCTTCCTCTAACCATCACCTGAGTTAACTTCAGACGTGTCCTTAAATCAAACACATGTTCACTCACATCCCGTCTCCTTCATCAGCTCCTCAGCGTCTGGGACGTCGTCCATGTTGGAGCTGCTGGAGCCCATCCTGACACCTCCTCTACTCTGAGCCTCCTGGAGGAGGTCAGCTACAGAGAGAGGAGGAGGAGCAGGAGGAGCAGGAGGAGGAGTCAGGACATGCTGCTCAGCCAATCAGTGCTCAGCATGCAGACACTCAAAGACCAATGGGAGACGTCGCTGTTTCAGTTTCAGGAGAGAAACTAAATCAGATGTTTAATGTCTCAGTCCAGATGTGAACACGAGACTGATCTATCAGACAACACCTCCTCCTTCCTTCCTTCCTTCCTTCCTTCCTTCCTTCCTTCCTTCCTTCCTTCCTTCCTTCCCTCCTTCCTTCCTCCTTCCTTCCTTCCTTCCTTCCTCTCTTCCTTCCTTCCTTCCTCCCTTCCTTCCTTCCTTCCTTCCTCTCTTCCATCCTTCCTTCCTTCCTTCCTTCCTTCCTTCCTTCCTTCCTCCTCCTTCCTTCCTCCTTCCTCCTCCTCATCCTTCCTTCCTTCCTCTCTTCCTTCCTTCCTTCCATTCTTCCTTCCTTCCTTCCTTCCTTCCTTCCTTCCTTCCTTCCTTCCTTCCTCCCTCCTTCCTTCCTCTCTTCCTTCCTTCCTTCCTTCCTTCCTTCCTTCCTCTCTTTCTTCCTTCCTTCCTCTCTTCCTTCCTTCAGCCTCAGTCAATGATTAACTGTAATTTTTGCATAAATAAATAAATATATATATATGTTTTTGTTCTACCTTATTTTGCAGGACCCACGTCACCATCTTCTAGGTTTTAATGTTCTACCAGTTATTTATTTATTATAAAGTTCCTTCCACCTCCACACATACAGTCTGTCTTTATATTTTTCTGTGTATCTTTCACTCTCTTATTATTTCTTGTATATTTTAAAACCTTTTATCTATTTCCTCTGTCAAAGTCTGTTATTGTTGTATCGTTTGTCTATTTTACCACATCCAGCTCCACTGTGACTGAGACCAGAGGGATTAATCTTTCCTTCTTTCCTTCATTTCTCCTTTCTGTCTTAATAATAACTGACCACATGATGGCGCTGCTGCTCATTTACATTCCTCCTTCCTTCCTTCTCTTCTTGAGCATCTAAACCTTTTATTTCATCACATGTTCTGTCTCAAACTGTTTCTCAGTCTGCTTCTTTCACCTTTTTCATTTCTTTATCCAAGACTTTTATTTGTTTTTATTCTTAAAATAACTGATGTGTTTTTGATGAGTGTAGAAGCAGCTGATTAGAGCCTGTCTGTCCACCAATGACCAGCAGGTGGAGACATTTCATCATAAACACACAGAGCAGCGTCCACAGAAGAAGAACCTTCCTGTTTGTCAGTTATTGGAAATAAAAAGGAGAAAAAAGATGAATGACTGAATAATTTGTTAATTAACAACAACAACAACAACAACAACAATAATAATAATAATAATAATTAATTGTATATATAAGAATACAAACTGAGGGAACTTAAATATTAGACATATTTAGATTATGTGACGCCTCGTATGTGAGGAGACGAGTTTAAAATGTGTGGAGCTGATGGAGAGAAGCTAAAAGTGGAGAAATAAATTCCTGTCTCTGCAGCATCAGCTGGAGCTTTTCTCCATCACCACATTAAGCCCCGCCCCTCGGACGATCTGATTGGCCCGGCAGAGTAGGGAGGGTTGGTAGAGGGTAGCCCTGGATGTAAATAGTTTGAGGTTCAAGCTGAAATAAAAGTGAAATAAAACATATTATATGTTGTTTCCCATCAGAAACCAAACGCTGACACAGGGGTCAGCTCTACAGGACGTTCATCATCGTTGGTATTAACCGTCCTGTCAGCAGAGGAGCACGTTCACTGTTTTATCAGAAGTCATTCAGTTTCTCCCTCTGGACGTTGACCCAGTTTGTTCCTGACACGCTCTCAGTTGAGTTGGCAGCGAGTCAGAGATTTAGCATTCCTCCCTGCTAGCGCGCTGACGTGTTAGCTCTGTTCATCTGGAGGTCGATTCCTCCTGTTTGACTGAGGAACGCAGAGAAACGAATGCAACTTATATTAAGACTGCATCTGGAAGACAGATGTGATTAAATGAAGATAAATCTGATCTGGTGTCATCAAGCGTCATACGTGTCCTGACCTGTGGCGTCCCCCCAGGATCCCTCCTCGGCCCTTGTGGTTTTCTGTTTTCATGCTCACGCTAGGACACGGCCTTTATGTGGACGACAAACTGATTTACAACTATTTCTGAGTTATTATAGAGGATTTAGGGTCGAGGATTGGATGATTTATTTTCTGAATAAAATATTAATAAAATAAAATATTAAAATCCCCCCCAAAAAAAAATCCCCCAAAAAAAAATCCAAAAAAAAAATATTAAAATACAAATAATAAAATATTAAAATACAAACACACACACACACACATATATATATAACCCCCCCCCCCAAAAAAATGTATAATATATATATATATATTATATATATATATATTTATATATTTTTTATAAAAAAATATATAATATATATTTTTTTAATAATTGAAGGCAAAGTCAGAAATTTAAATGTGGAAATTAAAAGTTAGACAAAAGATTAAAAAATTAAAGGTTTTCTAGATTTGAACCGGCGACCTAATTAAAACTCAAAATAAGCTATATCAATAAACTACACCAAGTCTACAGTTTTCCATCAAACATTTACTCCTGAAGGAAGGAAAAGGTTCATCTAAAAATACTGCAATTAATTCAACTATAATATGAAATACTGGGATTAATCGTGATTAAATATTTGAGCCGACCAAAGCAGCACTGTGAATGAAATGTGAGGCTGCAGGGTTGGCCCACATTCCCACCACAAACAAACCCCTCCAGAGGTCATCCGGACCAAGACCACTTCCTCTAGAGGATGCCGGTCTGCTCCAATTAACGTTAAATGGAAGAAAATGAGAGCAGAGACTCAACCAGGAGTCTGCAGCAGATTTCATTTCAGCTTTATATTAACCAAGAAAGAAACACGTTAAAGAGAGGAGGTGGTCAAACCCTCCCTAAAACCACCAAGAGTCACCAACTGTGTTCAATGAATCTGTTCAACTTTTACCTGCTGATAATCAAACACATGTGAATGTAAACGTCCCACTCATGGATTTTATCCTGAAGTGTTCTCTTGTGTCTCTGCCTGCAGCTGTAAACTGGTCCAGTCTTTATTTCCTGTACAAATTAAAGTTTATTATAAGTGCCAGTCTGAAAGGAAACAAAAGCAACAAACAAAACAAAAATAAAAGTTTGTCACGGTTTCCTAGAATCCACACCTTTTCTCTCTCTTCGTCTTTCATGTTGCGGTTTTTCCAGGTCTGGAAATGAAAGTGTAGGTATGTCCGGCATGACGAGTGACACGTGGGCGGGAACTCAGATGACAGATTAAATTATAAGGCACGTGGCGCAGTAGCTGCTCTAAGCCTCAGTGAAATAACAAACAAGCAGAGCGACCAGAGGAAGGCTGGAGAACCTCTGCTCCTCTGCATCCTTTCAGCTTGTATTTGTCACTGGGACACTGCAGCAAATATTTAGATTCCTCCATGATGCCTCTGGAAGATTAGCCTTTATCCAGACGGTAAATATTTAAGAGTCAGATTTTAACAGTTAAGGGATTAATACCACAGCAGTTACCTTCAGACTGAGATGGATGAGGTGAATACCTGCAGTCTGGGCCTCAGCCTCACTTTATTAGCAGAGATGTTTCATTCTCTGCTGCAAACAGCTCAATAGTGACATTACTCTGAGGATGGAAGCTAGCTAAGAAGTGCTACTATTAGCTGGGAGGCTAGGAAGCTAGGAAGAGCGCGTCTAGCTAGAAGGCTAGGGAGTGCTACTATTAGCTGGGAGGCTAGGAAGCTAGGAAGTGCGATTATTAGTTGGGAAGACTGACAAGCTAGAATTAGCTAGGAAGCTAGGAATAGCTATTATTAGCTGGAGGCTAGGGGGAGCTACTCTAAGCTAGGAGGTTATGATGCGCCACAGTTAGCTGGAAGATTAGGAAGCTAGAAGAGCTACTATTGGCTGTGAGGCGATAGACTGAAATTTGCAGTTTGAATGAAGATTAACGATAAGCGAGATCAGCTTTAAAGACTTTAATTTCCTAGAGACACGTATAAAACAGGAAGGAGATTGAGATTTGATTTGAGACTCACGCTGAGGACTTCTCCTCCTCCTCCACTGCTCCAGTGTTCACTTCCTTTTCATAACCATGGTGCTTTACATACCAGATCATCTCTGTGGTTATTGACCACTTCTCTGTCGGAAACCACAAAAAGAGGATGCGAGTCTGATTTACAACAATCTGCTCTTCTTCTTCTTCTTCTTGTAAATATTATTTTATCTCCCTCATTTCTGTGTAAAACATTTTGAGCTCTTCTCTCCACAGAGATGTTCATTCACTTCAGTTGCCATGAACTGTTAACAGAGTTGTTCTTTTCTCAGCTGAAAGCTTGAGTAAATCTCTAGAGATCGTCTGGAGGCGCCTCCAAACAGCAGCTCTGGACAGAAACTCTGTCTGGGTCTGTTGTGTTACACCCAGCGTCTCTGGGAAGCTGAGAAGATCTACGGAGGAGAGGCCGGAAGATAAGAAGATCTACTGTTAGCAAGGAAGCTAAGAAGAGCTACGGAGGAGAGGCCGGGAGGTGAGGAAGATAAGAAGATCTACTGTTAGCAAGGAAGCTAAGAAGAGCTACTGTTAGCAAGGAAGCTAGGGAGATCTACTGTTAGCAAGGAAGCTAAGAAGAGCTACGAAGGAGAGGCTGGGAGGTGAGGAAGATAAGAAGATCTACTGTTAGCAAGGAAGCTAAGAAGAGCTACTGTTAGCAAGGAAGCTAGGGAGAGCTACTGTTAGCAAGGAAGCTAAGAAGAGCTACTATTAGCTGATATGCTATAGGGAACTACTTTTAGTTCAGAAGCTAGGAAGCTAGGTGCATAACACAAAGTTAATAAAAACCAATTTAACACATAAGAACTGTTCAGAACTTAATAAAAGTAAAACCAGATTAGCAGTAGCACTAAAGTTAGCATGCATACACTTGTTCCTGGACCAGAATCTCATGTCTGTGTGTAAATGGATTAACTGTAACGTAAAGCAGAGTTACAAACGTTCAGTGGCATGATCCAAATCATCTTTTTCTTCTTACCTCCTTTTTTAACCCCTGACACCTGACATCCTCTTCTGTAGTGCCACCTAGTGTCACAGCAGTGTAATAACAGGACAGTGATGATGTGTTTTCATGCAGCCAGCTGATCAATCACCAGGAGTGGGACGGGTGGACAAACTTTAAACGGCTCAACCGAAAAAGAAAGTAAATGAAGTTTCAGATGAAACCGTGTCTGACCTCTCACTTTCCAACAATAGGAAACAGGACTGTGACCTCATCTGTGGGTAAGACATTAGAGAAAGCGTCTGCATAGTGAGTGCAGTATTAGTATACTGCACTCACTGCTTTTATTTGTTACAGATCAAAGGATTGAATGTTTAGAACGGTTTACTTTTAAATATTCACCAAACCAAGATATTGGTTTCATTCGCTCAGAGGTCTCCTGATTTCCCAAACTCTCAGCTAGCGTCCTAGCCTCCTAGCTAATAGCAGCTGTTCCTGGCTTCTTAGCCTCGTAGCTAATAGTAGCTAGCCTTCCTAGGATCCCAGCCAGTAGCTCTTCCAGTCATCTCAGTCAATAGCAGCTCTTCTTATCCTCCCTGCTATAGCGCTTCCTAGCCTCCTAGCTAACAGTTGCCTTCCAGCTTCTATACTATACCTTCCTTTCCATAAAACGTGTCGTGTTCCTCGTTCTCTTACGTACAATATCTGAATGTTTAAAGACATTGCCACTCTCTACATTGTTCAGCATTTACTTTCAGACGTCCGCATGCCTGCGTACGCTGACAGTAACTTAGTGTTCTTGTTTGCGTTTTATTTCCTGTTATATTTCTGATCTTTCAGCTAAATGCTTCACTGAGAAACAAAACAACTTGTCGGGCGCATTTAACACTGATCTGTGAGTTTCGGTTTGATGCACAGTAGATCTTCATTCCTCAGGGACGTCTGCTGGCCCCTGTTAATCTGCGCTGGAATTTGAAAGTCTGATATCAAACTTATTTATTTTATTTTCGTGTTAAATTATGGAGGCTAAAGTTTCTTTATTGCCATGAGGCTGCCATGAGTCAACAATAGACTGGCAGACAAACAAGAAGAGAGAGGAGGAAATCTAAATGTGGAGAGACCGGGCACACATACCAGCGCTTTACTGTCCTTACAGTAAATGAGATGTTAAAGCTTAAATAAAATCAGAAACCTTTTAAGGGATCAACATAACTGGAAACTCCCAAGAACGAAGGCGTAGAATACTTTAGGAGGAGGAGGTGGTGGTGGTGGTGGTATCTAAGGACAGGGGGGTTTTCAGCCAGGAAAGTAGACCTGATCATAAATAAGAGATGTTGATTGTTTTAGTTACGCTGCCTCCATCCTAACTGACTAGGGAACTGAAAAGTCCAAAGACAGAGGAAACGCTGCAGAGGAAACTAGACGCAGGAAATACTTTGGCTCATTTAGAGCTCTGGTTCTGCTGTAAGACGAATCAGATAATCAGAAAAACATTTTGCTCCAGTTTACTTTCAGTTTTCAGAATGAAAGTGGAATCCCACAGGGCCCTGTTTTCGATCCACTTCCTATCAGTCTACATACATGACCTCATAAAAATGACCCAAAACATCAGGGGATTATCACGCAGACAAAGAAAGGTCAGTCAAACCATCGTGTATTCGTTTAAGAGAATTAATCATTTGTTTAGAATGTTTGATAGCCCTTGTTTTTAGCAATAACAGCAGCTAAATGTTTCTGGTAGCGGCAGATCAGTCGTCTACAGCAGCTTCTGTTTTCAAAAGTGGAGCCTGTGACGTCTGATAAAGCTGAAACCTTTAAATCCAGTTGGTTTTATTCATAAATGCCATCGTCTCTAATTAACAAACGCATCAGGCTCTTTGAACGTTGCAGAAGTTTGACGCATAAAACTCTCTCTTGGTAGCTGATGGTTGGACTCTAGTGGACGTCCTGGGCTCCGGTTGCCTAGGTAACCCTCTTGTATATGTCCCTGTGAGACAAACAGAAGATATGAATATTGCTTCCTCTTCCACCTGGATTCACCTGATGCTCCACGGCTGCTATCAGTGTGGTGCATTTGGTGGAAGGAACCAAAATGGTGGACAGTGTTCCTTCAGGTGAATGTTTCCATCATGTGTCACCCACTGACCCTCAGAGTTCAGATCAGTCCATGCTTGGTGCCTGCACACATTTGATCTGCTATCGCTGCTACAGCTCAACACGTTCAAAGATAAAAGCAGTCCAGGCATCTTCTGTGTCTTAAATGAAATGCTGTGTCCTTTTCCCTTCATTTAGAACCAGCTACCACTAATTAAAGAAGTGAGGGGAAGATGGAACCAGACATAAACATGCCGATGCCAACACGTAATAGAGCTGAACGTGGCCTCATTCGTAATTCTGAAACCAAACTAACTTTCGAGTTAAATCATTCCTTTAACAGTGACATTGTGACACAGTGCAGGCTCTTACCAGCAGCAGCAGGTGCGTTTGTTTGTTTGTGTGGAAGCGTCTGCACAGGTGACAGCGTGGTAATACCCTGGAAGTGAACAGGCAGTGAGTCATAAACTTCATTGTTGTGCTGCGATAATGTGCTACGGCTAAAACACAATGGCTTCCTGTGCAGCTCCAGAATCAGAAACAATCATTCATCACTGCTCTCAGATGACACCATGGAAATCCCTTTGCTTTCTGCCCAGCCTGCGTCGCCTCATTTCCCATGGTACTTTACAAACCTCGGGTCTGACCAGTGCACTTACGTCCTGCTACCTATTAAAATATGGACCACTTCGTGTGCTGATAATTATAATTTATAATTAGTGATATTGGCCAAGTATACTTGTGTATACATGGAATGTGTTCTCTGCATTTATCCCATCCGTGAAATTAGTGAACACACAGTGAGGTGAAGCACACACTAACCCGGAGCAGTGAGCTGCCATGCTACAGCGGCGCTCGGGGAAAGACGAGCCAGCCAGGAGGTGATGAGGTGACTTAGAGGTGATGCTGGGAAACTGTCATCAATGTGAAAACTATTAGTCCGACCGATGGACCCTGAGCAGAGCAGAGAAGATGCTTGGTGGTAGGAACCAACATGGTGGACGGTGTTTCCTGGGGATAAACCTTTGGGAGACTGTTTGTCCCAAACCCTTGTTTTTAGCAGTAACCATACGAACCAAACATTTCCAGTAACTGCTGATCTGTCGTCTGGCCCCCGGCTCTGCTATCCTGATGATGTTGACAGTTTTCAGAAGATTGTCTCAAAAAGTCTGAGACTGTTTTTCCGTAAGAGTCACTCAGCCAACTCTGGTGACTCGCCTGTATCACCTTACTCTTCCCAAAAGATCCATCCCTGGTGTCTGTGGAAGCACTTTACTGTAGGGCAACGGCTCTGATGTGTGAACGTCAGGACATGGGGACAACAGTTTAATCCCCAGCAGCTCATTTCAGGTCTTCCTGGGGGATCCTGAGACCAGATCCTGGGTCCAGCTGGCTGGGGGTCTCCTTCCAGCTTCCTGGTTAACCCTCCAGACGAAGGCGCCCATGAGGCATCCAGATCCCTGAGGAAACCAGAAGTCACCTTAGCATGGAGGAGGACGTAGCTGACAGATCAGCAGTTACCAGAAACTTAATTTAGTTCCTATTAAAGTGATATTGTTGCAGGAAAGAAGCAACTAAAAGTGCTGCAGGCAGCAGCTTTCACTGTGATTTGTGGCCAGCATACCGTCGGCGTGTGATCAATGTAACTTAACCTTCCCTATGGGGAAAAGCTCCTGGCCCCGTGCCAGCGTTGCTTACGACATGCCACTCCTCACAGTGTGGAAAAACCCAACGGTGTCGCTTTCAGTCCGTTCACTCTTATCGTAAGGTGTTCGGTTTAACCGTCTTTACTCAGAACGCCATTAGTCGCCTACGAAGTCTGAGCCTTTCACAATGACAGCTTGTTGTGTTGCCAAATAATGGCATGACAGGAAACAAGACACAAAACGAATCCATAATCATTCAGGTTTTTCATTTTGATTTAATCCCGTGAATGAGAGCAATGATCTTTAAACGTCAACTCCTGAATGTGACGCCACGAGAGGATCAAACAGACACGAAGACAGAGCTGTCTTCAGACCCTAAACCACAATGAAACTAAAGTGTCCTATGAACTGTTAGTTTCTGATATCTATATAACACATCCAGCTAACTGTAAACGGTTCATTAACACAGATTATTCCACAGCGCTGCACATGAAGATGTTTCTTTATGGATGTTTGAACTTCTGCAGGACGTGACGACCCTGACAACAATCAGCTGATCTACACAGAACGAGAGCGTTTGCTTTTTATTTTCTGCAGCACAGTTCTCCTTTAACCCCTGACCTTAAATATGAAGCTATGAAGAAAGACCTGTCAGCTCCAGAAACAAGACAAACAGAGCAGCAGTGAAAGCCAGCTGGGTTCATGCCAGAAGCCTTTGTCCTGATGGTGGCGCCAGAGTCAGGAGGACAGCTTTCTTTGTGTACCGCTGTCAGCTTTGCAGAGTTGTGTTTCCTCCTGCAGTCAGTGGCCTCCAGCTGTCGCTCGCCCAGGCAGCAGTTCCTCTCTGCAGCGTTCCTCCTCCTCTGCAGCCCTCTCCTACTGGAAGCTAGACTTCCAGACTTCACCTCTCATTTGTCTTTGGAAACAATGGCACAGTTATATAATCACATTCCTCACATGCTTTTACAAAAAAAAAAAAAAGGTTTTAACAAGACGTTTTCCACTCAGAGCTCTTTAACCTGAATGTATGAGATCTCTTCAGATCAAACTGGTTAGCATCTCTGAGCGCTAACGCACTTCCAGATCCAAAAATAAAAGCATGACCTTTGACTCCTGAGGCTGTGAGAGGAATATGGGGGAAGGAAAACAGGATAAAAAAAAAAATGTTTCCTGTAATTATATGTGAGTGTGGCCGTTAGCTGTGGTCCTGTTTCAGTTTAAATCTAAACTCTCCACCAGGAAACGTTCCAGTTTTCTTTGTTTCATATCGTGTTGTTTTTGCATAATCCACGCCTGCATGACTGAAAACCTTCAAAGCCATGTGTATTTGGTAGATCTTTGCAGATTTTGCATGATCAGTTTCCAAAGTAGAGACCAACTTTAATCCATTAACAAACTGCGTAGGCGCTGTGTGTGACTGTTTAGCTCCTGTAGCTCCCAAAGAAAATCCATTTGTGTGGTTGTTTGTAGTCTGGTGGCGTCTGTGTTTGGTAGAGCTGCTGCCATGATGGGTTTTGTTGCTGGAGGCTCACCGTTGGGGACTGATCGCGCTCTGCAGAGATCTGCCTGCAGCTACGTGAGACACACATACCAAACGGATGATCAACTCTTTCAGTCACTTCCTGAGTTTCTGGGAAAATCCAAATCACTCATTGACATCTCTAAGGAATGAGCTGATGCACAGACACAGATTAAAATCACCCCCAAACGACATCGATTCACCTCTGCAGATGCAAACATACCACAGACGCACAGCTTCAGTGGAAGTCCCGGCTTCAGAGAGCCAGGTGAAAACCACAGAGGTCACAATTCAGGAAGTCATCCTGCAAACACTCACATGACCATTCTGACAAATGCCATGTGTGTAGTACCTGCTAGAAGCTTTGGTAAACCCCAAACACTCGTGTAATGTGGTCTGGAATCTGAGTTTAGCTGCTAGACAACATGGCCGTCATCATCAGCGCTCAGGTGAGAGGGAAGACCCAAACCACCAGCAAAACTGTTAGCTGGAAGACTAGCAAGCTAAGAAGAGCTGCTATTAGCTGATTTTACTAAGAGGTGAATTATCTCTGAAACATTCATTCTTCGTCTTTATCATGTGTCATGTTGAACAGGAAGTATTTAGAGGACCATGCTCCGTCATGTTGTGTACTCGATGTTGTAATTTCCCATGAGGCATTTTCAGGTTGTTTCCAGTCATCCTCAAGAAAATAAACAAACACGAAATAAACTCAGTCGGTTTGTGTTTACGCTCCGTTTCCCGAGCCTCTCGTCCACAGCCGAGGGTAATTCCAACGCTTGATGATTTATTCAGGTTTGAAGACCCAGCTCTCAAGAGACGTGTTTATATGACATGGTCCTAGCGTAGCGTCCTCTGGAGAAACTCTGGATTCAAAGAAGCAGCGTTACTGACACACACCACGAAGACTACAACCAATGACCAGCTGGTTCATTAGCTGGCTAAGAAGAGCAACCGTTAGCTATGAGGCTAGGAGGCTAGGATGGGTTAGCATTAGCCAGGCTATAGCCATCAGACAGACAAGCCTTCACATCATGCAGCCAGTGCAGAGTCACCAGTTAACATCAAGCTTGTGTCTGGGCCGTGGGATGAAACAAAACACCTGGAGTACAGGTAGACTGTGCAGCAGACCCTCCATGCTGTGAGGCATCGATGCTAACAGCAGCGAGACCTGAGCGATAGCGCTGCAGCTAGCCCCCACCTCGCTGTTATTCTAGAGTTTGTTTTATATGGATGTAAATAAAACCCACTCAGCACTGTGACCTCATTCCTTTCTTTCTTTACAGTTTGGATTAGCAGAGCGCTTTGTCTCTGGTTAGTCATTAATCAGCCTGATCCCTCACCTGCCCCGACACAGCCTCACTTTCACTGAGATCACTAGAGTTCAGGTAACTTCTGAAGTCACCGTTTCCTCTTGTCTTTGCTTTAGAACAACAAAGAGTGAGTGTGGGCTGCAGGAATGCAGGAGCACAGGCTTCAGGAGCAGAGTGAAAGTGAAACTGCTGCAGGTACGATAACGTTTGACACACTGAGTCAGATAAACATTTACATTTATATCACCACGGCCGGAGTTTAAAGTTCATCAAGAGGAGCTCTGATACGAGGCAGCGCTACCCGACACTCAAAGGTTGTTGGTTCAAGTCGTTCATCTTCAGAGGGTTACATTCACTGACTCTGTAATAAAAAGGAGAATATAAATGTGTCCTGAAAAAACAACAAAGACACAAAAGGAGCTGATAATTATGGAGCTGATGAAAACAGGTGAGGTCTGACAATAACCGGTAACAAAGGCTGTTCACAGGCCGTGCTCAACGTTTATCAGCGTCTGATCTGACGTAGCTGCACATATCTGCATGTGAACAGACTGGAGAGCTGAAACCAGCCTGAGGCAGATGCAGGACTTGTTTTTAAAAAAGAAAACCATCAGAGGTTTGTTCCTTCGTTAAAGCTGTGTTTGTCCCCGGGACTCAACTCTGGTAGAAAATCATCGACAGTGATGGAGCTGTCACTTTGGATCACACGGTGACAATAAAGACGATGACTCCCAGCAGGACGCCGGCTGCTGGGGGGGGGCAGACAGAGGTACCCCAACCCTAGAACCTCAGAGAAACTCACGCTGCAGCTGTCCAACATGTCCTCATGTCCCACTATGAGACCAGGCTCAGAAACGTTAGCCTAGCTTTTAAACTGTTGCATCATCACAAAGTGACTGCAGACGAGACAGTGAACGCACCACACTTCTAAATTAATTTACTGAATATAAACCTCAAGGTGTGTTCTCTAACAACCCCCCCGCCCCCGCCCCCGCCCCCACCCACGCAAGCGTCAGTATCCAGGACCGTGACTGCAGCGGCGCAGGCGGGGGCCGGCAGGGCCACATAGCTGAGAGGAGCTGAGGCGTGACGAGACTCGTAAGCACCTGAACACTCTGCAGGTTTATCAGGGTCGCTGGCAGCTTCTCAGAAACAGCAGCAGCTCCAGGTTTAATCAGTCAGGCCAGCGATGCAGCAGCAGCAGCAGCAGCGATGTAAACGCGTCAGAGCGTCTTTAACGTGACGCTCAGACATGAGACGTCCAGATAAAGTCACTTTTACTTTGCAGACTGTAAACAGGGTGCTGTGGCTTTGCTGCTGTGACCTTAGCATGGCAGGATCAGGCCGACCTTTGAGCCAACAGGAAGTGACCTCTCACCCAACAGGAAGAGGATATGAGCGGACAGGAAGTGAAGGACGACGTTTAGAAACCACAGGAGGAGAACGTGTTCCTGTCCTTATCGTGGCTTCATCAGCTCTTTAAGTGTCTCTGCTCGTTTCCTGCACTCTCTGTTGTTTACTATTCCTCTCTCCTGATTGGTCGCTCAGCGCTGCTTGGACTGGACGCAACGTTACATCTAAGAAAAGATAAGACTGGATTTATCCCCGTAGGGAAATGATGGAAACAGCTGACCGTGAGGACGATTCAGGATCAGAGCTCATGTGACGGCTGGGGACGCATGTGGGGACGCATGTGGGGACACAACAGCAGGTGTGAACACAGGTTCTTAAAGGTGGTCACACCTGGTGTTAAAAATGTGTCCCCAGATGCGTCTTCACATGCGTCCCCAGCCGTCACATGAGCTCTGATCCTGAATTGTCCTCCAGACGTCTGTAAAAATAAATAGAAGAAATACT
The DNA here is from genome assembly GCA_005024645.1 of Planiliza haematocheilus. Classification (NCBI taxonomy): domain Eukaryota; kingdom Metazoa; phylum Chordata; class Actinopteri; order Mugiliformes; family Mugilidae; genus Planiliza; species Planiliza haematocheilus. The sequence continues at coordinate 132,220 of SRSE01000946.1, read as the reverse complement.
GTCCTGTTAACCACACAGGACAAACATGACGTTACAGGACAAGCTGGGAAATGAACAGCTGGCTAATGCTAATGCTAATGCTAATGCTAATGCTAATGCTAATGCTAATGCTTGGATGAGTAGAGACTTTCTGAGGAGTGAGTCCATCTCTGCATCGGTGCAAAGCAGACGTGTTGTCATTGACTTCGTAATAAAAAGCTATCAATGGTGACACGTGTAACCATGGTAACCATAGTAACCGTGGTTACCATGCACATTGATGGAGACAGCTGCAGCATCACAATTAAAAAACAAACAAACTATAAATGAAATAAAACTCAACAAACTTGACTTCTGATAAAACGTGTGTGGACGTTATTGGGTCAAGTATTTACATCTTCCTCCTCCTCCTCCTCTTCCTCCTCCTCTGATCTTCATCTCTTTCTCAGCTCTGATCTGGCAGCTCAGAGGTGCTGGTTAACATCTGCAGGGTGGCTGTGTAAACAGCTGATAACGTGTATTAACAGCGTTTGGACATGGGAGGAGGAGGAAGAGTAGGAGGAGAAGGAGGAGGAAGAGGAGGAGGAGGAGGATGAGGAGGATGAGGAGGATGAGGAGGAGTATCTCTGTGATTAAAGCCTAATGATTAAATGTAGTTTCCAAAGCACCATGTTTTTCCAGTGCAGGCGTCGCTGAACGCTTCATGATGAACGTCTGCAGAAAATAAAAAGCAAAAGCTTTGTTGAGTGTTTGTTTAGATCAGCTGATTCTTATTAACAGTTTAACATCTTTATCAGACACACAAAAGCTGCAGATGTTAAAATCAGGTTTGTGATTAAAGGTTGGTTTACTTCCTTTCTGACATCCTGATTAGTCATCAGCTAGGGGTGTGACGAGATCTCGTGTGACGAGATCTCGCGAGATGAAATTTGGCGAGATTGCTCGTCGCATTAAAATTCTGTCTCGCGAGAGACAGACAACAAGCAACCGGAAAACACAGGCATTACTATTTACTACGCACCCGCCACGTTCAAATCGTGATCCAAGAAGCAACAAAATGACGGACAATACAGATATTGAAATTGAAGATGCCCCCACCACGTTCAAATCTTTTGTTTGGCAGCATTTTGGGTTCCCGACAGAAATGATTAATGGCAAGAGAGTAAGTGATAAGACACGGACAATATGCAGACACTGCAAGCAAACAATGCCGTACAGCGCGGCTAATACGAGCACAATGCAAAGACATTTACAGCACCACCACACCTCAGTGCTCAAATCATATAGAAATCATATTTCTGAAATATATAATTGTATTTTTTATTTATTTTTTAAATATTATTTTAACTTTTATAACATTTTAGTTTCAATTTGTAGAGGAAGAAGTTCATTAAGAAGTTTATTAAAAAGAAGAAGACCATTGAATGTTAAGGCTTGTGCAACTAAGTTAAATAAAAGTCTGTTTTAGTTTTCTTAAAATCTCGTCTCGTCTCGATCTCGTGAACCCAATCTCGTGTCTCGTCTCGTCTCGTGAGCTGAGTGTCTCGTCACACCCCTATCATCAGCACTTTGGAGAAGAGAGACAGAGCGTTGCATAACACTCACATAAAGATAAGAAGAAATAAATTAATTCATCGTTTGATTCTGAATAATGACTCAAACATTAAACACTTCAAACATACAGACAAAGCTTCATTCATACAAAACACAACAAAGACTGGAGACTGTCTCCACTAGAAACCAGGTCTGACTCTGACTCTACAACCTGGACCAGAACCAGAACCAGACCAAAACCAGAACCAGAACCAGACCAAAACCAGACCCAGAATCAGTCCAAGTCTGAACTAACTTCCCTGGGTTGTTGTTCTGGAGTCTCTCCGTTGGGATCAGACTCTGCTCCTTTAGTTTAAATCCTCCTGACTACCAGCAGTTATGAACCTGAATCTGTCTCCAGAGAACATTTAGGGCTTTCCAGTGAGACCACATGTGAAGGGGGCGGGGCTTTGGTTCCTTCCTAACATAGAACCAAGGAGTGTCTCTGTTGGGCCAATCAGATCGTTCTGGGGCGGGGCTTAATGTTGTGATGGACCCTCCACCTGTTACAAGGACATGATGGATTATAATCTGGACTTGTTTATAAAAGCAGGACGTTTTATAGAGCGGTTGTCACGGCAACCGGTGGTCACCGTTAAGTCACATCCTGTTACTATAGCGTCAGATATCTAAAACGAAACACTAGAACATTCATCAGCTTTACATTAGCTACCTAACGTGACAGAAAAGTGTTTTAGTTTGGTCCAAGCCCCGCCCACTGACATGGAGGGGGTGGAGCTTCTGAGCTGTACTGCAGCCAGCCACCAGGGGGAGCTCTGCTTGTTGTGGTTTTCCTTTAAAGGAGCTGCTCCTGGTCCGTCTTCATACAGGGTGATGTTGTCTCCTCCGTAGCGTCACTAACGGCTCAGGCCTCGTCTCGGTTCTTAACGGACACAGGAAGTGAGATCAGGCGTGGACGTGTTAGAGACACCTGAGGATGTTATGTCTCAGAGGTTTATAGAAGATGATGACTTCACCATGTGCTCATCCTGTTGTGTCTGCTCAGACCACAACCATGCTATGCTAGCACCGTCAGCCATGGCTTCAGATTAGAGTCAGAGCTTTATCACCACATCAGCTGAGCCTCCAACCACACACATTCAGATCAAGAGATGCTTCTCTGTTACCATGGAGACCAAATCAGATCATCTGTCCAAACATCAGTCACTGTAGAGGAGGAGGAGGAGGAGGAGGAGGAGGAGGAGAAAGAGAAGGCATAAGTATGAAGAAACATGAGAAGAAGGAGGAGCAAAGAAAAGGTGGTAATAGTATGTCCTCCTCCAGGTCCTCCTCCAGGTCCTCCTCCTCCATGTCCTCCTCCTCCATGTCCTCCTCCTCCATGTCCTTCTCCTCCATGTCCTCCTCCTCCATGTCCTTCTCCTCCATGTCCTCCTCCATGTCTTCCTCCTCCATGTCCTCCTCCATGTCCTCCTCCTCCATGTCCTCCTCCTCCATGTCCTCCTCCTCCATGTCCTCCTCCTCCTTCATGCCCTCCTCCTCCATGTCCTCCTCCATGTCCTCCCCCTCCATGTCCTCCTCCATGCCCTCGTCCTGCATTTCCTCCTCCATGTCCTGAATGTATAGAGTCTTAGAAGACGACCCAGATGTCTCCACGTCTCCATGGTCTCTGCCCACATGGACTCTGTCTTGGTCCATCTTGTCTCTCTACCTCCATGTTTCTGTCCCTCACCTGATGTCTGGTTATTGTTGTTCCTCCGTCCTCGTCCATCCGTCTGATCAATGACCTCCTGGTGGACGTGGACACTGTAGCAGCGTGGGACAAACCTGGCTGAGTGTTTTATGGAGACAGGAGGAGGTGATGATTGGACATGGACACACTGCTCAGCCTCGTCTTAATGTGACTCACCTGTCTCACCTGTCGCTCATAAACACCTCTCTGAGACGACTACAGCTACAAGAACATGAAGAAGAAGAAGAAGATGAAGGTCTGAGCCTCCGTCTGCCTCCACAGGGAGGCCACAGGTCAGAGGTCAGAGGTCAAATTAACTAAAGCTTTAAACTCCTCAGGTCTGATGAGCTGTGGTTCAAGTCTGGACAAGTTACAGGTCACACAGAGCTGTCCTTCAGACCTGTTAGATGTAGAGGTTCATACAGACTCTGGTCTCACCTGCCTCCAGCTTTGACTTCTATTAGATAGTAAAGGTGAATAAATTAATCATCCATCACAATAAAAACCAAACATGTCTCTGCTTCAGACCTTTAGCTGCGTTTCTTTTATTTTTAGGTTTCAAACTGAGTCGCTCTCTTCTCCCTCCTCAGTGTTAACGTTTCCTGTCACCTTGAGACGCTTCATAACAATCCAACACACAAACAGGATGCGAGGTCAGAGGTCAGAGGTCAGAGGAGGCGGCGAGGGAATGTCATGACTCTCTTCAGAGAGACGAGCAGCGAAGACAAAGGAATGAGGAGGAGGAGGAGGAGGAGGAGGAGCAGCAGTGCAAACAACTCTGCTGTCAACACATCAGCATATTTATTAACTGTCTTCATTCGTTTACTGGTTTATCAAGTTTAGAGCCTGAAATGAAAACTGGACAAACAACAGTTATTAGATTTGTGTTTTTTAATCTTAAAACTAAAATCAGTTAATCTGAGTCATGTTCTTTCTCCTGAGGTGATTTCTTGTCCTTGAATGAAGCAGGAAGTGTCTCCATGGTGACCACTGGTCCAGGTCTTTCTGGTCCAGGTCTCTGTGGTCCAGGTCTCTGTGGTCTCTGTGGTCCAGGTCTCTGTGGTCTCTGTGGTCCAGGTCTCTGTGGTCTCTGCGGTCCAGGTCTCTGTGGTCTCTGCGGTCCAGGTCTCTGTGGTCTCTGTGGTCTAGGTCTCTCTGGTCTCTATGGTCTAGGTCTCTGTGGTCCAGGTCTCTCTGGTCTCTATGGTCCAGGTCTAGTGGTCTCTGTGGTCCAGGTCTCTCTGGTCTCTATGGTCCAGGTCTAGTGGTCTCTGTGGTCCAGGTCTCTGTGGTTTCTGTGGTCCAGGTCTCTCTGGTCTCTATGGTCCAGGTCTCTCTGGTCCTACGTGGTCTCTGTGGTCTCTGTGGTCCAGGTCTCTGTGGTCTCTGTGGTCTCTGTGGTCCAGGTCTCTCTGGTCCAGGAGGTAACGCTTAGTTCCATCTGAACATTGTTCCAGAGTCGTGTCCATGCTTCGTTTAGACAGAAAAGATCTGAAATCACTGATGGAGACTTCTTCTTCTATGAATCTAATAACCACAGGTTCCTCCTTTCCTTCTCTTTCTGGTTTCTGTTTTCATAAACTGAAACTAAACCTGAAACACCAGGAAGTAGACAGACCCTGATAGAAGCTGAACGGCCGTTTCCAGGACACAGATCCAGATATTTAGGTTGAGCATCATCGCCACGGTACGGCAGGAGGATATGTGCTGAGGAACAGACTTGGGCGTTGTGAGAAAATAAGGCGTTAAGTGTCACAGAGGACACTCTTCGGACCTCAATAAGAAAGCTCGGCGTGCCAGCGTCTCTCCTCCGCTCCCTACATTTTGAAACTTGAGTGATACAAGAAAAACATAAACGAAGATGCCCTTCTTACTTCTGGGCCCCTTTGTCCACTGTGGGTTCAGCGCTACCTTCCTCGTGCTCTGGCTCGTGTTTGCTGGCTTCACCTGTGCGGATGCATCCTACAAAAGCTGCAGAGGAGCCGGGCTGCTTTTGGATGAACCCCGTCTCGTACTTCCCCGTGCATAAAGTAACAAGAAGTAACATAGTTCACAGGACAGTCAGCTGGGTATCTGCAGCGACGACGCTCGCTGGCTTTGCTGCTGGAAGAATATCAGAAATAATTGGCCATTAGTGTATCTGGAGTAAACTAGCAGGCTAGCTCGGTAGCATTCCAGCTACTGGGCTAGCTCTGGATGGACCTCCCTTCGCCCTGATCTTCCTCCACCCGGACTATACCATTCCATCTGTCTCGGCACGGATCACTTCGTAGCCTGGATTTCATCGTGACCTGGCCTGGTCTCTGGCGACGTTCTACAGCTCAGCATTAGCCTGCCTCTTTCCACACCGGGACCGCCCGGTTACAGCCCAGCTGAGTGAGGACCCACAACAACGGTCAGCACCCCGACTGCTCGCCACGGCTGAGGCGGCCGCGGCACCGGCTCAAAAAGGTGGACACCTTTTTTCTCAGCCTCGTCGTGCCCTGGGTTCGTATCAACATGTATTTTTATACAAGATCTCCCACGGCCCCCTGGCTTACACTCTCCATCATCTGTTTTCTTGCTATGGCCCAGTCCCCTGGCGTCGCAAGCAGTCATTTGTGCAGGCCAGCAACAGCCTTCAATGGTGGTGGCACGCTGGACTTTAGACTGTTGCCTAGAGACGCTTCCACTCTATGGATCACTTTAAATACAGGACTTCCTAGTTCGTCTGTGTCATACTCTCCACTGTATTCCTTTATCCTACTGCAACAATTTACTGTCTCTTGCCTCCCATTACCTGCCAAACTCTTTATAAAACAAAACAGCACTACGCAAAAAGCATACTTTGGCTTTGCGTTTAGGCGCATTGTAATCATTCTCATGCTACTTATCTCAGGGAACATACACCCCAACCCAGGCCCAGCTAGTGCTGTGCATGCTGTCCCTAACCTGGCATTTAACGATTTTTGTGATCGCACGTGTTTGGGTTTCTTGCACATTAACATTCGCAGCCTGTTACCTAAAATTGATATGCTGAAAACTTGGGTTCACACTGTTACACCTGATGTTCTTGCTATTTCTGAATCATGGCTTAAGAAAAGCATTGCCAATCCTGACATTTTCATACCAGGTTATAATATATTTCGTCAGGACAGAGCTACTAAAGGAGGTGGTGTCGCGCTGTATGTTAAAGATCATCTGCAATGCACTGTTTCTCTGTCAAAATCTGTTCCTAAGCTACTTGAACTGCTAGTGGTAAAGATCAAATTGTGCAATAATTTCTCTCTTTCTGTTGCTGTCTGCTACAGACCACCCTCTGCCCCACTTTGTTCCTTAACTGTTCTCAGTGAACTTCTGGCCCCACACATCTCTTCCGAGTTCATTTTACTGGGAGACCTGAACTGGGACATGACTAATCCCCCAGATCTCGTTGTTCAGCAATTTGACGCCCTAAACCTCTACCAAATTATTTCAGAGCCCACCAGACTTAATCTAAAATCTCCTTCATCTGCTACGCTGATAGACGTCATCCTCACAAACCCCCCCTCTAATTATAAATCTGGTGTCTTCAGTCAAGATCTGAGTGATCATTGTGCTATTGCCTGCACACGCTCCAGCGCTTCAGTTAAGCGCCCGCCTGTGATCATCTCCAAACGTTCCCTGAAGAACTTTGACCTGGAAGCCTTTCTCCACGACACTGCTGCAGTGAGCTGGGACAATATTAATACCTTCCCAACTATGGAGGTGGCCTGGTCCTTTTTCAAATCGTCCTTCAGTCAGATTATCAATAAACACGCTCCACTCATAAAATTACGGATCAAGGATCGTTTTAGCCCCTGGTTTTCCCGTGATTTGGCTGCTTTAATCCGCCAGAAGAACACCTTATGGCGGAAAGCCCGCTCCTCCCAGTCTCCTGCTGACTGGCTTGCCTTCCGGCAATGCAGAAACAATTGCACTCAGGCCGTCAGAAAAGCCAAAGTCACTCATTTTTTGGACAAATTTGCATCCTGCGGCTCAGATGCCAAGAAATTCTGGAAAACGGTCAAGTCCATGGAAAACAAGCTTCATTCACCCCACCTTCCCATTGCAATGGCCTTTGATAACACTGTTGTTACTGATAAGTCGCATATGGCTTCACTTTTCAATCAGCACTTTGTTAACTCAGCTCATGATTTTTCTGCCAAGCCCTCCATTGTGGCTCCCTCAGTTCCACTTTCACCTACAACCTCCAGTTCTGGCACTTTCTCTTTCAGACCCATCACGACCTCAGAAGTCCTAGAGAATCTCACCAAACTGGACTCCAACAAGTCAGCTGGCTCTGACGGGCTCGACCCCATGTTTTTAAAAGCTGCTGCTCCTGTCATTGCTGTCCCCATCACACGGCTTTTCAATATGTCTCTGGAACTATCCATCTTTCCTCTAGACTGGAAATCCGCACTGGTGTTCCCCCTCTTTAAAGGGGGTTCTAGCTCTGATCCCAACTGTTATAGGCCTATTTCCATCCTGCCATGCCTGGCTAAGGTCCTAGAGAAACTGGTTCATAAACAGCTCAGTCTCTTTTTAACCTCCAACAATATCTTGTCCGACTTACAGTCTGGGTTCCGGCCAGGCCATGGGTGCATCACAGCTACGCTGAAGGTCTTGGATGATATTGTTTCCTCCCTGGACTCCAAGCAGACCTGCATCGCTGCCTTCATCGACCTCTCTAAGGCCTTTGACTCCGTCATCCACCCCATCCTCCTACAGCGTCTCACCAGCATCGGATTATCACCACACTCCTGCAACTGGTTCGCCAGCTATTTAAAGGACAGAATCCAGCAAGTCAAAACGGATAATATCATTTCACCCCCTCTCACCATTACCAAAGGGGTGCCACAAGGTTCTATTTTAGGTCCAACATTATTCTCCATCTACATTAATGACATAACCAGGAATGCCGGCAACTCCAAGATCCACCTATATGCTGATGACACCTTCCTGTATGCAGAGGGCCCTTCTCTCCACTCTGCTGCAGCCACTCTACAACACAGCCTCACTTCTGTTGAACAGCATTTCCATGGACTTCATCTCCGCCTCAACACAAAAAAAACCAAATGCATCATCTTTGACCGGAAACACGCTCCCACCCCTGCCCCACAAATTCTCTGTGCCGATGGCTCGGAACTAGAGTTTGTCTCCCACTACAAATATCTTGGACTTTGGTTGGATTCATCACTCTCCTTCACCATCCATATCAAACACCTACAGTCTAAAGTCAAAGCTCGTCTGAGCTTCCTCTACCGGAACAAGGCCTCCTTCACCCGTGCAGCCAAACATACACTTGTCAAAATGACCATCCTGCCCATTTTCGACTACGGTGACACTATTTACAGGACTGCTTCTCACTCCACTCTCAACAAACTGGACCCACTCCACCATTCCGCCATCCGTTTTGCCACTGGGGCTCCATTCACCACTCACCACTGCGACCTTTATAACCTGGTAGACTGGACTTCTCTTCACACCAGACGGCTCCATCACTGGTTTCTGCTCATCTATAAAACCATTCTCAGCATTACACCTCTCTACCTCTCTTCTCTTCTGCACCTCTCTCACCCTGTCCGCAATCTAAGGTCCAGTGCTCTCATCAACCTCTCCATCCCCAAAGTCCGCACCGTCTTTGGTCGCAATGCCTTCCGGTTTGCTGCAGCCTTTGACTGGAACACCCTACAAACCACCCTTAAACTTTCTGTCTTCACCTCTCTCTCTGTCTTCAAACAAAAACTAATACAAATCTCTGTTGATTCCTGCACTTGTCATTAGGCCTCTGTCATGTCCTATTGATTAATGTTTTGTTTTTGTTTTGTATTGTACTATATTGTATTTATTATATTTTTCTGTGTTTTTACCTAACCTTGTTTTCATTTTTAGCACTCCCCTCCCCCTTCCCCCTCAGGCTGCACTTGAAAATAAGAAACTGTTCTTAATCTGCTCGCCTGGTTAAATAAAGGTTAAAAAAAAAAAAAAAAAAAAAAAAAAAAAAAATTAAAGCGGCTGCAGCTGTTCCTGGCTGATATCAGCTGCTCCTCACATGTGACAAGCATCTGAGTGTCTTCATCTGAACAAATAGATCATCACAAAACATCTAAAGACAAGAAAGAAAGATGAAAGAGGAAGAAGAAGAAGAAGAAGAAGAAGAAGGAGGAGGAAGGAGGAGGAGGAGGAGGAGGAGGAGGAGGAGGAGGATCTTCTGGAAGCATGATCAGAATGAATCCTCTTCTTATAAATTTCAGACAGAACAACAGAGAATATTTATTCTTAACGGTGTCAGAGGTTTGACTGGATGGTCCTGATTCACATGAAGATTATTAAAAAAAGACTGAATGTTTGAGCTTTTCCTTCAAAGTCGCTGTGAAAATGTCTAAGAAGATCTGCAACCACATGGACAGACTCTGCTGCTTCAACACGTAGCTACAGGTGAACATGAACAGCTAGCTTAGCTTAAACGGCTCTCTGAGCGTCCAATCAGAGGACGGACCGTAGCATGTGTCTTCCTAAAGTCTGTCCTTGTCTTCTCCTAGAGTTGGTCTCCTGTGTCTTCCTAAAGTCTGTCCTTGTCTTCCTTGTCTTCTCCTAGAGTTGGTCTCCTGTGTCTTCCTAAAGTCTGTCCTTGTCCTCCTTGTCTTCTCCTAGAGTTGGTCTCCTGTGTCTTCCTAAAGTCTGTCCTTGTCTTCCTTGTCTTCTCCTAGAGTTGGTCTCCTGTGTCTTCCTAAGGTCTAACCTTGTCTTCTCCTAGAGTTGGTCTCCTGTGTCTTCCTAAAGTCTGTCCTTGTCTTCCTTGTCTTCTCTGGTCTCCTGTGTCTTCCTAAAGTCTGTCCTTGTCCTCCTTGTCTTCTCCTAGAGTTGGTCTCCTGTGTCTTCCTAAAGTCTGTCCTTGTCTTCCTTGTCTTCTTCTAGAGTTGGTCTCCTGTGTCTTCCTAAAGTCTGTCCTTGTCCTCCTTGTCTTCTCCTAGAGTTGGTCTCCTGTGTCTTCCTAAAGTCTGTCCTTGGCCTCCTTGTCTTCTCCTAGAGTTGGTCTCCTGTGTCTTCCTAAAGTCTGTCCTTGTCTTCCTTGTCTTCTTCTAGAGTTGGTCTCCTGTGTCTTCCTAAAGTCTGTCCTTGTCTTCCTTGTCTTCTCCTTGAGTTGGTCTCCTGTGTCTTCCTAAAGTCTGTCCTTGTCTTCCTTGTCTTCTCCTAGAGTGGACTGGATTCAGTCCAATAAATCTTCCAGTCAAAGTTAATGTAGTGTGGAGAGGGTAGCTGGTACCATGTGTTCTCTCCTCCACAAATGTTCTGCTCATCCAACGCTGCCATAAACTCCCTAACCCTCTCTGGAAGATGTTTCTCCTTGACGCTGTCTCCAGGAAACGTTCAGTGTTTGTTGTTGTTGTTTGGCTGCAGCCTTTGACTGAGTGGATGATGATCAGCTACTACCACCTCACCACACATCCACACTAGATACTGACTAACAGAGGACGACCTTCATGGTAGAACCTGGGTTCTTCTTCTTTGGTTTCTGTCAGCTTTGACGTTATCCACCCACCATTAAAACAGAAGAAGAGCACAGAACAGGTTCAGACATCTGCAGGTGTTTCAGTCTCAGTTCAGGTGAACAACGATAACCAGACACACCTGGCATCCGACTCCAACACCTGAGACCTGAGGTGGACGTTGCTGAACTGCTGGAGGCCATGAAATCAGCGTTTCATCTCCTCTTCCACAGAAAAGCAGGAAACTGTAAAGGTGACATGTTGAGTACTGCAGCATCACACGTTTACGTCTAATGACTAAACCCTCAGCTGTGTCTGCCAGGCGCCGTCAGACAGGAGGTGTCTCTGTCGTGGCGTTGGTGGATAAATAAACCAGAACAGAGCGGCTGGTGTTTCTGATGAGCCAAAGGTCGAATCAATGTAAATGTCACTCGGCGGCTAAACGGAAAAATCCCGGCGTGACCGACCTGAGGCTGCGTACTTTTCTGAACTTTTACTGTTAACAAACGATTTTCTGGAGGATTCTGGTCAGGAGGCCTCGGTTTTACGGTAAAACATCCAGATTTACTCTGGTTGGTTTGAGCCGCCCACATGTTTTTAGTTGGATGTAAATATTTAACACACAGATGATGAATAAGTCAGACGGGCTCCTCCTCATTCATGCCTGAAATTCCTGATTAAAGTGTTTAGAGGTTGGGACATCTGTACCTGTGTCCTCTGGGTTTATATGGACATTAGAGACTTCACTTCCTCCTCCTTCATGAACTCTATTTATCTTCTTGAACTATTACTAAACAGTTTAATGTTTGAGATCGTTTTCAACAGGCAGCACGTTCTCTAAACAGTCAACCATGAAACACCTGCTGTTAGAGATTTAGTTAGATTTAATTCCTGAATAAACTGATATTTTTTATCAGAATGTTTAAAACATCTGCATCCGCGTCATGTGAGTAAACAGCTGGATCCTCTGAGGATGAAGCTTCAGGGTTCAGGTCTAATCTGAGTCTTTGTCTCTAAATAAATCAGATGTTCTCATGTGAGAGTGTTTCCATCTGGTTCCTAAATGTGGATCATGTCTCCAAGTCACCAAGCAGCGGTTGATGGTTCTGATCCAGTGGTAGGTAGAGATCCATTAGAGACAGCAGCTGATCATGGTTCTGACAAACTCTCCTTCCTTCTTTAGATAAATGGTAAATGGTAAATGGTAAATAGCGCTTTTCTACCTATTGGTACTCAAAGCGCTTTTACAGTCAGAGACACATCTACCCATTCACTCACACAAGCACGCACACATTCACACAACAGTGCCATGCACTGGGAGCAACTGGGGGTTCAGTGTCTTGCTCAAGGACACTTCGACATGTGGCACATTCCGGGGATCGAACCGCTAACCCTCTGGTTCGTGAACAACCCGCTCTACCTACTGAGCCACAGTCGCCCCCACTTAGATAAACTTTATTGATCCACAAGGGAAACTGCTTGGTCACAGTAGCTTATTGTAAATAAAAACACTCTTAAGAACCTCTGATAAAAATAAAAATAAAATCTTGTTTCTATTTATTAGATAAAATAGAAACAGTATAACCAAGAATGTACAAATTAGCATATTAGCATATGAACACGTACAAGAAATAGAGAAGGAAGAATATAAATTACATAAACAGGGTACGGTCCTCTTTCCTTCCATAACTAAATAAATAAAAACAACTTAATTTGTGTTTCACAGCTTGTTCGTCATCGTCTCAGTCCTCATGCAGCCTCCTAGCTTAGCATCACTGAAGCATCAGCTAAGCTAGCGTGGTTTAGCGAGCTACCGTTATTGGCTGCATTAATTAGTCATTAGGAAAGGTGATGTTAGCCATGTCTCGTCTCAGCCGGCGGTAAGTGAAACCAGCACTAGAGCCAACACTAACGTCTAGTTTTTCTTTCAGTGAAACTCAATTATTGAGTAACAGCAGCACATTTACACTGGTCGTGTTCTGTGGAAGGAAGCTAGCATTGATTTGCCCTGATTCTGAAGAAAGCAAGAAACGGACGGCGGAACCAGATAAACACAGACATGAATCACTGATAAAAAAGACGATTGTGACCAGGAGATTGAGTAAACTTCTCTCCCAGAGTTCGCTTACAGTTTGTCTTTGTTGAGGTTTCAAAAAGCACCGCGGCCACAATTCCTCCCAACCAGAGGTGTTTTACAGCCTTAACCTCTGTGGTTAGTGGGTAACCGCAAATCAAAAGAGAATAAAAGCCCGAACACTGGCACACTTTTGTTCTCTCAGTTTGTGGTCGTGTGGCTGAAACAGGATATCTACACTTCTACAGTCCCACATGAATGTTGTTCAGTGTCCTCTGACACACATTACCAGGAAAACACTCCAGTGTTCAGAGCAGACTTAATTCTTTCCATGTCGACATTATGGCGTCACAAATGTACTGCAGATTTGTTGGAGGAACATCCACGATGCCAATCTCTGGTTCCACCACATCGCTCACTTCTAGCATGAAGCTAACAGTCACGTCTATGGGGATGGCTAGCGTGACGTCAGCAACCGCTAGGAATCACTTCCGTGTCCAGTCATTTTTAGGTAGCGTTAACAAGTATGGCTACAGCCGCTACAGCACAAGAACCGGTCACCTTTTCTACAGTGACAGCCTACTTTACTGACTTCCCAAACTCTGTTCAGAAGGGTCTTCACTCATAATTCTAGCATTAGCTGCTAATGTTAACAATTAGCATGACGCGCTAGCCACTAATTTTAGCATTGGCTAAAATTTACGAGGGATGTCCTCACTAGGATCCCCATACTTCAAACAGGAATACAATTTTTCAGTTTGACACAGTTTCACTTTATTTAAAAATATCTTCTCTTTAAATTGTAAAACTTCAACATTATGTTTTAACTTCACTGCCGGTTTGATGACTGTGACCCATGCGAACCGTATTGGCCCAGATACTTTGCCATCAGGAAAATGCCAGACCCTTAGTTGTAGTTCGGGGTGAACTGTCACACCTGCAAAATGAAAAAATAAAATAAAATAACTAAGTGGCAATTGACATCTTACATCTCAGGCTAGCGGTAGCTAGTAGTACCTAGCTGGTAACGTTAGCTCGCTAGTAATCGCTAGCCGGTTATTATTATTATTTTTGTTATTAACGTTCATCATTTGAGATCCAACTTACCGTAACAACTTTAGCCATCTCTTCTTCTCTTTTTTGTCGAGGGGAAATCGGTAATAAGAGATTGTTTTGTTCACGTCGTTTCTGTTATTGCAACAGGGGACACAGCACTGCACCATTTTAAAACCGTTTTAGTCCAGTTTGACACAGCGCCGTGGACACGGAAGTGGCTTTTTTGGACATGATGACGTAGGGCCTAGCCATCCCCATGTGACAGAAAACAAAGCAGCTTAGAACCCACAACCTTCATGATGTGAACTCTTCCAGAGCCGCTTCAAGAACAGAGCACGGATATCATCAGGGACCCGTCTCATCCTCAATAAACTCTCTGAACTGCTGCCATCAGGGAAACGCTACCGTGAGCTACCGTTAGCTGCCGTTAGCTACCGTTAGCTGCCGTTAGCTACCATTAGCTACCGTTAGCACCGTTAGCTGCCGTTAGCTACCATTAGCTAACGTTAGCTACATTAGCTCCCACTAGCTGTTAGCATTAGCATTGTTAGCACTGTCCTTCGTGCTTTGTTCGAGTTTTATAAAGTGTCTTGAGATGATTCATAACATTATTGACGCTATAAAAAAAATAATTAATTGAACAGAATAGAAACAGTCCTATGTAATGTATAACTGCTGCATATTCTTAAATGAAAAGTAGAGAAAAAGAAAAGCATGATATGGATGTCCAGTCAAACAGAACAGCAGCTTCAGAAGACACTGAACGACACGCTGCAGCATGAACGGATCTACAAGTCCTGACCTGGAGGTTCAGATTGGGTAATGCTGCAGCAGGAAGGGAATTATGTGCGTCTGGATGCAGAGCAGGAAGTTGGACAAGTCTCAGGTACAACTGTAAACAGACGTTTTCTAGAGAAGGAAAGATTAGAAACACACTGAAGGCTGGAGACGCTGCAGAAGGGGAATTCTTGGTCCAGTCAAACCCAACGAGTCGACTGGATTCAGATCAGATCCTTCCTGGTTCAGCTTTCCTGTATTGTTTGTTCATGTCACTTACAGATGGCCTGCTTCAGATTCTTATCAGTGAGTTATAAAAAGACTCATTACCAATAAAACTGACAGATTACATAGCTCAACAGAATGAGTCATGAGTGTTTCTGTCGTCAAAGACAAATCACTTCTCTCGCTGACACTCAGGAGACCTCTGCAGACTTCCTCAAGGCATTCTGGGAAATGCAATTCAATTCAATTCAATTTTATTTATATAGCGTCAATAACAATACAAATCGTCTCAAGACGCTTTACAAGACCCGGCCTGAAACCCCCAGAGCAAGCCTGAAGGCGACGGTGGCAAGGAAAAACTCCCTTTTAACACGAAGAAACCTTGAGCAGAACCCAGCTCATATGGTGGGACCCATCTGCCTAAGGCCAGCCGTGTACAGACAGAGAAAGAGAACAGCAAGATAAACATACATTTGTCATAAATACACATATCTGACTAAAGCATACAAGTTGGATGCTATGATTCAAACTAATGATGTTACATGACAGTTATAATATAATATATAATATATAAGGGGAATCATCGGCAGGTTGGAGAATTGTTCATTCAGGTAGGAGTGGATAACAGCAGGATTCCATGGAGACTGGGCAGGCTGATGAGACCACAACAGCAGATGTAGTATGGAGCTCCACAGGAAACACTCAACTCCAGGCCAGAGATACTCGGAAGAAGGGAGAGCAGCAGTAAACATTCTACATAGTAATAGCACAGAATTGCATGACTAGTAGCAGATAGGAATTTAGAGGGCAGGAGCTCTGTGCCAGAGAAAAAGAAAGTGTAGGACACGAGAGAGGAGAGAGAAGAAAGAAGGAGAACATGTGTTTGTTGCATTGTCCCCCAGCAGCCTTGGCCTATAGTAGCATAACTAAGGGATGGTTTAGTCCAGCCCTAACTATAAGCTTGATCAAAAAGGAAAGTCTTAAGCCTGACCTTAAAAATAGAGAGAGTGTCTGCTTCCCGAACCCAAACTGGGAGCTGGTTCCACAGGAGAGGAGCCTGATAGCTGAAAGCTCTACCTCCCATTCTACTCTTTGAAATTCTAGGAACCACAAGTAGGCCTGCACTTTCAGACCGAAGTGATCTGTTGGGATGATATGGTACAATGAGGTCTTTAAGATATGATGGAGCTAGGCCTTTGAGGGCCTTGTATGTAAGGAGGAGGATTTTAAATTCTATTCTAGACTTTAAGGGGAGCCAGTGAAGAGAAGCTAAAACTGGAGTAATATGATCTCTCTGGTTAATTCCTGTCAATGCTCTTGCTGCAGCATTTTGAATCAGTTGGAGGCTTTTTAAAGAGTTATTTGGGCAGCCAGACAGTAATGAATTACAATAATCCAGTCTGGAAGACACAAATGCATGAACTAGTTTGTCAGCATCATTCTGAGACAGGATGTTCCTAATTTTGATGATATTACATAGATGAAAGAAGGCAGTCCTGGTTACTTGCTTAATGTGACATTTAAAGGACATATCCTCATCAAATATAACACCAAGGTTTTTCACAGTAGTACTGGAGGCCAAGGTAATGCCATCCAAAGAAACCACGTGATTAGATAATGAATCTCTGAGATGCTTAGGACCAAATACAGTAACTTCTGTTTTGTCTGAGTTCAAGAGTAAGAAATTACAGGTCATCCAAGCCTAAATGCAGGCTTCATTAACATGTTACTGCGCCTGGTTTCTGTCAGACCTAAAACAAACAACATCTGTTGTGACTGAGGTTGAATTATTAGATGTAGAACCGAGTTCACAGAAACAAAGACACCGTTCAGATGGTCTACGGCGGGACTCAAACCCACAACTTTTAAATCCCTTCTCCTCTATTTGCCAAGAGCATGTGACCCTCAGATAACCAAACTAAACCCCAACAAAACCAGAGAACCAGCCTGACGACTTAATTTTCATCCATCAGCTCCTGGTGAACGTGTAGATCTTTAAAACCTCTTCACAGATATAACGTTTGAGTTTTTATAAAATAGTTTCCCTTAAGCAGCTGTTGATTTGTCAGGGACTACTTTCAGCAGCGGATTAATACACCGGCCTGATCCCCTCTCAGGGTTCCTATCTCCTACATCTTCATGAACCTTCAGGCGTGTTTGTTTCATACCTGAACAGGTGAGCTTCCTTCTCCAGCGGCTTGGAAAACATCCACCAGCATCACTCTGGCTCCACCTCATCAGCTCAACAAACATTTAAAACAGAAGCACACCTGACTGCAGGCGGCCAATCACAGCAGCCAACCAGCTGGTGCTGCATTCAGATGCCAAGAGAAGCTGGGAAAATCCTGCTTCGTCCTAGAAAAATAAAAAGGCAGCGTTTACGAACGTCTCGTGGCGTCCCCCAGGGATCTGTGCTTGGGCCGATCTCATTCTCCACCTACACAAGTGTTTTTTGCCTTTTAACGTTTTTGAAAGAGTCGTACATCTTCATTTTTTCTATTTATTAATTCATTTCATTCAGTTTTCATTGTCACTTTTTACAGTGTTCTGTTGTCTACAGTTTTTTTTTGAAGATTTTTACATATTTGCTGCAGTAAACTTTATTTCTGTCTCATCTCAGCTTTCAGGCGAGGACACAGACGCCACAGAAACTGTTTAAGTATGACGAAGTACAACGCTGTAAAATGACGAGGGTTTGAGGATACACCTGTCTGGTGATCTTGTGATTTATTGGTGTCCATGAAGGTTCTGCTGTTCAGCTTTAGTTCCTAATAACTGAGAGATGTTGATTTAACTGTGTTTTCATTCAGTAGAACTATTGAATCATAGCTTTTCTAAAATATGAATCATCTCCAAAAACCACAAACTCAGTCCTCCACAAAGATCATCCAATTCAAAGGTTTAGAACTGAACGTCTTCACTAGTGTACTAAACTGGACAGGATGTCTGTAGTTGACTGGCAGATCTCCTGCAGGTTATTCCTGTCCCGTCCTGACACCGGTGCCTTTAAGCCAGACTGCAGCGTTAACGTGAATGGACAGTTTTACAGACTGAAACAAGTGGTCCGGTAAAAACAGGACCAGAAAGAAAAGTGACATTTCCTGCAGAGCTGATGCAGAGGGAACTGAAAAAGCCACAATGTCCTTTCACTTTGTGGGGAATCACAGCAGACGGAACTGGCAGAAGAAGAAATGTTAATGTGGGAAATCAGCTTCAGCAAGTGAATCATCAGTTTTAATTATTTTAGATTCTGAGAAATCACAATCGTCTAGATGCTAAAGTACCCATGAGCCTTTGTTGCAGTTTCTCTGAAGCACTGTGAGCGGCTTTGGACGCTAAAGATGAGCGGTGGAGTGGTAACGTCACAAGAACATCGTGGCTAGGTAACAGTTAGCATCTAGTAGCCACGGGTGCTTCATTTTTGCATGACGTTAGCATGCTAGCTGTTAGCCGCGGCTCACAAGCTCCACCTGTGTCTCTCTCTACGTCCCTGTGTTCCTGTTTGCGTCGGCTGCATTCTGGTGTTTTCTGTGATGCACCTTTAAGTAAACACACGGTCACTGACCTTTAGCTTCGGCCGAGTCACCAAACGTTTATTTACAGGAAAACTGAAGGGGGCTTTTTTTCATTCCACACCTGTGACTGTGTCTCTGGTTAGAGCTGTGGAGTCATGGCATTTATGTGAAACCGTGGTGTCATCTGTGAAGTACACACACTCTGTTTATTTCCCTTTTGCTGAAACTAACACTCGTCATCGTTTTCAGGACGAAGACGCAGAGTTTAGATCACTGGACGCTTACGAGCTGATGACTGAAAAAAGAAAAAACAGAAACGAGTAAAGAGGAATCAGCAGCACGGTCGGCTCGCTGCGCTCCGTCTGAGGAAAAGTCCCTGACTGGTGGCACCACACCTTTATCAGCACACTCTTCCTCTTCCTCTTCCTCTTTTCTCGCTGAGACCTCCATTGTGTTCTCGGCCCGTCTGCCGATCTCTGATGAATTGATCTGCGTCTGGCTGTTTGTCAGTGTTTACAGAGGAAGTGAGAAAAGCTGAGGGTCATTATGACCACGTGAGTCTTCATGAACTCATCCAGCGATCATTACCTGACTGAGGTTAAACTCTGATCATGGATGAACCATCTCTGACGCCCTCACGTGTCCTGCAGCTCTGGTCACAGTGGTGGCCTCCAACTAAAAACCAAACATGACACCGACGTATTAATAAAGAGAGGGGGACTCAAACCAACAACCTTTAATAGCTTCATCTGGAGTTGACTAGAAGTCCAAGGCTTCGGATGCTTTTAGCAGCGAAGCTCTTCTTGAGACTAGTAACATAACGACTCTGGTGGGACTCGAACCCACAACCTTTGAATCTCTCCCTCAGAGCTCAGCTAGAAGTCCAACGCGCTGTCCATTGCGCCACAGAGCCACTCAGTTCATGTTACCCAACCAACAGGAATTAGCATGATGCTACATATGTTAGCTTATCCACAATTAAACAAGCAGCCCCAGCATTTAAATTACTTCATCAGATGTTATCTAGAAGTTCTTCTAGTGGACGTGAAAAGAGCTGCAGAAGAAGAAAAGCTCATCACGTGGCCTCATGGGACTCAAACCCACAACAATCCAACAAGCTGTCCATCACACCACAGTGTCTCCTGATTGGTTTCTCTCCACGGCCTCAACAAACATGGACGAACCCTCCTGAATCCTGGAGCGCAGTAGCTCCGCCCACCTCCTCGGTCTGGTCCAGGTGAAATAATTCAGGAGGCGGTCAGGTCAGAGGCCCCTCCCTCCACCCCAGCTCACTTCTGTCTCCAGAATCAGAGACGTCCTGTCCATCTCCGTCTCTTCACTTGATTCAGACATGACTGTCCACATCTTTCTCCCTCTGCTCTGTCTCATAACTTTATCACAATCACATCCACACAAACTTCCTCTTGCGTGGACACCTTTGCCTCGTCTCCTAATCCGTCTCCTGCCGCCGCGTTCAGACGGTGGAGGGAGTCGGTGAGAGGTTATCAGAGAGCAGCTTCCTCTGGCGGCCGCTGTGCTGAGCTCGCATTCCTGGAAGAGAGCGGCTAAATTTATAAAACAAAAGAGCAGCACTGACATCTGAATCTAGCAGCTCCTTCCTCTGCATCCATCGGCCATCACAGTCTGATTAGATCTTTGTCTGCAGTCTCATGATGAATGTCCTTCCACCTCCAGGGGCGGCGCTAGGGATTTTGGGCCCCATGATAAGAATCTGTACAGGCCCCCAACACAGCGGTGAACTTTTGATGCTATTTTACAAACAATTATACATTTTAATGGTATTTTTGACTATTTTTGGGGAAGAACTGAACACTCTGAATGCAGAGGATTCATTTTGATTCATTTATTTGCTGCAGCACAGCCGTATATGATGGTAAATATATAACGATGTCGACTGAGTCAAGCTTCCTGTTGCTGCCTTTCAATCACTGGTCCTCACTCAGCGTTTCTCACCTAAAGCCCAATGCTGATCCTTCTCAGAGTCTGTCCTGAGACATGAGGACCTCAAACTGTTTTTTTTTTTTAATCATCATCTAGAATCCGTCTCCTTTTCAGCGCCCCAGTCTACCACAGTTTATTACCGTGAACATTAAGAGCTGCTTGAACCATCCAGACCCTCTGGTGCACTATGTGCTCCTGTCTGTGTCCTGTTCTTTTAAAGCATCATGATGCCGTCAGAGTCTGGTGCTTTGACTGGATCACAGCCTTCATGTTTGACTTTATGCATCCTGGAGGACGGAGCGACGTCACAAGCCGTTTACAGCAGAAGCTCATCTGGAGCTTCACATGAAGAAGAAACACGTGGACTGGATCAGGTTCAGGTTCTTGTTTTAGACTCTGGATGCTTCAGACTCAGGTCTAGAGCTGTCTCAGTCCCGTGTCACAGCTGGAGTTAACTCTGTGAGGCTGAAATGCTTCATGGTGACACTGATCTGGAGTCTCTCTGTTAGGAACTGACTCTGCTCCAATCAGATTGTTTGTGGGCGTGGCTTAATCTGGTGAAGAGTAACAGCGTCACCAGAGATGATGCGTTCAGTGTCTCCATGCTCTTACTGTAAACTAAACACATGATGAATTCTCTGGCTGCTGACTGACGCGTTAGCATAAAGGATGCAAAGCATCAAAGTGACAGAGTGAATGAATGAGAGACGGAGTGAGAGCAGCTGTTTCCTGCTGAATAAACTCCTCTGTTCCCACAGCATTCCTCCCCAAACGATAAGCAAACAAACGACATCTATAAATCAGATTCACACCTCACAGCTGATTGATTCTGACGGATCAGTGCGTCATCAGCTGAGAGAGTCTGGGAGGGGTTAGCATTAGCTTAGCATTAGCTTAGAGTAGCTGTCCCTGTGTAAAGTATAACACAAGAAGACATGAGAAGATCTAAAGATGGAGATGAAGCATCAGAACCTCATCCCTCCATCAAACATGGGGGTGAAGCTAATGTCCTGGTTTGGGCCTGTTCTGCTGCATCTGGACCAGGACGCCTTGTCCTCATTGATGGACCAATGAACTCTAAAAGAAAATGTCAGGACATCTGTCCATGAGCTGAATGTGAAGAGAAACAGGGTCATACAGCAAGACAGGGAGAACCAAGAACACAAGTGGTTTTACAAGAGAACGGTTAAAGAAGAACCAGATGAATGTTTAGGAACGGCCAAGTCAAAGTCCTGACCTTAATCCAAGAGAAATGTTGTTGTTGGACCTGAAGCAGCAGTTGATGTGAGGAAACCCACCAACATCTCAGAACTGAAGTGGCTCTGTTCTGAGGAACCAAGCTGCTGGAGAACACTGATCAGCTGGTACCAGGAGGACATGATATGTAATATTGGCTCACTTTAGTCTAATAGTTTCTGTTCCAGGTGTCTGATTGGTTTCTCTTTCTACTTTCAGGATGTTTTAATTAATTTTTACGCAGACATTTAAAATCTTCTGAAGGACACAAACACTGTGACCACGTATGAAAGCATCCAGGAGACTCTTTAAAGCGTTTCAGTTCTAAAAAAGAGAAAGATCAATAAACTAACATCATCATTTCCTGTTTGTGTTCTGGTTCTGGTTATCATCTCCACATGCAGAGCAGACGTCAGGATGCTGTGATGCTGTGTCTGGTTTTTAAACATTAAAGACGTTTTCTGTTAAAATGATTTCAACACATTGAGGTTTTATATGTTTATACTTTTATATAAATGAAATAAATTCTAAAGAAACGACAAAGGGGAGTAAGGTTTGCAGGTTAATCAGTCTATTAACGTATAACACTGCTGTGCTTCCTCCTCTGTTCCCACAGTCTGTGATTGATGACAGGTTGTAAATTCTTCTCGTCATCTCCTGACCGAGCGCTGGAGTCCAGTTACAGAGGGTGATGCCCCCCCCCCCAAAAAAAAGAGAAGCTCACCCTGAGCAGGTTTTAAATTCACATTCATTCACTCTTTAACAACATTAACAACGTCAGGACGACGAGGATCCAGAGGACGGAGCTGTTTCAGATAAATGATTCCAGCTCTGATTTTATTATGAACAGATCAGGAAGGGGGGGGGGGGGGGGCAGACAGGTGGAGGAGGGGTCTGTTAGACTCATCATCGCCGTGGTAATGTCCTCTCGGTCGTCACGCCAACTCATCCCCCTGACGATGTTCCCACGAGGGCCGGGGTCGAAGGTCGGCTTCTAGACGGATGTAGAGAGGAGGAGGAGGAAGAGGAGATCAAGGAGGAAGGAGGACGAGGAGGAGGAGGAGGACGGGACGAGGAGGAGGAGGAGAGCTAAATGTTTTTGTTTCTTTAACTCACATTTATGAGGAAATTAAAGTGCACGGAGTAAACACGGAGACTCTCTGTAGCGTCCTGCAGAGACATTTATGTCCCTGGAAGCGTCGATGTCCAGACGTTGGACATGAGTGAGCTGGACATTTAAGGAGGACATTTAATGCGTCTAAATATCAGACAGTTACAGGTTGTTCTGTGAATGTCAGCCTGTATGGACCAATCAGATGCTTAGCATCCAGTGTCTCCAGGCTAAGCTAACCCACCTGTAACATGCTACCTGAGGCTAAGCTAACCCATCTGTAACATGCTACCTGAGGCTAAGCTAACCCACCTGTAACATGCTACCTGAGGCTAAGCTAACCCACCTGTAACATGCTACCTAAGGCTAAGCTAACCCACCTGTAACATGCTACTTAAGGCTAAGCTAGCTCACCAGTAACATGCTACCTAAGGCTAAGCTAGCTCACCCACCTGTAACATGCTACCTGAGGCTAAGCTAGCCCATCAGTAACATGCTACCTAAGGCTAAGCTAACCCACCTGTAACATGCTACCTAAGGCTAAGCTAGCTCACCAGTATCATGCTACCTAAGGCTAAGCTAGCTCATCAGTAACATGCTACCTAAGGCTAAGCTAGCTCATCAGTAACGTGCTACCAAAGGCTAAGCTAGTTCATCAGTAACATGCTACCTAACGCTAAGCTAACCAACATGTAACATGCTACCTAAGGCTAAGCTGGCTCATCAGTAACATCACCTAACGCTAAGCTAACCCACCTGTAACATGCTACCTAAGGCTAAGCTAGCTCACCAGTAACATGCTACCTAAGGCTAAGCTAGCTCACCAGTAACATGCTACCTAAGGCTAAGCTAGCTCATCAGTAACATGCTACCCAAGGCTAAGCTAGCTCCTCAGTAACATGCTACCTAAGGCTAAGCTAGCTCACCAGTAACATGCTACCTAAGGTTAAGCTAACTCATCAGTAACGTGCAACCTAAGGCTAAGCTA
The DNA here is from genome assembly GCA_005024645.1 of Planiliza haematocheilus. NCBI lineage: Eukaryota > Metazoa > Chordata > Actinopteri > Mugiliformes > Mugilidae > Planiliza > Planiliza haematocheilus. Next base: position 108,524 of record SRSE01000946.1, on the reverse strand, counting down.
GCTCACCAGTAACATGCTACCTAAAGCTAAGCTAACTCATCAGGCTCTGAGCTTATTTCAGGATGCTAGTCCAGGACTCGTCGACCTCCTGTGGAGAACAAACGCTTACATTCCTTTTCTCATCACCTTCCTGACCTCTGACCTCTACACATGGACTCCTAGTCTGTACGTCGGCTCTGTCACTTCCTCCCTGGACGACCTCTGACCTTCCTGGGTCACAGCAGCTGATTGTTTTGGAGGGGGGGGGGGGGGGGGTTCATGGTGCACTCCTGCTGGGCTGTGGGATACGTCCCATCACAGAGCTACACCGAGAGCTTCATCAGCTCTAAGAGGCCGGAGGGGACATGAACTGAAGACTAAAGAAACTCTGAGTGTGTTAGACTGATGGAGAAAAGTGAGTGAGTTTTACTGAGGAACCAGCTTCGTATAAAGCAGAACGATGTGGTCTAAGTCTGGACATGCAAAGCGCGGCGAGCAGCTTTAATTCATTTGCGTGTTTAAATGGTCCACTTCCCTTCCCACGTACGCTATCACAGTTACGATTAACGTCAACCAAACAGGAAGCAGTGGAGGGGAGGGCTGGATGGTCGCCGTGCTCTAGGTGTCATGTAGTAGATGTTATCTGAGGAACATGTTCAGCTGGTTTAAATCATGACGCTGTGTCAGTTCCCCAGAAACAAAGTCAAAGAAATGAAAAGCAGAGGAATTCACCCCAAGACGTCTGAAATCAAACACATCTGCATATTCAGATCTATGTTCCCGTGACGTCGTACGCGTTACGTTTCAGGGTTTCTGAAGAAGACGGAGGGAATTTCTTTTACATTTCACTTCTTCTTTACTCTTCTTCTGTTCATCGTGAATGTGAGCGGCCTCAGTCATGAGGAGCTGCAGACGACAGCGACGACGTACGAAGGAAAGAGACTGAGTCTAAAACGTGTTTCCAGCTGAATCAGGGACGAGTCCAACGTTCAGATGAATCTGTTTGTGTCTCGTCAGAGAAGAAACGCTTGTTCTGCAGCTGTAACAGCAGAACAAGTGGAAAAGCTGTTTATTAGGTAAAATGAGCCAATATTACATATCAGAGCTCCTCTAGAATTAAACTATGTGTCCATCAGGTTCAGTCCCGTCAGATAGCGTTTAACATTAGCTCAGATCTGCAGAGAGAAGAACCGTGAACCATGAAGGAACTGACTGCGGTTCCCATGAAAAGAGCGTGAGGACGAGCAGGAAGAGGAGACACTTGATTCATGTCCTCCTGGTCTTCATGTCCTGTCCTTCCTGTTCACACACCCTCCTCCGTGTCATGGAGGATTGAGGCCAGACAGACTGTGTGTGTCCAAAACAAGCTGGGAACGAGAGAGGGAGGAGGTGGAGGGGTCAGGGGTCACAGACGGTGATGGAGTGATGACAGGTGTGTGTTTCATCTGTGTGTGTTCTTCTCTCTCTGTCTCTCACTCTGAAGACATCCAGAGGACGATCAGTTGGATGAACAAGCTAACGCTAAGACATGCTGGTTAGGTTCACTGGTAATTCTAGATTGGTCGAAGGTGTGACTTTAATTTAATTAGCATACACAAGCTAACAGGCTAATGTAGCCTCAGAAAGACAGCTTAAGCATTAGCCTAAAGAAGACAATGCTAGCCACTTAACAAGCTAGTAACATTAGCTGCTACAATAGCGTACACAAGATAATGTAATTTAATTAGCCTAAACAAAATAGCTAGCCATTTAATTAACCTCAATAAGATCATGTTAGCAGCTACGTTAGCTTACATAATCTAACAGTAGCCTGAAAAAGAAAACTTAAGCGTCTATATTATCACCAGTCGTTTATCAGACCAAGCAAGATCATGTTAGCTGCTATGTTAGCCTAAAGAAGCGAATGGTATGCTCATAAGCACAGCCCTAGCAGCTCAACTAAAGGTTACCATGGTTACCACCACACCCTCTGCTCGTCCTCCGTGGTGGAAACAAACCTGATTCAGCTGCAGATGCTCGTAGCTCAAACTAGACCTTGTGAGCTTTGCTAATGTTTGGTAGCAGGCTAGCGGCGCGACCTTTGACCTCCTCTAGCTTTGTCTGGAGGTTGTTGGTTTGTGTTTCCACCGCCTGGCGCTCTGAGCTCAGAGGTCAGAGTCGTACCTGAGGACAGGTGTGCACTCTGGGCACAGGTGAACGACAGGTGAATCAGAGTCTGAAGTTCCCTTTCGCTTGCCTGCTGTTGCCAGCGGTGGCCGTTTGACACGTGGCAGTAGTTACTCATTAACCTGGAGACGCTTTATCACTTAACTTCCAGAAACTGGGAACTGAGAGAGAGAAAGAAAAAGAAAAGGTGAGCGGGAAATCAGTCAGAGGAGGAGAAAGGAGAGGGATGTGGTTGATGATTAGCTACTGCTACGTTAGCCTAAACAAGCTAACATTAGCTGCCACATTACCCTAATAAGATGATATTAGCCTTTTAATTAGCTTAAACAACACAACATTAGCTGCTATATTAACAGATTAAGTTATCTCACTCAGGCTTAACAGCTAAGGCTAACATAGCAGCTAGCATGTTGTTGTTTAGTCTAATATAGCTCCTTAAGCTATCTCTCTCAGGCTATTGTTAGCCTAAACACGATAACACTGGGCTAACAGGTAACTCCGGACTCAACAGAGAATAGCACTAATGTACGATAACTAAATGAACGAGTTTCTCAGCAGATAATGTTATTTAGAGGCTTTTGTTTTGAGTCACTCCCATTATATGGACGTACACTGATCTAATTATCTCCACAAGGAATTCACATTACACCAAAGTTATATGGGTGAGTAAACGATCGACCAGAAATAAGGTCCACGTTGTAAAAAGCAGTAACTCCCTTTTAACAAGCTCAAGTTAGCTGCTATGCTAGCCTGACGAAGCTAATGGTATCCTGAGACAGATAACGTAAGCATGATAACATTAACTAATGTTAGCCTCTTGAGCAAACAAGATATCCTTCAGGATAAACAAACAAACAAACGTTAGCTGCCATGTTAGCCTAAACTTGCTAATGGTAGCCTCATAAAGATAACATGGAGCATAATCAGGTCGCAGTGAAGACGCTCAGAACAAATCTAGAACATAAAACTAAATGTTGTTGACAGTGACATAACTAGCTTCATAAAAACCAGGACACTCAAACGCAGCGTGACCAAAGCGATTAGCAGCAGATGCTAATCATCACAAACAGCTGCTGGTCACAGCTTCATGACGATCAAACTCTTCCTGCTCGTCAGCGTTTCCACAGCGTTCGTCTTTTAAGGCGTCAGGCTCCTCTCTGATATGTAATATTGGCTAATTTTACTGAATAAACAGCTGTTTGAAGATTCGACCAATGAGAGACGCAGGACGGAGTGACGGTGAAAAACAACAAGAGAACATCATTCACGTTATTTTTCTAATTTATTTATGAAAAATATATATTTCTTGATTGAGACTGAGACATGAGGCACATTAACATAAACGTATAAACAATTCTCTGTCATAAATACAAAATTATTTACAAAAAGACTAAATTAAATAGGAACACCATCTTCTGGAGGATATGTACACATTGCATTGTTTTTCTTAAATTAAACAAAGATAGCACAACAATACACAACGTACACAGGGACGACACATATTTTTGGTATCAAATGGATTATTAGAAGAAAGAAAGAAAAGAAGAAGGAATAAAAAAGATGAAACTCTTTGGAGTCCTTCACTGATAAATAAAAGACTCTGACGGCGTTTGACATGATGCATTTCTACGAGCTGCAGCAGAAACACGCTGATCTGAACGATGGACTCTTTGTAGAAAAAGTTATAGGCAAACTCTTCCCTGATCGAACTGGAAACAAACTTTAGGCTCAGAGTCTGGAGGATCAGAGGAGGAGGAGGCACTTCATGTCTGTCGGACGGTGATTGTTAAGGCTCCTTCCAACAGGACACAGCGTGAATGTCTCTACATGGACGGCCGTGATGAAATAAAAATAAAGTCATTCACAGGTTCAGTTTGATCTCAAATGATGATTGGACTGATTGTAAAAGTGGAAAGAGGCGCCGCGTTGATTAGGGAGCGTAGATAAGGCACCTGTCTGTCCCGACTGGAAAACAGTTCACATCCAAAGAGAATGAAGATAGAACAGATAGAGAGGAATTATATTAAGATTTACAAGTAAAAAAATAAAAGATAAATAGTGCAAATGACGCCGGACATTCAGTCTTTTCCTCTTTTTCATCCGAACATTGTCAGTATCAAAGCAGAAGAATAAAAACAACGTGTTCCTTTGTTCGTTTCTTTCCGTTGAGCAGCAGTAATAAATATTAAATAGAAAAAAAGAGAGTGTGGAATAGATCCTCTGGTCGCGTCCTGTCCCGGACACAAGGAAGGCTTCAGACCTTCAGCTCAGAATAAAAACAGACGTCCCTCTGCTGTCGGTCTGAAAGCTGGAGGTTATACCTGAGAGACAGAGGGACAGAGGGACAGAGAGGGACAGAGGGACAGCGGTCAGTCATCAGCGTACGGCTTCACTCTGATGGACGGACTTTAACGCTCTAACTAAACCACAGCTCGGTCAGACTTTACTTCATAAGACACGTCTGGATGATCTGACGTGATTCACTCAGATTCAAACTGTGTTAAATAAATAAATGAAGTGATCATTGAGCCGTTTGTCCTGATGATAATAACAACAATGAGCAGATGTTCACCTCAGTAGCAAACACACACTGCTCCATCTGCTCCGGGATGATGAACACCGGGTGATAGAGGCCGTCTTTGGTGAAAGCGAGCGGCGGGACGATGATAGACGAGTCACACTTCTTCCTGTTAGAGTGAAAAACAAAAAGAGAACAGAGGGAGGGGTCAACAACAACAGCAGCAGCAGCAGCAGAAGACAGATTTAGACGAGGAGGAGGAGGAGGGGGAGGAGGGGGAACACGCAGACTGATCAGATAAGATCGAGAGACGCGTCGTGACTCGTCTCCTCTGGAGGAAGAAAGCAAACAGTCAGATAGCCATCAGAGCATCCATCGTCAGGTACTTACAGGTCGAACCTGTTCTTGTCTCGGTGCGACTCCTCCTTTGCCAGGTTGTAGTCGGCCATTTTGTTCTTAAACATGGACACGTTGTCGCCGCCTTTCTCCACCAGCGCTGCGTCCTTATTGGACACCTTCAGGTGACCTCCAGGGATGAGGAAGGCCTCCTTCTCCTTCAGGCTGCCCAGCGGCGCCCCCGGCAGGCCGCCGTTGTTGGGAGCTCCTCCGCCGCCGATCACTGCGTTGCGGTTGTTCACCGTCTCCAGGTCGTTCTTCACCGACGTGGTCATGGCGAGGAGCTGCCGGCGCCGGTGGAGCTGACGCAGGACGTGGACGGCGGCGCACACCAGCAGCGCCAGCGTCACCAGGCCCAGGGTGACGGCGGCGACCAGCGCGGGGGGCACGTCCCCGGTCTTGGGGGGCTTGGTGGTCGGGTACTTGACGGCGTACTCGCAGCGGGCGCCCATGAAGCCCGGCGGACACTGGCACACGGGCCCGGTGAAGTGGGTGTAGCACGTGCCGCCGTTGTCGCAGGGGAACTGGTCGCAGGGCGTGGTGCGCACCGAGCAGTCCTTGCTGGTGAAGCCCAGCGTGCACGTGCAGGTGAAGCCGTTGATGCCGTCGGTGCAGGTGCCGGCGTTGCGGCAGGGGTTTCCGGCGCAGTCGTCGATGTTGGTCTCGCAGCGGGGGCCGGTGAAACCGGGTCGACAGCGGCACATGACGCTGTTACCGAGGTCCAGACACTGAGCGCCTGCAGAGAGACGAGGGGGGGTCAGTTAATAAGACAAGACTGGAGGACGAGAGTTTGACCTGAATGCAGCACGACGCCTGAATGCAGCACGACGCCTGAATGCAGCACGACGCCTGAATGCACCACGACGCCTGAATGCAGCACGACACCTGAATGCAGCACGACACCTGAATGCAGCACGCCACCTGAATGCACCACGACACCTGAATGCAGCACGACGCCTGAATGCAGCACGATGCCTGAATGCAGCACGACGCCTGAATGCAGCACGGCGCCTGAATGCAGCACGGTGGCTACCTGCTCAGGTGGACGACAGATAAAGTCTGGTGCTAAAATCTTCAGGTTGAACGTTGCCCTCAGCTTTGTCTCACAGGCTGCAGTGAGCTTTTATCAACGTCTGGTTTCAGATGCTTGAAGAAAAAGGCTGTAAACTAAAGAACAACAGAGGAGCCAGGATGGAGCCTTGTGGGACGCCGGTTTGTTTTAAACACTCATGAAGACATGAAGAGTTAAACTGGTTAAACTTTGGACAAAACCTCAAAATGAACAAACATTCAGTCATTCAGTCATTTAAAAGTTGTCTTTTTCATCCACTTAAACCTCCAGAAAGAAGAAACTCATCTGGACAGGAAGGAGAGAGAGAGAAAAAAATAAATGTTTATCACAAACATGTGTTTGATTAAAAACATCCTGCGTCGTAGTTTTCCATCATCAGCGAACAGAACAATACGGTAAAGATCTAAGAACTAAACAGACTGTGTGGTAATTAAAGGTCATTTGTTTGATTCTGGATTCCTGCAGATGTTTATGTCGAACGTACGAGTTCATTTGGGGGCGACATGCTGAAAGACTCTGCAAAGCAAACAGTGTAAAAACAGCTCCATATTTGGTCGTCCTGCTGCTGCTGCTGTGTTGCAACACTGCAAACCGAGCGCAGCTCCAGCAATCAGCAGATGTGGCGAGGGTCTCGTTCTGCCCATCAGGCTCATTGAGAGTCAGGAATGACGGCGTCAGACTGAAGATAAGGTCTGTACGTGATACCGAGGCCCTGGGGAGGTTAAGACCCCGTTAGACGCTACCGTACGTGATTCTGCTGGGGCCCGTTCTGGAGCCGTCTGGTCCAGATTATCTGTCTACTCTCGGTTCGACCAGATCTCATGTGGTTACACAACGAAGCCTGGAGGCCACGTTCACCTAAATAACGTCAGAGTCCAGATAAACTGCAGCAGAATCAAACAAGCTTCCAGTCGTCTCCTGGTTGATGATCCAGATCATTTCTCTTTCCATCCAGGCTTGTTTTGTTTGCATTTGTTTCACTCAGTCGATCATCACCTTCAACGTGCCTGGATTTGCTTTCAGAGGCTCTTATTGATCCATCCTGCACGGTGCATTCAGGAGCGAGCGGTAGAATGGGACGCTGCCGTGCTCGTCTGTGAGGATGCTTGTGCATATCCAGACTGAAATGAGCCGTGGATGCGTTCTGATTCCTGACTGGAACGACGGGACGGAGGCGGTGATAAGATACGCTGCAGGTTATCTCTGACTGAGACACGTACCTGCACGCTAAGGCTGCACTGAACAGGAGTGAGCGCTGCTGCTGAGCCGTTGCTCCTGCAGCAGCTACCTCCAGCTTAGTCACAGACGTCCTGAGGATGAGGAGGAGCCACGAGAACCTTCCTATGTTTTACTTTTTTTGAGACGTTTGAAGGACCTGGTTGTGATCTGAGCCTGGAGCTTTTCCTTTAACGGGCTCATTTACTGTAGAGGGTTAAACGTGTTACCTGAGCTCATAATAAACATGGAGCTACACTCTGCTGAGCTTATCTCACCCGTCCTTTCACTCAGCGCCCTCAACGCTTCATCAGCTGGAACATAAACTCTAAAACACTTTCCTGCCAGCACTCAAAGTCAACACAAAGATTCCCAAGGAAACGTTCATCACGCCTGGCTGCTGCAGTCATGTCCCGTCACATCAGAGACGCAGCAGCAGCGTCACACGTTCCTCCTGGAGAACCACAGAGCTGCTCTAGAACATGAACCAGGAACGCTGCGTTTGGCAGCAGATCACTTTCACTTTGACTCCACTCTGACACGGCGGTCGTTAACTGGAGCCAGTGGATGTTATCAGACATGGACGAGCTCCAAGGCTTTATTTACGCGGAGCGAGGAGAGTTTAACCGTTTACGACCGTTCTCCTGTTAACGTGTTTAACAACAGAACCTCCTGAGAGATGAATAACTGACAGAATAACTTCCTGCTGGACACACGCTAGCAGAGTCCTGACCCTGGTCTGATCTGACCCTGGTCTGGTCTGATCTGATCTGATCTGATCTGATCTGGTTTGGTCTGGTCTGGTCTGGTCTGGTCTGATCTGATCTGATCTGATCTGATCTGATCTGATCTGATCCTGATCTGATCCTGATCTGGTCTGGTCTGGTCTGGTCTGGTCTGGTCTGATCTGATGTGATGTGGTCTGACCCTGATCTGGTCTGGTCTGGTCTGGTCTGGTTCGATCCGATCTGACCCTGGTCTGATCTGACCCTGGTCTGGTCTGGTCTGATCTGATCTGATCTGATCTGATCTGATCTGATCTGATCTGATCTGGTTTGGTCTGATCTGATCTGATCTGATCTGATCTGATCTGATCTGATCCTGATCTGATCCTGATCTGGTCTGGTCTGGTCTGGTCTGGTCTGATCTGGTCTGATCTGGTCTGATCTGGTCTGATCTGGTCTGGTCTGATCTGGTTCGATCCGATCTGACCCTGGTCTGATCTGATCTGATCTGGTCTGGTCTGGTCTGATCTGATCCTGATCTGATCCTGATCTGATCCTGATCTGGTCTGGTCTGGTCTGGTCTGATCTGGTCTGATCTGATCTGGTCTGGTCTGGTCTGGTCTGGTCTGATCTGATCTGATCTGATCTGATCTGGTCTGGTCTGGTCTGGTCTGGTCTGGTCTGGTCCGATCCGATCTGACCCTGATCTGATCTGATCTGGTCTGGTCTGGTCTGGTTTGATCTGGTCTGATCTGATCTGATCTGATCTGGTCTGGTCTGGTCTGGTCTGATCTGATCTGATCTCCAGGGTTCAGTTACAGCTCTAACACGACATTTCATTCACAGTCACTCTGCCCCCCCCCCCCCCCCCCCATCAGATAAGCTGTGTACCGTTAGCGCAGGGGCTGCTGCTGCATTTGTCGATCCTCTTCTCACAGTTGGAGCCCGTGTAGCTCGGGGGGCATCGGCAGCTGTACCCGCCGGCGGCTCGCTCCGTGCAGGTGCCACCGTTGAAGCACGGCCCGTCGGCACACGTCATGCCGCTCAGCTCACAGTTCTTCCCGTAGAAGCCCTGAGGACAGGCGCACGAGTAGTCGTTGACCAGATCCTGGAGGAGAGACGAGGGGGGGGGGGGTGAGACGTCTACACCGGGCCTTCAGGAGGAAGAGCTGCAGCTCAGACAGGCTCAGTCACTTACTTTGCAGCTGCCGCTGTTCCTGCAGGGGTTGCTGTCGCACTCGTTGGTCTCGATCTCGCAGTCCTTGCCCGTGAAGCCGGGCTGGCAGGTGCAGGTGTAGCTGCCCTGGCCGGTGTTGGTGCAGGAGGCGCCGTTCTGACACGGCCTGTGGTTGGTGCAGTAGTTCAGGTCTGCAGCGACGGAAACGAGACGAGAGCGGGAGGTTAGAGAGGACGTTCAGCTTTTAGTTTGACGGAAATAAAAGAAGAGGAATCATTTCATCAAACTGTGTCTGAGCGTTAAATATAAAAACCAAACTGAAGCAGCAGCTTTGTCACTGAAACAGAAGGAACCATCCAGGACACATGTTTAAATCAGGCATCTGATGTTAACTCTGACTGGAAGCAGCAGATGTGACGTGAAAAGACTCAGAGCAGACATGAAGCACTGAAACAGATAACGTCTTTAAACAACGTTGTGTTTATGAAAAGTTTGGAACATGTAAGAGGCTAGAACCCTGGAGAACACCGGGGAACTTCTGCTGTGATACACTTCCTCTGATCAAGAACTAAATCTGCCCGAGGCAAATAAATAAATAATTGAAGGAGCTTTATTGTCATGTCAGCACATGTTGGAACATGAGGTGGAACGTGATGAGATACTCTGGTCTGTTACTGACAACAGAGAATAAAGTGAGCTGATGATCTGATGTTAACGCTGCGCTCTGCGTCTGCTGGTCTGAGCAGCGTGACGCCGTCGTCTCTGTGAATGAGGCGTGAGTGTGTGGCGGTCAGGCCGCCGTGCTCCCGTGTGTTCTGGGGGTCGGACCAACCTTCGTCGCAGTACAGGCCCCCCCATCCCTCCTTGCAGTTGCACTGCCAGGGCTGCTGGCAGGTCCCGTGGAGGCAGCCGGGGTAAGGGGTGCACTCGTCGCAGTGTTTGCCCTGCCAGCCCTGACGGCACACGCACTCCCCGGGGGCCTCGCAGGAGCCGTGCTCCTCGATGCAGCCCGCCGCACAGATGGCTGATGGGTAGGCAGAGAGAGAGAGAGAGAGAGAGAGAGCATTACTACGAGGGAGTGGACGTCTCATGTTCTTCAATCACAAACAACCTGCCCCCCCCCCCCCCCCCCTCAGGGGCCTCCCTATGAGTGCTTGTTAAGTACGAAGCAGCTGGCCCAGCACAACAAAAGCAACACATGCCGTCTCCTTTCACGCAAGGCAGCGCACATTAAGCTGCAGCGCGTGTCCCTGTTAGAGGCGGGCGGGCCGGGGGGCCGAACCGGGGGCCCCCATTGTTGAGCACAAAACAAAAGGAGCCACCACACACACACACGCGGACCGACCATGATGACGACTGCTTGACTTAACAATTTCAAGGCTGCAGGAAAAAATTACAAATGAAGCGCCAAGGGTCCTGTTCTCCACCCCCCCCCCCCCCTCAACGCCTCCTCCCCTCAATCTGAGGAGACGTTAGAATGAAAATGGAGGGAGGGGAAGCGGGGTGGGGGGGGGTTAACTCTGTAGGACAACAGAGTTAACTCCTGTTCTCTAACATCTGAGACAGTGGCTCCTTAAAGGGCCTCGTGGTGTTTTAGTTTTAGCTGTGTGTGTGTGTGTGTGTGGGGGGGGGGGGGGGGGGGGGGGGGGGGTAGACATGGTGTAGACATGGTACTCACGGTCCGAGCAGTACTCGCCCCTCCAGCCCTCCAGGCAGAGTCGGTTCCCGTCTCCGTCACAGGTGTAGTGGCCGAAGGTGTCGTTGCGGAGGCGGCAGTAGGCGGAGCAGTCCTCGCCGTGGTAGAACTCGCTGCAGACCACGTGGTAGGAGAACCGGAGCTCGCTCTGGTTCCCAGAGTGGACGTCCTGGGACCACTTGTCGTCAACGGGCAGCTTGCGGCGCGTGGCCAGACGGCTGATGAGGTTGTTCTGGTTCTCTGGAGGAAACGAGAGGACGGAAGTTTGATGACGTTCGTCAGATGAAACTGTTTCTGTTTGTCGTGTTTAACTTGTTTCATAATAAATGTCTCTGGTTTGTTCCTGCGCTGATCTAAGGAGCTGTGCTCCAGGACTAGAAAAGAAAACAGGAACTTGTGGTGTGTTGGTGGAAAAGTCTCCAGCTTAGTGAGTGTCCGCTGTCGCCGCCTGGCGGTGGAGCAGCGGCGGTGCAGCAGTTTACCTGTAGACTCCAGACCTGAAGACTCTGCGTTCCACGCTTCGATGATCAGAGAGAAGGTTCCCTGCAAGTCACAGAAATTAACTATTAGAATGACTGCGCATGCGTAATAGCTTCATTTTTCTTCATCGTTTGTTCAGAGAAATAAATGAAGCGTCTCCAGAGCGGGTCACAGCAGGAGGCCTGACCCGCTCTGGAGACGGGCTTCCGTCACCTACCGGCCACTTGAAGTTGAAGGGCACCCTGATGGGCTCGCTCCGGGCGATGGACTCGGAGTCGGCGCTGAAGATCCCAGTGAGCCCGGTGCCGTAGGTGCACGGCGGCTCCGGGCTGATGACGTGCTGCGAGTGTTTGAGGCAGACACGGAAAAAGATCTGACAAAGGTCCGGGGACTGGTGGCGACAGATGCCGCGGGAGCTGGTGAAGGAGTCGATCTTCAGCTCGAAGACGCCGGAGGAGAGGGTCTGAGGACGGGAGGGAGGGAGTCAGATACGGAGGGAAGAGAAATGTTAACTTAAACATGAAAATTAAGATTAGATGGAAAAGAAGCGGTTAAATATGTAAAGTCATAAAAGCGCAAACATCACGGATCCTTTAATGTTTACAGGTCATTTAGTGACGTCTGACTCTACAGCTGCACGAGAGGATAAACAGACACAGATAAATGTCTACAAACACATTTAAAGTCATTTATTTCATGCATAAATAAAGTTAAATTTAACAACAAGCTCAGAAACCATTCGACGCCTCGTGCGTAAAAGCGCACAAACAGCCGCGCATGTCACAGATCCAGAGAGAGGTGCCTACGGTGCACCGGTAAATAAACAGTGAACGGTACCGGGAGCTACTCACCCTCTGCGCCGACACAAGCAGCAGCAGACACGGCAGCAACAACCGCGCCATGGCGTTCAGGCTCGGAGCGTCCAGGGCAGAAAGCGCCGCAGGTCCACAGCGAGCTGCTGGAGTCAGTGCGTAAAATCCAAAAGGGATCCAAACGAAACGTTCAGCGGCACCGGAGCGAAGCAGCGAAACATAAAACGGCTGCTCCGGGACGAGTTAAAGGTTTGAGCGTAAAGTCAGAGGCGGGTTTGTTTGTGTCCGCGGAGCAAAGACAAGAAAGTAAGAGGCTGTAAAGAGACGCAAACACTCTGAGGCTGAACTCTGGACTGTGGCTGCTCTGGATACGCTCCGCTTTATACCACAGGAGGAGGAGGAGGGAGGAGGGGGAGGAGGGGACGGGGTGAGAGGAGGGGGCGCTGCAAAAAATGTCCACCTGAAGAACGAGCCCTCCTCCTCCTCCTCCTCCTCCTCCTCCTCCTCCTCATTCAAAGCGAAACTTCAGATGTGAAAACAGAATCCTGTCAGACTGGAGTGACATCAGCTGAGCAGCAGTTCCCATCACCGCTGCGTCGCTGCCAAACGTTTCATTCTTTTAGTTTTTTATTGTTTGACAAAGACCTGCACAGGCACGAGCCAGCGGAGCGGCCGGCGCGTGCGTAAAAACGGTGCCAGTAAACAGGAGGAGGTGACCCGGAGCATTTCTTCCAGCGTGGAGGAGGAGGAGGAGGAGGAGGAGGAGGAGGAGGGGGTGTTAATGGGGGCTCCGCTTTGATTCGCTTTCACCACGGAGGGGGCAATTACAGCGGGGCAATAGAACAAACTGTGAGGCGACAGCAGCGACCAAACGCTCCTTTTACTGCCTCCCCACGACCACGACGAGACACCAGCTCCTCACACTACACGACCACGAAACCCCGAAACATGAATATGGAAATAAAATGATTGAGAGACAGATTGAAAGTAGAGAAAAGTTCTTAGAAAGAGATGAATCACACACACACACACACACAGCTGTATGATAATGATCCACCTTCAGCCTCAGTTATCATTAAAACATTCACCCGGTGGCCATTTCATTAGGTACACCTTTACATTAGATTCATATTTAATGACTCAGTAAATAAACCTGCCACTTTATTAGGTACACTGGAGGAAACATCCAGGTCTGTGTGTGTGTGCGTGTGTACCTAATGATCTGGCCAAAGTGCATCCATCCACCCTGCCCTCCACGGATGAATAGAAACAGAGACTGGACTCTATTTATGTTTTTACTGAGCCGCGTTAAGATCCACTCCCGTGTATACAATAAATAAAAGAGTCACGTGACACAAACTTTGACTCAAATGAAAGTGATCCAGGTGCGCGCGCTCTCTTTTCTTTGGCGCTCGCGGCTTCACCTCGCCCTCTATTTTAATTATAATGAGGGCAGCGCGTGCCTCTGCTGGTCCTGACTTCACCCCCCCCCCGTCCCACCAAGGACCCCACCCACGGCACGAGGCACGCTTCATCTGTCCCGACACTCACAACAAGCCTCCTATTGTCCCCGCGTTTGTCTCCAGACGTGTCCTCGGGCAGCTCGAGACACGATGAATGGCGCGACATAAGCCCGCACGCGGGCCCTAAACAATGGACTCACTTACCGATGAATGAAAGTTGCCTTCTGCGTGCGCGTGCCAATAAAACATAAACAACAGCAACAGAGGATCAGAGGGCGCGTGGGGGCTCACCTGTAGAGGCGGGACGTCATCTGAGATCAGCTGATTTATCAAAATAGATAACGTTTATATGAGCGCACGCGCCTGGTTTAACGACGCTAAATCATTATATTAGTGTGACGCATGCGCATCAGTCTGAATGATAATAATAATAATGATGAGTAGCTGTACCTGGTTAGCACGTGCAGCGTCCGTTCCCCGGGAGGGAGGGGGGCGCGTGCACACGCCACCAGGAAGCATTATGCGCATATTCGACCGCGCGCCATCTGCTCATTGATCTGCAGCCCCGCCCCACACCTCCACGCCACGCGCCCCGCTGCACGGCCAGGTGCGCGTGCCCCTGTGAAGATTTTTATCGGCCCCACAAAAGGAGGACGTCACATCGGTCCGTCACGCGCACGCTCCCTCGCTCCATCACCTTTTGTCCTGTAACACGTGCCCAAATGGTCTGAAAGAGGCGCACGAGCTTTTGTTGAGGTGCGACAACACATGGCTCGTGCCCAGGTGTGAGGTGAGCGTGGGAAAGCCAGCTGAGGCGAGAAGAAGGAGCTCAGGCGTCAAGACCGACACCTGAACAGACATGCGCAGTGGGAAGGAACGCGGAGACAAACGGTGCTGGGGGGAGGCAGCGTCCTGGTCCCTCATTGGCTGCTCAGGACTTCAGCTCTAATAAACTAAGAAGTTAGAACATATTAAAGACAATGTATTACATGTTTAAATGAGCTAACTGTTAGCATGTGAAGCTAACAGCTGGTAGCCACATGCTGTTAGCCTCCTCATAAACATGGTTCTCAGGTTGACACCTCCTCTGTTCTGAGTGGAACCACATTTAGCTGCTAACAGCTACATGCTAATTAATTATATCCAGATGCATTAAAGACCAGAGCCTTCAGCCAGAGTAGAAATGAAGAATAAAAACACTGAATAATATTCAGTTATAATATCTGCATCAACACATTTTAGATTTTTATCTTGATCTGGGGCAGTTGATTTACACCCAAACACCACTAATAATAATAATACTAATGAGCCAAACATGGCGGCTGTCAGACTCCGCCTCCTCTGAGTAAAGAGCCGTTGACAGAGATGAGGATTAAATGAGGATTTTCTCTGATCAGGTTTATAAATGTGCCTCAGGGCAGAATGAACAACAATAATAACAACTACTACAGTATGATGTGACCGTTACACAGGAGGAGGAGGAGGAGCAGCGTCCCTCCACTTCTCAGGTAGGTGTTAGCAGCGCCCCCTCCACAGATATTAACATGACTGAGGAGAGTTCACCAGGAAATGAAGTCTGATCACGCATCTGTTTAGATGTTTCTAAAGAAAAACAGGATTTAGTTTCACTTTCCATGACAACAATCTTCCTCCTCTCCTCCTCCTCCTCCTCCTCTTCCTCACTAAAACAAGTTTTAATCACGTTGAGCATCTTTAATTTGACTCTAAAAAGATTGAAATCAACAGAAACTAAAACCTGAACCTGAACCTGTTCATCCGTTTAGAGCGTTTCCGTCACGTTTCAGCCGAGGAACCGTTTTAAATGTTTAAATTGATCGGACGATAAATGAGCTTCAGTCAAAGCGTCTCTGCGTCTCCTCAGCTCTTTTCTTTATTCTGGCTCCAGACTCAACGTGTGGTTCCTCACTTTAAACTTTAAATGTGTGAAAACATTTCATCTCTGATCCTGAGCTCAGTCTTCAGGTTTAACTCTGAGCCTCAGCTGGAAACTCTCCACTCCTGTTTGTTGGAGACTTTTTTAATCCCCCCCCCCCCCCTGGAAAAACCAGCACCCGGCAGCTCGTCTCTTTGTTTCTCTTCAAAACACACTTTATGAGCGGGTTCCAGGCTTTATTTTTTATTATGAAGCGTTTGGCAGGTCTGTGTTTTCTTTTATGTGTTTCGTTACGAGCAGGAGAAACTTTGGACGTTTGTTCCCCTGATTAAACTATTTATAAACCAGACTCTTCATGTTTGATGGAAAGAAACGAGAAGAAGATCTGAGCTTCAACGTAGACGTCTGAATAAAACATGTAGAGACAGATAGAAACCAACAGAAACTGTTAGACCTTAAAGTGAGCCAATATTACATATCATGTCCTCCTGGTACCAGCTGATCAGTGTTCTCCAGCAGCTTGGTTCCTCAGAACGGAACCACTTCAGTTCTGAGATGTTGGTGGGTTTCCTCACATCAACTGCTGCTTCAGGTCCAACAACAACATTTCTCTTGGATTAAGGTCAGGACTTTGACTTGGCCGTTCCTAAACATTCATCTGGTTCTTCTTTAACCGTTCTCTTGTAGAACCACTTGTGTTCTTGGTTCTCCTTGTCTTGCTGCATGACCCAGCTTCTCTTCACATTCAGCTCATGGACAGATGTCCTGACATTTTCTTTTAGAGTTCATTGGTCCATCAATGAGGACAAGTCGTCCTGGTCCAGATGCAGCAGAACAGGCCCAGACCAGGACCCTGATATGTAATATTGGCTCATTTTGTGGTAGTGTACAGTATATATGTGTTTGTTTAATTTCTCTTTGTGGACTTTCAGGATGCTTTGAGTATTGTTTTATGCAGAAATGTTGAAAATTCAGAAAGATGCAAAACAAAATCATAAAAATATTCAGATTTCAGGGCTGATTGGTACGTTTGGCTTTAGCTTCGTTGTTTTCTGATTCATGGCTGAAAACTATGACGATAAAATAAATATTACTGGGCTTTGTTGGTCTGTCCATCTGGTTCCTAAATGTGGATCATGTCTCCAAGTCACCAAGCAGCTGTTGATGGTTCTGATTCAGTGGTAGGTAGAGATCCATTAATATTCTACTGACCACATGATGGAACAGTTCTCACACCGATTTAAATCAGGACACAAACCAGGAAATGTTAACTTTTATCATCAGAGGATGAAGCTTCAGGTCTGATCTGAGTCTCTGTCTCTAAACTTCCATCTTGTTCCATCAGGTTCTTCTAAATGGTTCCAGTCTGGATTCATTTTCTTCATGTGTGCACATTAAAGACTGGTGATCACACGTGTAACTCCCCGGCTGTGAAGCCCAGAGTCCATTTAGTTTGTCTGGAATTTACCCTGAAAGTTCTGCAGCGCTGCACGAGTTCAACGTTTAAACCTCAGCAGAGGTTCTTTACCTGCTCAGAGGGGGGGGGGGGGGGGGCACAGGCCCAGGATTAATCACATCTTCTTCTGTTTGAGAAATAATATCAGCCGCTTTGAAGGCTGTTAACGCTGGGATTTACTCAGCGCTGTTATGAAGTCGTTTGAGGATATTTCTGGATGTTTTGGAGGAGAAACCCCAGAGAGGATGGAAATTTGGTTTAACTGGAGAGAACTCCCCCAAGAAGAGGAAAAACCAGGCAATAAAAGATTCAGGATGATTTAGAACTGGAAATTAAAAACCCACGAAACACAGGAAAATAAAAAGTAAAAGCTAGAAGGCCAGACATCAGACACACAGCGCCGTTTGGTTCGTTTGCTTTATTGAAGGACGTCTCCAGCAGCTGATCCTGTCCACACCGCGCCGGGCCGGATCACCACGCCAGGATCAATCCGCCCGTTAAAATAGTTCCAACAAACACAGACAGGAAGCTTCCTCCTCCTCTTCATCACGTGCTCAGGATGAAGACGCGTCCTCAGACACATTTAACAAACTCAAGAGTCTCCTTTTACATGATTCGCCGCCAGCACCGTCCAAAAAAAACAAACCACAATCTGAAGACGCAGCACGGAGCTCGGCCCACGTCGGCTCGGATCCCAGCGAGGGCGGGGCGGAGCGGACCAGCGATGGTCCCAGGTCAGCCTCCGACCGCCACCCACAACCAAACGAGTCCCCCCGGATTTATTTATGTTTGGAACCAATCAGCAGCTTAGAAAACGCATCAGGTGACACAGAGATGAGTCTCCTCCCCCAAACCAGGAAGTGGTACCTGTCTCCGTGGTGCAGCCCGACGTCCCGGCTCCGAGGCCGCTCAGGTTGAGCGGGACGCAGCGACGGAGGAAATGTCTGTGGTGGTGTTTATCTAAAGGGGGAGGGGGGGATGGAGGTGGTGGGGGGGACGGAGGGGATGGGGGGGGGGCGGGGGTCGTCACTGCTGTTTGGATCTCCAGAACCGTGAGGCGATGGAGCCCAGAGACAGGGCCTGCTTCTTCTGCTGGGACACCTCAGCCAGACGCTGCTCCTCCTCCTGGACGGACGAGAGACAAGAGTCAAACAAATACCAAGAGACACGTCGTTGTCGTCTCCTCTCTCTCCCTCCTCCTCCTCCTCCTCCTCCTCACCTGTGCCAGCTGAGCCTGTCTGCGTTTGAAGGCCTCGATGGGGTCGTCCTCCAGGGCGTAGTTCTCCAGCACCGACCGTACGTCTTCCACGCCGCTCAGAGCGATGGCTGACGGAGACAAGGACAGGACAATGAGGACATGTCTACGTTTAAACTCGTCCACTGACGTCGTGAGGAGACAGAGACGAGTCAACATCTTTAATGAAACCACTGTCAGATCATCAGCCTCGATGCGTCTCCATCAAACTAAACGTAATCTGATCACATGACTCCTCCCCCCTCCCCTCCTCTTACTCTTGAGGAAGTTGGCGAGGTCGTAGAGCGTCCTGTCCTCTGAGTTGCCGTCCCATTTCGTCAGAGCCATCCCGTTGAAGGGCTGCAGACTGAACGCCTCCCGCTTACAGTCCACCACGATCACCTTACTGCTGTCCCGGTTCAGACAGGACACGTCCTGGAACGAGAGGAGGACACATCATTTATCTTTCGTCCTTAAGCTGAGGGACGCCATTGACCTCTTCACGCTCTAATCACATAAACGTCATCGTCTTAATGATCCTTAATATTCACACATTAAAACACTTTCTCTGGTCCCTCCAGCTGGTAGAGGACAGATGGACGGGGACGCTGCTTGTTGTCTCCATCGTGGAGACACTGTCCAGCTGATGTAGAGGAATTTATTATTAAAGTCTGTTAAAATATAATTTATTAAATTAAATGAAAAACTAATTTAGAAAAACAATGAAGAGATGAACTAAATAAAATAAATTAATATCTTAATCAACTAATTAATGAAAATAAACTGATTTATTAAGCAACTAACTGAATAAATAAATAAAGTATAAATCATATGAATAAACTAAATTATTCAGTTAATCAATAAAAAAATAATTGAAAAAGAAATTAATAGATGAACTGACTAGTTGTTTAATTTCAGATTGATTAATCATCTAATCCACACATTTATAGAATGTTTTAATCAACAAATTGAAAGAAATAACTGATTAATAAAAAATAAAGATTAATATAAATAATCTAAGAAAAAAATTAGATTAAATAACAAAAAAAAAAATCAACAAATTAAATAAAAAAAAAAATCAATAAATTACATAAACAATATAAAAAAATGATCCAGGACCAGGACCAGGACTAGGACCAGGACCAGGACCAGGACCAGGACGTCTCTGGTCTCTGAGGGTCAGGCCAGTTTAACCTGCAGGACTTTCTTAAAGGTTTTCTTTTTAATGACTAAAACACGTCCACAGAGTTTCCCTGACACCTTCATGGTAAAAAGGTAAAAATCAATGAAGCAGCAGGAAAATCCAACATCAATGAAGAAAGAAGAGGAAACTCCAGAAAGTCCAGACGGGACGGAGACGCTTTCCTGTAACTTCAGCTTCTTTCTTTTCTCAGACACGTGGACCAGTTACAGACTGAAAGGATCTGAACCGGGATCTGATCACTAAACAAACAGAGATTATTAGTTATGACGAAGGGAATAAATCAGATTAAGATGCTGCATCATCAGAATCCAGATTATCTTCAATTCAGACTGGACACCAGACCAGAACCGATTCTGCTCCAGTTAAGACCTGTTGGACCAATCAGATCACAGGAGGACGATGTCCTGTCTGTCTCCATGATAAATGTAAATCGTCTCAGTCTGAACTAATTTACTATAACGCCTCTCTGATATGTAATATTGGTGTTTTTCCTCATGTGTTTGACTGACTTCTCTACTTTCAGGACTTTTATTGTGAAAATCCAGTGAAGCTACGCCTGGTTTAATCTACGACGTTGAAGACTTTAGTGTGTTTGTTTTAATCTGGATTATAATCCATGATGGCAGAAAGTGAACAAGCAGTTTTAATCCGATTCAGTAACTTTCTCTGGACACATGGAGCATCAGCTGCCTCCAGATCTGTCTTAACGTTATGGAGATGAGACGATGAGAGTCTGTCTTCTCTCTGGGAAGTAGGTTAAACAGCCACGACGGTTACGGGGGGGGGGCAAGACAGAGGGAGGGAGGAAGGGAGGGAGGAGGGGGGAGGGGGGGGCATCTATTGTGGCCAGAGGAGGTGGAGGAGGAGAAATCAATAGCATCAGCAGCAGAAGGCGTTCATCAGAGGGAAGACAGTGGAAGTAAGAGCTGAACAGGTGGTACCGCCAAAATAAAAGACTATCAATAAGACTAGGAAGACTCCTGTTATTAAAAGTAGGAATGTCAAACCCTGAGCTTCACAATGGCCAGTCAAACTGGTTTCACACTAAGGCCCAGCAAAACCTAACTTCAGAGCAGTCAACCCTCTGCTTCACAATAGAGCAGTAACCTCAGACTTTCTAGTTCTCACTTTACAAAGGCCAGTCAAACTGGAATAAGAGCCCATCAAACCCTGCTGCCTTTCACAAGAGCCATCACCCTGCGACTTCCAATAAGTCTCAGTCAACCCTGCTGCCTTACATAGAGCCAGCAACCTGCAGACTTTCACAATAAGAGCCCAGTCAAACCCTGCTGCCTTTCACAATAAGAGCCCAGTCAAACACTGCTGCCTTTCACAAGAGCCCAGTCAAACCCTGCTGCCTTTCACAATAAGAGCTGCTGCCTTTCACAATAAGAGCCCAGTCAAACCCTGCTGCCTTTCACAATAAGAGGGGGCTCTGGGTCGTACCTTAACGTGGTGGCCCTCCATGTAGTGTGTTGCATCTCTGAAGAGACGGTACATGACGAAACCTTGAGGGTCGATGCTGTCGATCAGAGGATACGCCGTCTGGATGAAAACACAACCAGCTGAGTCTCACTGTTTCCATCTGTGGCCTCATAAACAACCTTCTAACTCGTAGTGATGCTGTCTCACCATGCCCGTCTCTGCCGTGAAGATGACGATCTCATAGAGAGGAGCTAGCTGCTGGAACAGGTAGTCGATGCCAGGACGCTTCTTAAAACGCCAACCTGTCGACAACTGGAAAGACAAGACGGACACGGTTAGAAAGACGGACAGAGACAGAGACAGAGAGACAGAGACAGAGAGACAGAGACAGAGGTAGAGAGACAGAGACAGAGGGAGAGAGAGAGAGAGAGAGAGACAGAGAGAGACAGAGACAGACAGAGACAGACAGAGACAGAGACACAGAGAGAGAGAGAGAGAGAGACAGAGAGACAGAGAGACAGAGACAGAGGTAGAGAGACAGAGACAGAGGGAGAGAGACAGAGGGAGAGAGAGAGAGAGAGAGAGACAGAGAGAGACAGAGACAGACAGAGACAGACAGAGACAGAGACACAGAGAGAGAGAGACAGAGAGACAGAGACAGAGAGACAGAGGGAGGTGAGGGTGTTTGTCTGCGTTAACAGGCGACAGGTGTTGAGTTCCAGCTGCCACACACCTGTCAGGTAAGTTGACATATCATATAAATACATACATAGATATATATCTATATGCATCCAGGCAGAAAACAGGAGACAGGTGGAGGACACGCCCCCAACGTACCCTCCACCTGTCTCCCTCCCTCCCTTCCTCCCTTTTAACTGTTTACTTCAGCTGCTGTGTTTCCTTCATGCCTTCTACCCATAATGCATTCTGTTCTGCAGGTAGAACATGATGCATCAGACCACCTTCCTCCAGGTCAGAGGTCAGAGGTCAGCATGGACACAGTTATTCTCCTCTCCATCTTGTTCTCTGACGTCCCACTGACCGGAGAGCTGGCCCTGGGTGGTCATAATGTTATGGCTAGAGCTGGAGACGTACCGACCACTCCGGGTGCAGCAGGACGTCGGTGAGCTCCAGGACCAGGGTGTATGGGGGCTGGTAGTACGGCTCCTTCAGGGGGTCTGGCAGCAGCTTGGGGCTCGTCGGCTCGATGATCATCTGAGAATTACACACGTTCGTATCAACGTAACCTCAAACACACCGACGAGGAAGCCGGTAAAACCCTCAGACTTTTAGTCAAATCAGTAGAAAACAAAAAGCCCAAACACGAAGACGGGATTTGCCAAAATAATGGACATGATTTGTGATGAGAAGGAAACGTGACCGAGCTCTGAGGTTAGATGTGAGCGTCTGAGATTAAATCACTGCTACCAGGAAGAAGAACGGTTTGTTTGTGGAACCAGAGAGTGAAAGTGAAAGTGAGCAGAGCGCTGCGTCAGATAAACGCATTAACTCACCTGTCTGTAGTCCTTAAAGTACTTGAAGGTTCTTTTAAAATGTTGGATGACTGGAGGCTCTGAAACAGACCACACAGAATAAATTAATAAATAAATAAATAAGAAGAAAAGACTCCACCTCATTCACACAAACTAAAACTATTTTAAACTACAAAAACTCTAAAAACTACAAGTCCCTGAGGAGACGCTGTGCTCAGGATCAGCTGATTGGCTGCCATCGCCGTGGCGACCAGAGGAGGTTTGGGCCCGACGCCGCTAAAGCTCCGGCTAGCTCCAGCTGTCAACGTGCTAATGACTAATAATAATAATAAAGACTTCATTTCCCAGGGGGCCGCGGGCTCATTACATCAAACACAGGAGCGTGCCTCTACCATCGCACCGCTCTCTAAACACACACATGCTGAGGTAGCACGCTCTGCTCCCCGGGGACTCAATCCCCCAGAGTGCATTGCAGCGTGCTGAAGCAGGAAGCTGAGGCCATCTGCCAGCGTCCTGCTGTGATGACGCGCTGATAAGACGCACACGCGTGTATGAGAATAAAATGAAAGACATATTTAAACCTGATCACACTTCAGCCACGACGAGTATTTATGCCTCTTTGTGATTTAATGGCACCAAAGAAGAATAAGAAGAATGAGGATGATGATGAAGATGATGATGACTTTCTCTTAAAGCAAAATCATCTGGTCCAGACTCACATTAACAGATGGTGCAGTAAAGTGATGAGGCCACGATGGGAAGAGGATGTTTAACCTGCCCTGCTTCACACCCCACAGCGTGGGGGGGGGGGCTGTAAGCGTGGCTGTGGACTAAGCTCTCCCCAGGGAGCTCCAGCAAACACAGCCCATAATAGTACACAGTGTGAGTGGATGAGGCTTTTATCATGTTAATCAACCAGGAGGGACGGAGGAGCTGGGAGGAAGTGGGGGGGGGGGGGGGGAGAAAGTGAGTCCTCACAGAGATAGAAACATGAGTGATTTTTTTTTTTTTTTTTTGGGGGGGGGGGGGGGGTCACATCTCCTGGTTGCCATGGTATCCGACGCTCCTCTGCATCACGCAGACGAATGCCGCCACTTGGCACGAAGACATGCCAAACATGTCCCATAAGAGTCATTCATTCATCCCTCTGTCCTCCCTCCGCTCACCTTCTGCTGCTCCCAGAGGAGGAGGAGGAGGAGAAGGAGGAAGGGGGGGGGGTGACTAAGGGGGAGGACAGAGTGTGAAGGTAGAAAAAGGTGGAGGATGATGAAGCAGAGATGATCCATCCTCCTCCTCTTCTTCTCCCAGAGGGACCATGGACTTCTTAAGCTGGACCCTAAACTCATCAGAGACGATCTGTCCCCTGAGGTCATGATTGTCCCCCCCCCCACAAGTGGTTCTACAAGAGAACGGTTAAAGAAGAACCAGACCGTCCTCTTCCTCTCCTTTCCTTCATGTTTAATCTTTTCTTTCCTCTGGTGCATAGCGGTCACTACAGCGGACAGCTACTAAAAAGACATTTTCTCTTTAATGCAATGGTTTTTACGGTGGAACTGCATATCAGCCTCTAGAGTGCTCTCTGCTGCCTCACTCCATTGAAGTCTAGTCAGTGGTCAGTCGGTGTAACTGCAAGTAAACTTCCTCTGAATCCAAAGCTTCTACATAAGTAAAATAAATATGGTAGTATACAGTAACATCTAAGGAAGCATATTATCTTATTGTCAGAGTATAATTGTTATATTTATAAGCTATTCATTTAAAATATAACTTTTTGTGCAGATTAGCTGTAGTTTGTGTTACTATGCTAATTATTTTCTCATATTTTATACTAGGCTCTGCATCCTGACCCTCATCTTGACTATAGGCACCTTCACTTTCTGCATCTGGACTGTCTGTATCTCCATCATCTTCAGTTCCTATGTCTCTGTTCTTCTCTGGCAGCCACTCATCATCACTGTTGTCACTATACTCATATGATAAAATTATTATTTTAGTAACACAGACTACAGCTAATCTGCACAAACATATTTTAAATGAACAGCTTGTAAATATAGCATATACAGTATATACTGAATAAGAAGCAGTGACGCATTACATGACTTGTGTTAAAACTACACTGGGTGATCCATGATGTCCACTTCATTGTTGTTTTTGACCTTTGTTTTGTTTTTTAAAGCCTAAAAAGAAACAAGTGTTTCTACATTTAGAATAAAACACGAGTTAATTCATTTTAACATGTTTTATGTTGAGTTCTCAGGCGCATGAAGTCCACTAGAGTGGACATGTCTGGAACTCTATGAATAAACCATATTTATGGGAATATTTTTTTTCATGTCCTAAGAAGAAAGAAACACTAAATAAACTTTCATCAGAGGGTTAAACTCGTCTGTGTCTCATTGTCTCTTAATGTCCAGCCTCTGGACCATCAGCTCTAACGTCTGGTCTTCTTCTCCTCGTCTGAACGACTTCTGATCGTCTCTTTCTACCGATCATCTCTTCATCAATAGTGTCCTGTCCCAGAGGTCCAGTCTGTCTCCTCCTGTCCTCCACAGTCCATCCCTTCATCCATCAGTAAACGCTCCCCCAGGTCCACTTTGTCCTCCTCCTCCTCCTCCTCCCCCCAGTCTGTAACTTTATTGCCTCTTATCTTACTCTCCGTCTCTATCTCGTCTGTCCATCTGTCTTTGTCTCTGTCCCCAGGCTTTTTGGTTTTCTGGTGTTTTTAAAGGTCCACTCTAAAAGTGGACAGAACGTGAATGAAGGGACGGACGGACGGATGGACGGTTTGATCCGTGGACAGAAGGCTGTATTCAGGTCTTGGACCTTCAGGGACACAGAGTATTGATGACGGGATTATCAGCAGCTGATCAGAACTCGTTTAGTGGATCGACCTGATGTGAACCTCAGCAGCTGTTCATCACGTTAGAGAGTGTTTAAACATAAAAACTGTTTATTAGCTGAAGAAGAAGAAGAAAAAGAAGAAGAAGAAGAAGAAGAGTCCATTGGGCCCACTCAGTCAAAGGCTGCAGCCAAACAACAACAAACACTGAACGTTTAAAAGAATCCAGACAAACTCTAGGAGAAGACAAGGACAGACTTTAGGACGCTACAGGAGACCAGCTCTGGGACATTTAGGACCAGAGAGGGACGTCCCAGCAGCACTGATCATTTCATCCAATGTCCCAGTTATTTATGAATAAACCTTCACTAACGTCTCATCATCATTAATTATAATTATTGTCTTCCCATTAAGAGACGGCTGGTGGACGGATGGACAGAGTGTCTCTGCAGTGTTTGAATGATGGGACGTGGGCATATGGATGGACGGTGCTTACCCACGGTGGGGGGGGGGGCTGGCAGTGCCACCAAAGCTCAGTGATCATCCATCATTCAAACAAACAAACATGGCTGCCAGGACGTCAATACAAAGACATGTCCCACAGAAAGAGGTCTCATCTGGACCCAAGCAGGACGACAGGAGGACTGATCTTATTCTGATCTATCAGGACAGATGTCTGCTGTTTATTTTATAAGAGCAGAACATTATTTATGTTCTTTAATAAAACTGTTAAAAAAGATTAGGAACAAGATCAGACTCACCTCTGTCAAACTCATCAGGAACCTGTCAGACACAGAGAGACAAGGACTGTTAATATATACACATATACATAAATATATAAATATAAATATACATATACACATATAGAGAGAGAGCAGCTGGCTGAGATCAATGACATGAATCAGTCTCTGAGTCTCTGATGTGATGGAAAATCAATGTTTGACTGTTGATGGTTAAAAGAAGGAAGAGAATCTGATTGATGAGCAGCGCCACCATGTGGTCAGGACTAGAATGAGACGGAGAGGAGAGAGGAGGAAGAGGAGGAAGGAGAGAGGAGGAAGGAGAGAGGAGAGGAGAGAGGAGGAAGGAGAGAGGAGGAAGAGGAGGAAGAGGAGGAAGGAGAGAGGAGGAGAGGAGGAGAGGAGGAAGGAGGAGAGGAGGGAGGAGGAGAGGAGGGAGGAGGAAGAGGAGGAAGGAGAGAGGAGGAAGAGGAGGAGGAGGAGAGGAGGGAGGAGGAAGAGGAGGAGAGGAGTGAGTGAGCAGATGAAGGACGCCCCCTTGTGGCCATGAACCAGAATCAGTTTCATGTGTAAACATTTAAAACTGTAACGTGATAAACGTTTAACTCTGAACAAAGAGAGACGTCACGTTTAATCACGTAAATAAATAAAACACATCCAGATGTTAAACTGAACCCTGAGACTGACTCTGTGGGACAACGTCCTGAGACTCTGTGGGACAACGTCCTGAGAGGAAACCACGTCCTAACGCTGGGGGGGCTCAGCTGCTGGTGGTCGTATTGTTATGGATGAGGACGGAGGTGTGAAAGACGCCGTTAGGACCCCATTGACACCTGGCTACGACCGCGGGACAGCAGCCCGGGACAGACAGCAGCCTGGGACAGCATCCTGAGACAGACAGCAGCCTGGGACAGACAGCATCCTGAGACAGACAGCAGCCTGGGACAGCATCCTGAGACAGACAGCAGCCTGGGACAGACAGCAGCCTGGGACAGCCTAAAGTCATCTGCCACTTCATTAGGTACACCTCTGGAGCTGGACCTGTCTGTTCTCTGATAAACACCGTGTCCACTGTGACATGAAGCACAGTTATTTACAGATGATGACTACAGGAGCCTGCAGGCTTCAGCTCTAGACCGTCCCCGTCCCCCCTGTCCCTGTCCCCTCGTGACCCACACAACAAACATGATGACGACATGATTAACGTGCATCATGTAAATAACCCACTGAATGGACTGTCCATGCTGCAGGACGCTGGACAACAGAAGTAAACGCCTCCTGAGACCGTCCAGACCCATGGACTGTGTCCTGCTTCAGCTGGGACAGCTGGGACATGTGCCGTCTGCAGGGAGGTGGGATAAGTGTGTCCTCACCTTTGAAGTGTCCAGTCTGCCTGCTGGCTAGACAGGAGACAGCCTCAGGCTTTATAATGTGTGACCACGGGAAGGACAGAGCCGTCCTGCTTCCCACGTCCTCTCAACACCTCAGAGGGACGACGGGTCCTCTACCTCACTGCTCGGTTCAGAGGACAGAGTCTGATTTAAATATACAGCATGTCCACAGATGTCCTGCATCATGTAGCTAGAAACCTGACGTCTCGCTGTCTTGTTGTCTTCACTCCTTCCTTCTACACTCTGTTTCCTGCGTCCTGTCTTTAATCAAAGTGCAGCAGAGACCTAAAGCCACGAAGAAGCAGCAGCTCTAGATGCAGAGGAGACAAAGCACTGCAGGACAGACAGACAGACAGACAGAAGACGAAGTCTGGTTCTGCACTGATTCAGTGACGATGAGCTGAAACTAAACCAGACGTCTCCAACAAATCAAAGTCTAAAGAAACGTCAGCAAAGCCAAATAAAATCAAACTGTTTTCCTGTGGTGATCGATGTCCATCATTAGAGATGCTCTGATTGGAGGGTAACCCCTCTGAGACCTCGTCCATCTCCTTTGAAGAGGATTAAACGTTCCCAGATCAACGCCTCCTCAGCAGCGTCCTGTTCACTGCTCTGTGAGGACGAGGACGTGAGATAAGTGTGTCCTCTGAAAGGCTTTGGGACGAGCGGCACGAGGCTCGGTCACGCCGACGTGAGAAGTGTGTCCTCTGATGAGTCCAGGACGTCCAGCTGAGAGAAGTGTGTCCTCTGAGAGGGAGCAGATGTCAAAGTCTGACAGACTGTAACCTTTAAGATGTGATCAGAGCTTCTGCATCCTCATCCTCCTCACGGTCTCCAGATGCTGCACAGGTGTTTCTCTCAGATATCAGACCGATCCCTTTAAACTCGTGATTATGTGCCTTTCACTGGTGTCTCTGCAGAGCTCTGGCTTCATGCTGCAGGAATTAGTCAAAAACAAACATGATCCGCAGGAAAAAAACTGAAATAGAGACGCAAACACACGGAACATCTGCAAAGACGTTAAAGGAATTCCCAAGTAATCTATTACGTTTGTGCTTTCAGAGAAATTCCAGAGAACTTACAATGAGCTGTCATTATGGTAACCACACGCTCTCTCTTATAAGATGCAGTAAACTGCACATAACTGCTGCCAGATATCCTCAAACAAAAACAGAGTTAAAAGAAATAAAGTTCCAGGAAGAATCTGTCAAAGAACTTTTCTTTCCCGGACCAACAGCTTCAAAGACGCTTTGGGCAGCGACTCAGCAGGAAGCCGTCCTGACACGTCTGCCGCCAACAAAAGGATCCTAACGAGGCAGGAGTGTGCCCTTTGACCCTTTCAAGTGGCCTTTCTTCCCACAGCAACACCTCCGGCCTCAAGCGTGAAGCCTGACTGTCCACATGTGTCCCCAGCCAGCTCTGCAGATGTGATCTCAGTGTGTGTGTCTGTAAATGAGCAGCAGCGCCATCATGTGGTCAGTAGAATATTAATGGATCTCTACCTACCACTGGATCAGAACCATCAACAGCTGCTTGGTGACTTGGAGACATGATCCACATTTAGGAACCAGATGGAAACACTCTCACATGAGAACATCTCAGATTAGACCTGAACCCTGAAGCTTCATCCTCAGAGGATCCAGGTCTCTGGTCTTTAATGTGTCCCAGACCACCTCCACATGTGGACTCATGGTCCGTTTAGAGTCGTCTGTTAAATGACACTGAGGCAGGTGTGATGTCAGAGGCTAACAGTTAGCATGCTAATACCAACGTTTCCCTCAGACATGTCATAAAACTACATTTACAGCCACATCTGGTGACGCTGACGTCACTGCTTTGATGTCCTCAGGTCCCTCAGCTACCTGTCGAGTGTGCCGCTACGTCCCATTACGGTACGGCCACGAACAAAGGGGACGTAAGGAAGGCGACGTAAGTGTGCGCTCCTTCCTTTCTCACCGCGACACCTCCCTCATCAGACAGACAGAAAAAAGTCCCAGTGAGACGTGAAGTGTGCCCTTTACAGGGTCCTCTACAACAGGAAGGAGGACCTCCAGCCCGTCCCTCCAGCCCGTCCCTCCAGCCCGTCCCTACAGCCCGTCCCTACAGCCCGTCCCTCCAGCCCGTCCCTACAGCCGGTCCCTACAGCCGGTCCCTACAGCCCGTCCCTACAGCCCGTCCCTACAGCCCGTCCCTACAGCCCGTCCCTCCAGCCCGTCCCTCCAGCCCGTCCCTCCAGCCCGTCCCTACAGCCCGTCCCTACAGCCCGTCCCTACAGCCATCAAATGGACAAAGATGAAGGCGGCGGCGTGTTGAAGTGTGCTAAGCTGCAGCTCTGGTCTAAACGCCTCCATCTGAGCCTGAATGGACGGCTGAGTGTGTCCTCAGTGTGTGGACACAGCGTTTAAAGCTGAAGACACTGACAGGTGAGAACAGTCACACCTGGAGGAGTGCGTGTGCGTGTGTGTGTGTCACAGTAAAACTCACCACGTTTCCTTGTTCATCCACTGAATTACTACCTGAAAAAGAAAGACGACACAAACAGACGTTGAGCTTTAAAGTGACACATCTCTGGCGTTTATCACTGAGTTCATCACACAGCTGGACCTCGTCTCTATTCATGCTGCTACAGGTCTATGCTGCTGGTTCTTCTGCTGTTAACGCAGCATCTTCCACATGCTGCTCAGTTGTTGGGTTTCTCTTATAATCAGACAGATCCTGAAACTGAACAGCTGTTCTGTGACCATGTGATGGGTAATTTCCACCTTTCGTCATCTTTCTGGATAAAAACAAACAGATCGCTCAATCGTGACAATCACCATACACAAACCGTTTCATTGGTATTTCTGCAGAGTTATGACTTCATGCAGCAGAAATTAAATTGCAAACACCAGCTTGTGTTTCTCTTCCAGTGCCATCGGCATAATCAAACATTTTCACACACCTATCTGCAGGAAAAAGCACAAAGAGAGACGCAAACACACACAGACCACAGTCCACACGGCAAAAACGTTCAATTAAATCCACGTAATCCAGACAGAGTAGAATCCAAACAGGTAATCCAGATGCACGGAGCTAATATTCCACCATGTGACCAAAAGGCCGCAAATGTCCGAAGCTTGTTTTAACGTTAAAGTTAAAAATGATCCATATGATCCAATAAAAAAAAAAAAAAAGGAGACCAATCATCTCCAGCGACGTCAAATCAAACTAAGGCGCTTTCTGAATTCCACTCCTTGTATCTGCTACCGAGCAAACCCACATAAAATAAACTCCTATATCATCCTCAGCATGACTAGTCTCTGCAGACAGGCTGCTCACCTCTCACTGACAGCTGCTAGCTCCGCCCACATGTGGGCCGTCCCTACAGGACCCAGGTGGGCGGGGCTAGACTCTAAACAGGAAGTGTTAAGAAACAAACAAACCAACTCGCTGATGGAAGAGGCTGTCGGCTCAGACTCATAAAACTAATGCCCAGCTAAAAGCAAAGATTAAAGGATATAGATATATAAACATACAGGTGATATAAAACACAGAATACGTGACAGAATCAATAAACTATTAATTAATTTAAAGTTAAGAGCTTCAGCTTCACCAGTGAGGATTCATAGCGACGCTGTTTGCCGTCTGTGCAACGTGACCAGTGGAGCATTTAGCTGGGAGGCTAGGCTATTAGCATCCACTCCATGTAAAAGAGGGCGGCGACCGTGCAGCTGGTGGTGTTTGCTTCATGATAAGGGGCTTCTCTCCACGGCCACGACCATGAGATTTCAGCACGGACATGCACCACAGAAGAAGAACAGCGTGAAGGTCGCAGCAGTGACTTTAACGTAGAGGTTTATTTTATCGCCCTAGAATCACTTCACAGCTCTGCAGCTCATGGTTTTGGTTTCTTCTCTTCAGCTACATTAACGAGACGCTCACCGAATATGTATATGACGCTGACGGCCCCGCCCAGCCCCATGAGTCCCGCCAGCCTCAGCACCATCTTCTTAGCGTAGGCGGTGTTTTCCTTCTGTTTCTTGTCGTCTGTCTGTTCTCCCTCTTTCTCAGCTTCAGGTCCTGCAGGAGGAGGCTGACCCTGATAGAAAACACACAACAACAGAAACACGTGTTTCAGTTTGAACGCAGTAATGTCGACAAACTGAACCAGAAACTGAGGACTGTTTGCCTTTTGTTTTCATCCATCTCCTGCTCATTTAGGTCTGACATTAGATTAAACAACCAGCAGCAGTGAAGGTCGACTGCGACGTCCGGATCAGAAAGCTGCACTTATGTACAACTAAAAGATTATAGCCACTGACCAGCTGGATGCTAGGACGCTAGGTTGAGCTGCTATTAGCTGGAAGGCCAAGAAGCTAGAAAGCGCTCTAGTCACAGGCAGCACCACAGCAGCTCACCTGGTTGAGCAGGTGTCCCAACACTACTTCCTGTTTCTTTTCACTAATATATATCTGATAAAGCCATAAAAGATCAATAAACCTTAGCCCTTAACACCACAGGTATGTTCTACTGTTCACTCTAATAACACAGTCAGCAATAAACTAAAGTACTATCTACATATTTCTTTGTATTTATGGATTACTGAGAATTAATTTAAAAATACTTTAACATGCCCTTACTTCATTCATCTAAGCCTCATGTCTGTAAGCAATGTTTTAAGTTTAATTACATTTTTTAAGTTTTTCACTCAAGTAAAAAGTCTCACGGAGATATTTGTAATTTCAGACTAATATTATTTTAAAGTATAAAGTCAGGCTGTGTGTTGCCTCCCCAGTCACATGGATGAGGACTGTCCTGACCTTCAAACCAAACAAACCCTTCAATGTCACATTAAATTAAATAAAACCTCCAAAAAAATAAAACTGAACTTTAAGAGGAGAGAGTTTGATCAGTGAGTGTCAACCACAACATTACACATGCCAGCAGGTTACGAAAGCAGGTATTAGCTAATGAGACGATGCTAGCTACAAGCTAACTGTCACAGCCCAGCTAAAAACAATAAGATAATAATAACAATTATTATAATAACGTTAGCGGGTTACTTTGTTGGAAAGATTCTAACTCATGTTAAACTCACTGTCAATATAATGTGTCTGTCACTGGCGACAATCAGAGGCAAACGTATGCTAACGTTAGCCGGCTAACATGCTAGCTGTGTAGCCTCGGGTTCATTCATTTATTCAGCGGGACACACTGGTGGGACAGGCGGAGCAGAAATGTAAAGGATTCGACTCTGACAGCTGCCACGACAAATGTCACAAAACTATTAAACATCATAAATCCCGTGTTTGTGTATTTAGAGGTAAAGAATGTTGTATTTAGAGGTTTGAAATGTCAAGAGGAAAATTATTTTATTCACACGGGCAGCTCGCGAGGGCGGGGTTTCACGTTCGGACTCATGTGCTGCGGTGTAAATGCCGTCCCCGCAAACGTCACCGAGTGATTAAAATGCAGCGCACCTACCCGGACAGGCTAAGCCCCCTCACCTGGCTCTGCTGCTGCTGCTGCTGGAGTCTCTCCTGCAGGATAGCCTGAGCCAGCCCGCCCGTGCCACCGCCCGATCCGCCCGGCGGCTTCTTCGTGGAAAGTGTCCGGATGACGTCCACCGCTGCCGGCGCGGAGGCACCCGCTGCCCCGCTCCTGAGCCGGAGGAGGCCCCGGCTCGCTCGCACACACATGGGGAACACAGACGTAGCCGACATCTTGGATAGCAGAGCGCTAAGCTAGGCTGCCGGCGAGCGTGTGTGACGCGAGTCAAGAAGGACAAAGGCATCCGATTGGCTCCGAGCGGTTTGAGTGGCAGGCCAGCGACGCAATCGGGGCAACGAGAGGCCACGTGTAGCGGAATGTGGGCGGGCCTTAGAGTATTTAGGCCAATCAGAAATAAGAAACGAGTCTGACCTTCGTTTTTTACACCAAACTGCCAGGACGGTCGGAAATGCGCAAACTCTGATCAATTATATGACCTGATTATAAACCTGTCACACCAAGAAACATGGATGAAACTCCTCTATCTATATACTCAGAGCAGAGCAGGAACTGTCCGACTAAATGCTGTAAAATATTATCTTATATTATCATAACATATATAGGATAGCTCTATAAGGCACATTAAGGTGAAGTATTTAATCCAGCACATTTTGTACTTTATTCATCAATAATGTAAATAAAGAACCAGGGAAGAATGCAGAGTTTGACCCATAACTTAATTACACTATTATCTCATCTCATCCAGTCTAACGTTAACTTTCAGTCTTATTCTATAGCTCAGCTCATCGTCTTATGTGATATTATGTTAAATCATCTCATCTCTCTTTTTATCTCATGCACGCTCTCCCACCAAGTGACACCACATCTTAGAAAAGGGCTGACGGTGGTCTCAGGACCAGGGCCTCCTCTAGAGCGGACTGGGACGTCCCACACAGAAAAACAGCCTCTGGAGCCAGTGCTAGCTCATGTACCAACATGTGTGTAATTGTCATTACACACATGTTGGTACATGAGGTGGAACCAGTAGTTACCCTGGTCCTGGAGCAGCCAAAGCAGAACCAGTAAGAGTATAAAAACAGAATGAAATCAGCTAACTGAGTATAATAAATAGACAAGTAAGTAATATAAATATAGAAAGTGACAATTCTGCACAACTGGAGTCAGTAAAATGACTGGATCAGTGGGTGGCTGGTGGAGGCTAAAGTAAAATTAATGCTGATTTAACATCACAGTCACGTATCAGCGTCACACCTGATGTACTGAATCAAAGTAATAACAGTTTACGTGTTGATGTGACGCAGCTTCCTGGTCAGGACGGTCAGTCGATCCTCTGCCTCAACGTCTGGAGCTCCAAAATATTTGAGAACTGTTCCTGTAAAGACAACGTTCTTTAGGTCATGAAGCAAAATAGATCATTAGCACATTCTCCTATTTTATAACTGCAGTGACTTTGCAGTGATACAGAACATTGAAATGAATCTGTTTTTATATTGAGCTGTCACTTTAAAGAGGTTTCTGCATTAATGTACAGAAATAAGACTAATCTGAATGATCCACTGACACAGTAGTTTAAAATAATAAACACAATGCCTCATAGTTATACATCACTTAAAAGATAAACCTTTAAAATGTTGATTTACTTATAATTAGAGGTCTATAAAACACACACTAAACTTGTAAATGAATCCTAAGTCAAGTGTCAAATATCTGACACAGCCCCCCCCCCCCCCCCCCCCACACACACACCCACTGATCCAGTCATTTTACTGATTCCAGTTGTGCAGAATTGTCACTTTCTATATTTATATTACTTACTTGTCTATTTATTATACTCAGTTAGCTGATTTTATTCTGTTTTTATACTCTTACTGGTTCTGCTTTGGCTGCTCCAGGACCAGGGTAACTACTAGTTCCACCTCATGTACCAACATGTGTGTAATGACAATAAAACTCCTTGAATCCATCTAAATGTTAGGAAGCTCTTAGTTAATCGTAGTTTATTAACTAGTTTATTGTAGATAAAGAGACGATATAGATGCATAAGGTTCAAAAACATTTTCTTCATTGTAGATTAATACTGAACATGTCAAACGTATGAAGGAACATGAGGAACAATGGAGACGACAACGAGTGTGGAACATGTTCTTTGATGCACATTCATCTCTCAGCTTCATGGGTTGGTCCACAGTAATGAACTGCTGGTCTAATCGTTATTAAGCCAAGAACCACTCAGCCATAAAGACAAATGACTGTCCATCATTACATATGGTTTGAAATGATAATATTCACAGTGAAGCTCATGGGCACATAGAAAAACCAGGCAGCAGCAGATTAGAACCCACAACCTCCTGCTGTGATGCTAACCACCGCTAAAGGCTGCTAACACCCTTAGAGCAGAACATCACTGATCCCTATGTAGAGGTCTATATGAGCAGAAATGCTGACATGCTAGCCATTAGCATTAGCATCCCTGTTGAGGATCAACCATCCTGGAGCCTCAGCAGTGCTGCTCGACGCTAAACTCAAGGACTCATTCTGCAGACTGGACACTCTCAGGTGGACACAGCTCCACCTGTGACAGTGAAGTCCTGTACTGAGACAGTGGAAGACACTAATCAGAGGCAAGTGGTCCTGGATCTGCCTGAGGACGGTTTAGTCAGGAAGGTTCTTTTGTTTTAATGTTCTATTTATCTGTCGTTGTTCTAACATGTCTCTCAGGTTAACCTGTTTCTGTTCTCTTCTGTTTATTAAACTTTCAAACAAACCAAACGAACCCTCTGTTATAAAAGAACATCTAGAATCTCAGCTGTCCATCTTTATCATCACTGAGCTCAGTTTGTCTTTTAATAAACAGCGCCATCATGTGGTCAGTAGACTATTATAACGTGTCCCAGATGTGTCCCTGTCTTCCTCCTGTCCTCCTCCTGTCCTCCTCCTGTCCTCCTCCTGTCCTCCTCCTGTCCTCCTCCTGTCCTCCTCCAGTCCTCCTCCTGTCCTCCTCCTGTCCTCCTCCTGTCCTCCTCCTGTCCTCCTCCTGTCCTCCTCCTGTCCTCCTCCTGTCCTCCTCCTGTCCTCCTCCTGTCCTCCTCCTGTCCTCCTCCTGTCCTCCTCCTGTCCTCCTCCAGTCTTCCTCCTGTCCTCCTCTGTCCTCCTCCTGTCCTCCTCCAGTCCTCCTCCTGTCCTCCTCCAGTCCTCCTCCTGTCCTCCTCTTGTCCTCCTCCTGTCCTCCTCCTGTCCTCCTCCAGTCCTCCTCCTGTCCTCCTCTTTAAAGATGGACCCCTGTGATCAGATCACCTTTATGAGAACAATCAGCTGATTCTTGTAGATGTTCATTCATGACGACACAGAGTCTCTATGATGGAAACCAAAGGAGGTCTAATGTCTTTCTGTCTTTATAGCACAACAAGCTTTAATGTATGAGATGATTTACAGCAAATAAAAATCTTTAATGTGACTAGTTTAAAGTCTGAATTATTTTACACTTTACATGAAAACAATCTGCTGATCTGACTCTGTTCATTTAGAGCCTGTGTAGTTATTCACAGTTACCACCAGAGGGCGGTGTAAACACACGGACACTGACTGAGACTAATAAAGTCATGTAACATGTAAATGATCGTGTTGAGTTAAAGAAAAGCATCATTAGATAGCTGATGGTAATGTTGATGAATCCACTGAACAACCATGGTGTGATGGACAAAGACACTGCTCTCCAAGAAGAACATTTCTAAACATCATGTGGACAAGACAGAAGACTACTGGGACAATGTTTAGTGGACAGATGAGACCAAAGTAGAATAGTTTGGTTTAAATGAGATGAAGCATCAGAACCTCATCCCTCCATCAAACATGGGGGTGAAGCTAATGTCCTGGTCTGGGCCTGTTCTGCTGCATCTGGACCAGGACGCCTTGTCCTCATTGATGGACCAGTGAACTCTAAAAGAAAATGTCAGGACATCTGTCCATGAGCTGAATGTGAAGAGAAACTGGGTCATGCAGCAAGACAAGGAGAACCAAGAACACAAGTGGTTCTACAAGAGAACGGTTAAAGAAGAACCAGATGAATGTTTAGGAACGGCCAAGTCAAAGTCCTGACCTTAATCCAAGAGAAATGTTGTTGTTGGACCTGAAGCAGCAGTTGATGTGAGGAAACCCACCAACATCTCAGAACTGAAGTGGTTCTGTTCTGAGGAACCAAGCTGCTGGAGAACACTGATCAGCTGATGAGCTCGTTGTTGAGCGCTGTACTTCCTGAATGACTCCACCATGTGGCACTGTTGCTCCAGCTCAGATTCTTCTGTTATTTCAGAGGGTTTTCATTTGTCTCTGAGTCACATCCGTCTCTTTCATCTCTGCTGTAGTTCTCCTCCATGAATAAAAACACAACCAGCTGTGAACCTTGAACGCATCGTGTGGATGAGGCTGCATCTCCTGTACGTCTGTATGTAACACAGACTGGTTCCTCTACAGGACAACGAGACAAACTCACCTCCAGCTGTGATTGGTCTAGAGGTGGGGTTCACCCTGGACAGGTCTCCAGTCTATCACAGGACTAACACACAGAGACAGAATCACCAATGAACCTAAGCAGCATGTCTTTGGACGGTGGGAGGAAGCTGGAGAACCTGGAGAGAACCCACGCAGACACAGGGAGAACATGCAGACTACACACAGAGAGGAACCAGGAGAACCATGGATTAGAACCTAGAACCTTCTGCTGGGAGGCAGCAGTGATGACACCATGTGACTGTCCCCCATGTGTTCCTCAGTTAATGAATGACTGTTGTTAGAGAGGATTTATTTCCTGACATTAACTTGTGGGAAAGTGGATAAAACATCTTGTTTTTATTCAGATGATTAAAGATGTTTGTTAGAACACAAAGAGGAACGTGGTACGGTGATCTCTGACCCCTGACTAACCTCCTCTTTATTTACTCTCTGTTCTTAGAGGACGTTCTTTTTGTCTCTTTTACGTTAGTGAATCATTCTTCTCTCTTATTGGTCAGATTGTGGCGGTCAGAACACACCTGTCACCTGAGTCACTGATCCCTGCCTCCTTCTCTGCATGTTCCTTTAATCCCCTCATGAATAAATCAGTCACTGCACAGAGGAACACATTCTTTCTATATCCTGGTTTCATAAAAACAAACCTCCAGCTCCAGGAAAGTGTCAGCCTCACGTTAGACGTCTACATTTTGATCGTCTGATCTACGTCAGGACACAAAGAAACACTCAGGAGCAGATTAATGTTTTACAGTTTGTTCTTCACACATGCATCATTGGAGGGAAGTCAGATAAACTCAAAACACAATCAACAGAGTGCTGCTCTCCGGGAAATAGGCGGAGCCCGAGTCGCCTTCTTCTTCTTCTTCTCTAAGGTTTCTTCTGCGGCAGCGACGCCACCAGGAGCCAGTACAGAGAGTAGCAGGTCCCTGAGGAGACGAAGAAGAAAAGAGATGAGACGTTTCATTTAACGGCCTGATTCAAAGCACCTGGAGACTCCTCAGGTCAATGGACTAAGACTAGAGGACGCCAGGAGACACAGGGGACAGAATGGACACTGTCTCAGACTTTAATGAGGATCAGCTGTCCTCTGTCTCTGGAGGATGTCTCAGAGCATCAGCAGCAGGAATGTCTTTGTCTTTTTTATTCATGCTTAATGTTCTGCAGCCAGATGCATGCTGGGATACGTGTCTCCTCTTTGACCTTTGACCTGTGTTAAACACTGAGCGCTGACTTGTTTCCATGGTTACCTGCGATGGTTATGGTCATGGTGGCTCTGTACAGGAGGGCGTCGCTGGTCCCCCCCTTGATGTGGACCGGCAGCCCGTTGTCCTCCTGTAACCATGGAGACCATACTTTAGTGTCTGTCCTGTGGTGTCTCTAGGAGACGTGTCCAGGGGAGCAGACTATTACCTGGAAGAGTTTCTGAGCCTCAGGGACTTTGTTCCTCATCTGTCTGGCTGAGCTGCTGAAGGCCCGGACGGCCAGGACGGGGACTTTCTGGAGACGAAGACAGACATGGACAGAAGATTTAATGTTGGAAAAGAAATCATTTAAATGTTTTCCTGTCAGGTTTGAACTTTTTAACTTTAACCAGTGTTTGTTTCTGTTCCGTTAAACTCCTCCATCCTCTCTGAGCTGCAGTCTTTTATTTTGAAAAGCCCTCTCAGCAGCAGCTTCCTGTCTCTGCGCCTCATTAACTTGTTAACGACCATCAAGGTCACATCAGGTGACTGTGGGAGTGACTGGCAGCTCCGTCGGCCAATCAGAGCACAGGAACCCGAGGCTGCTCTGTCACGTCTGTTTGCTGTTGGACGTTTCTGCACATGCTCAGACACAGAGGTCATGTGACTCCTCCTCCATGGACGCTCTGTTTGAGCCAGGCTCCTACAGGCCCTCAGATAACAAAACCAAAAGTAACCGGACACAGTCAGGAACCTAAACCCAGAGAGTGTCCACATACTTATGACCTACGAGGAAACACGTGATCCTGTTTGTGTCTTAGTTTAACTTTAAATCTCTAAACTTTATTTCTTTCTTCTTCCTTCCTCTCCTGCTCTGCGCTCTCTGAGTATTTTATTTTGAAAAGCTGTCCTCCTCTAGCAGCGTCCTCTCAGATCACATGGTGAAACATGAGATGTCTCCCGTGTGTCCTCAGACGACTTTTGTTAGAGACAGAGAGAGAGAGGACTTTGGTTTGTCAACAAACCGTGAAACTTAAACTCTGGGATGTTTGAAAAACGGAATCATAGATTAAATCTGCAGCTTCCTTCACAAATAAAATAAAATAAATAAAATAAGAGTCAGATCCTCCAAACGTCTACATACGAAACACGTTGCATCAGAAATAAAACATCTATTAATAACAACAGGTTGAGTTTATGCTTTGATATCAAACATGTTTCCTCTCTTCCTCCTCTTCCTCGTCTCATTCCATCATCCTTCCTTCATTCATCCTTCCTTTGTCTCTTTCTTCTCCTTTTCCTTCCTTCATTATTTCTTCATTTTTCCATCTCTCCTTTCCTACGCGTATTTTATTTTGAAAAGTCCGTCTCTGCAGCCATTTCCTCCTCTGTCTGTGACCTTTGTGGACTTTGGTTTGTCACGAACGACGAATCTTAAACTTTTAAAAACTGAACCATAGATTAAATCTGCAGCTTCCTTCACAAATAGAATAAAATAGAATAAAATAAAGTAACTGTTCTTCAGTAAAGAGTCTGATCCTCCAAACTTCTTCATACGAAACACGAAGCATCAGAAATAAAACATCTATTAATAACGTTGAGGTTGAGTTTCTGCTTTGATATCAGCGTAAAGTTCACCTCTCTTATAGATGGGGTTAGGGTTAGATCGTGATGAGCCGCTCTGCTGCACCTTGCTTTAGGTTTTATATTTTAAATCAGATCAGCTGCTCTGTCTTTACGTCTAATCGTCTGATCCGTCTGTCAAACTGGTCTGGAGGTAAAAAGTGTAAAGAGTATTTACCAGGAGGCGATTCATGTCGAGCAGCGCTGCCTGGATTCACCCTCACAAGGACATGGACACATAAACACACCTCCAGCTGCTATCACACTTTATGAAGCACAGCCAAGACACCGACGGCTGCAGAGCCCCACGCTACAGGAAGTCAGACGGACCAATCACATTTAACTACACACACATTATATTAACTAATCATTATATTATATTATAATTAATGTGTCATTATTTAAGACTGAATCTGATTAAAGTTCATCCTCATTCATGGTCCTCTACATCCACCTAGTGGTCTAATGGTGCTACTACATATAATACAGTTAGCTTAGCATTGCTACGTAGCATGCTTTGCCACAATGGTAGAATGAGGTAAGAACCCAACGTGGAACACTTTGGGTTCTTTGGTTCTCCACATGTCCAGATGGAGAGTGGGCCTGGTTCTATTGTTACTAGAACCTTTGGTCCAGTTCTAGTCAATGAGTTCAGAATGATGCCATTGCTATCAGGGTGTTTTCTACTCTCTCATCTAGAAGATGTTTTAGTTTATCACTAATTAATCAG
Organism: Planiliza haematocheilus; assembly: GCA_005024645.1. Classification (NCBI taxonomy): domain Eukaryota; kingdom Metazoa; phylum Chordata; class Actinopteri; order Mugiliformes; family Mugilidae; genus Planiliza; species Planiliza haematocheilus. Next base: position 67,619 of record SRSE01000946.1, on the reverse strand, counting down.
ACGCAATTAAGTCTGACCTATCAGAGAGACCAGGGTCAGAGAGACCAGGGTCATAGAGACCAGGGTCATGGAGACCAGGATCCATAGAGACCAGGGTCATAGAGACCAGGGTCATAGAGACCAGGGTTATAGAGACCAGGGTCATAGAGACCAGGGTCAGAGAGACCAGAGTTATAGAGACCAGGGTCATAGAGACCAGGGTCAGAGAGACCAGGGTCAAAGAGACCAGGGTCACGGAGACCAGGGTCAGAGAGAGACCAGGGTCAGAGAGACCAGGGTCACAGAGACCAGGGTCACAGAGAGACCAGGGTCAGAGAGACCAGGGTCAGAGAGAGACCAGGGTCATAGAGACCAGGGTCAGAGAGACCAGGGTCAGAGAGACCAGGGTCACAGAGACCAGGGTCAGAGAGAGACCAGGGTCAGAGAGACCAGGGTCATAGAGACCAGAGTCATAGAGACCAGGGTTATAGAGAACAGGGTCCGAGAGACCAGGGTCCACAGGGTCCAGGTCTATCTTGGGTCTGGTCTAACATTAGTGATGAACAGAAACTAATGATCAGGTGATGAAAGCAGAAGCAGTTCAGATAAAAGAGGAAAGTTACAGAGTGTTTCTCCACCTGTGCCTGAACCTGAAATAAACTCTGCTTTCACTTCTCATTTCTCTGATACAGGGTCACACTCAGACCTGATCCTCTAACCTTCTACGCCTGGAGCTCAGAGCAGCAGCTGCAGTCGCACGGTGAGTTTCAGCTTTCTCTTCTCAGACAAACAGATTCCTCTGAATCAGTAACAGTCTCGTCTCTTCGTCTACTTTCAGGATGTTTAGTCATTTTTATTCAGTAATGTAGAACTTTGTCAGTCAGTCATCTTCTAGACCCGTTTAGTCCTGTTAGGGGTCATGGAGGGTCTGCTGGAGTCTATCCCAGCTGTCATCGGGCGAGAGGCAGGGGTCCACCCTGGACAGGTCTCCAGTCCATCACAGGGACACACAGAGACAGACAAACTCACACCTATGGACAATTTAGAATCACCAAGGAACCTAAGCAGCAGGTCTTTGGATGGTGGAACCCAGAGAGAACCCAGAGAGAACCCACACAGACACAGGGAGAACATGCAGACTACACACAGAGAGGATTCAAACCGGTGACCTCCTTGCTGTGAGGCATCAGTGCTAACCACTTGTCCACTGTGATGTCACCGTGTCTTTATCATATTAAACGTACTCAGCCTGTTTGTCTCTGGTCGCTGCAGCGTAGAGGACATGTGCTGCTCAGTGCTGCCCCCGCTGGTCGTCCTTCTGCTCCTGTTGCTCGGTGGCGTCAATGCGTCTCAGGACTACAAATATGGCCGACAAGCTGACTCTGAGCTGCAGGGCAAGCAGCATTACTGCACCTGGAAGTGTCTCCTGTTCACTCTGCAGTGGCCTGGAGCTTTCTGTCAGGTGAGCTTCATCTTCATCATCATCATCTTCATCATCATCATCTTCATCCTGTCTCTTCTCTTTGTCCTTAGTCTCTGAACGATGAGACGCTCTGTGTGATTCCTCCAGGCATCAACAGCTGGACCATCCATGGTCTCTGGTAATCGTCTCCTATTTTATTTCTTCTTCTTCTGTCTAAACCTGCTCAAATAAAGTTTTAGGAACCTGAATCCTGGTCCTGACCAGGGCCCGTATTCCTAAAGATTCCTAGAATCCTCTCAGAGAGCTCCTACCTGGAGACCAGGGTCCATAGAGACCAGGGTCCACAGAGACCAGGGTCCACAGAGACCAGGGTCCACAGAGACCAGGGTCCATAGAGACCAGGGTCCACAGAGACCAGGGTCCATAGAGACCAGGGTCACAGAGACCAGGGTCCATAGAGACCAGGGTCACAGAGATCAGGGTCCATAGAGACCAGGGTCCATAGAGACCAGGGTCACAGAGACCAGGGTCCATAGAGACCAGGGTCACAGAGATCAGGGTCCATAGAGACCAGGGTCACAGAGATCAGGGTCCATAGAGACCAATGTTCCCTCTAATTTTTCATGTGTCTGAGCATACACAAAAACTCTGTGAGCACACTGTGGACACTGTGAGCAACATCACACGTGCACGCTGGGGCCACAGACCAGTATCACACCTGTCCAAAACCCAAGATCATAGCAAATTATGTGGTATATTAAAAGAATCACATTATAGCAGTAACTGCCGTTACTTTTAATGTAAGTGATTTGGCCCACTTGAAAAGGACAAAAATCTTGTTGTTCATGAGCTGTGTAGTATGTTATACTGTATGTCAGTGTGAGTGTCCTGCTGTGGTCTGGGTGAGGGAGAGTCCTGCTCTGGAAGAACTGAGACATAATAGATATTATGTCTCAGTTCATAAAATAAACCCTGTATTAAAAAAATATTAAAATTAACAGAATAAAATATCTTTCTTAAACAGAAACCTGTCCTGCTTAACTTAAAAGTGTATAAATGAATATAAAACAATAGAAAGCATAACATTTCTCTTGTAATAGTACAATAACAAAACTGTAAACAGAAAGTGTGAGGAAAATTGTTGATTTTTTGTGTACCGGTATCTTTTTAGCAAGCAACAGTACCTCGACCAATGAGATGAGCCCGATATCTGCATTGGTCACAGAGCAAGAGACGTCCTGCGAATAAGTTTTTCATATAAAGCGTCTGCTGTTCATTAATTCCATTGATATTTAACACACTACTTTTGATTCTCACAAAGTGTTTGTTTATACGGGACGATTTTGTTTTTTAAGGGACGATTGGCAACGCCAACTAGTAGTAACATCATGTTTTGCAGAGCAACCTTTCTCTCTCGGAAAAGAAAAAAATCTCACCAAGTTTCACCGCTTGTTCTTTTGTTTGTACACACACAGCCATTCCAGCTGAAAAGATCCACATCTAATTTGCACTTGTCTTGGTGGTTGGATGGGCCACTGCCTTAACTCCGCCGCACTGTAAAGCTAACCTGCAAAACACCGGCGCCGCGGCGAGTATGGGCAGGGCAAGTACTGTCAATGGATTGGCCGCATAAGTGAACCGCATCATATCATTGGCTGGACAGCTGTCACTCACTAAGTTAAATTCCAAAATGGTACATAAACAAATAATTTATTTGTTTCATTTATTTGCAGTTCATGTTGGATTTTATTTTCTGCGCTGCATAGATTTTCTTGTGCGCGCAGAACGTGCGAGCAGTGCGCGACTGCGCAAGCGCGCAGCTTAGAGGGAACATTGATAGAGACCAGGGTCCATAGAGACCAGGGTCACAGAGACCAGGGTCACAGAGACCAGGGTCCATAGAGACTAGGGTCCATAGAGACCAGGGTCACAGAGACCAGGGTCCATAGAGACCAGGGTCACAGAGACCAGGGTCAATAGAGACCAGGGTACATAGAGACCAGGGTACATAGAGACCAGGGTCCATAGAGACCATGGTCACAGAGACCATGGTCACAGAGACCAGGGTCACAGAGACCAGGGTACATAGAGACCAGGGTCCATAGAGACCAGGGTCCATAGAGAGCAGGGTCCATAGAGACCAGGGTCCATAGAGACCAGGGTCACAGAGACCAGGGTCCATAGAGACCAGGGTCCATAGAGACCAGGGTCACAGAGACCAGGGTCCATAGAGACCAGGGTACATAGAGACCAGGGTCCTAAGAATCTTTAGGAATACAGACCCTTTATCTTCCTCTTCCTTCTCCTTCTTCTTCTTCTTCGTTGGTAGAGACAAGCTGCACCTCGTTTATTTCCAGGAACTTGTCCCACATGGTTTCTTGATCGTTTCCAGTCGTCCCACTCTTCTCCTGCCTCAAAGCAGGGTCCATAGAGACCAGGGTCACAGAGACCAGGGTCAATAGAGACCAGGGTCCATAGAGACCAGGGTCAGTAGAGACCAGGGTCACAGAGACCAGGGTCCATAGAGACCAGGGTACATAGAGACCAGGGTCCATAGAGACCAGGGTCACAGAGATCAGGGTCCATAGAGACCAGGGTCACAGAGACCAGGGTACATAGAGACCAGGGTCCATAGAGACCAGGGTCACAGAGATCAGGGTCCATAGAGACCATGGTCACAGAGACCAGGGTCACAGAGACCAGGGTCAATAGAGACCAGGGTCCATAGAGACCAGGGTCACAGAGACCAGGGTACATAGAGACCAGGGTCACAGAGACCAGGGTACATAGAGACCAGGGTCACAGAGACCAGGGTCACAGAGACCAGGGTCCATAGAGACCAGGGTCCATAGAGACCAGGGTCCTAAGAATCTTTAGGAATACAGACCATTTATCTTCCTCTTCCTTCTCCTTCTTCTTCTTCTTCGTTGGTAGAGCTGCACCTCGTTTATTTCCAGGAACTTGTCCCACATGGTTTCTTGATCGTTTCCAGTCGTCCCACTCTTCTCCTGCCTCAAAGCATTGTGCATGTGTTTACAGGCCGATGCGAGCGCACACCTGCTGTAACTGCTGGCCCATGTTCCCCTCAGACGTCCAGGTGAGTCCCGTCCAGCTCCAGCTCACCTGACTCGTCCCTGGATGACGTTTTATTCTCTGTGTCTCTCCAGGAGCTGGAGGCCGAGCTGTCTGAACACTGGCCGTCTCTACTGAAAATCAAATCCAGCTTCCAGTTCTGGTACGTCAGCCGAGTTCTGTGGAACTGGAGGAGGACTACGACCCTGGGGGGTGAGGTCGGGGTGGGTGGGGGGGGGTTCTCGTTGGAGAAGGCTTACAGTTAAATCAGAGTAAACATATTGCACAGTATCTTGCAGAGTTGCCTCCTGGCCGACCCCCCCTCTCTGTTCATGTCTTTGCTGATTGTTAAAAATAGTTTTGTGCAAAGCCAAGCCGAGCTTCTGGAGACGTCTCTCAAACTATTTTACAAACTCGTCTTTGTCCCACGGAGCCCTGATGTAAATGTGTTGAAACAGGACGGAGGAGTGGAGGAAACACGGGGCGTGTGCAGCCTGCGTGGAAGGACTGAACTCTCCTCTGAGGTTCTTCCAGATCTGCCTCAAACTACGAGGACGCTTCGATTTCCAGCGGTGGGTCCACGTGTTGACACGTCGTCTCTAAACTCAGTCCTCAGACATCTGAATCCAGGTTTAATTTGTCCTGCAGGCTCCTGGAGGACGCCGGGATCACTCCGTCCTGTGAGCGAGCCTACAAGGTGACGAAGCTCTGATGTTTTTTAATAATAACAGATCTGTCTCAAAGCTCCAAAGACCATCCTGGCTGGTGGTGGCTGATTGGTTGTGTTTGTCCTCAGGTTGAGGAGGTGGACAACGTCCTGGCTCCACGTCTGGGAGACAAATATGAGATCCAGTGTGTTACAGATGATCAGGTCAGAACATCTGAAGAGACCAGGTTCAGCCAATCAGTGCTGGCCGTCGCCTCAATCTAGTCTAGTCCACTTTAGTCCCACGCTAGTCTAGTCTAGTCTTACTATAGTCCCATACTAGTCTAGTCTAGTCCCACTATAGTCCCATACTAGTCTAGTCCCTCTATAGTCCCATACTAGTCTAGTCTAGTCCCACTATAGTCCCATACTAGTCTAATCTAGTCCCACTATAGTCCCATACTAGTCTAGTCTAGTCCCACTATAGTCCCATACTAGTCTAGTCCCACTATAGTCCCATACTAGTCTAGTCTAACTATAGTCCCATACTAGTCTAGTCTAGTCTTACTATAGTACCATACTAGTCTAGTCTAGTCTTACTATAGTACCATACTAGTCTAGTCCCGCTATAGTCCTATACTAGTCTAGTCTAGTCCCGCTATAGTCCCATACTAGTCTAGTCTAGTCTTACTATAGTACCATACTAGTCTAGTCTTACTATAGTACCATACTAGTCTAGTCTAGTCCCACTATAGTCCCATACTAGTCTAGTCTAACTATAGGACCATACTAGTCTAGTCTAGTCCCACTATAGTCCCATACTAGTCTAGTCTAGTTCCACTATAGTCCCATACTAGTTTAGTCTAGTCTTACTATAGTCCCATACTAGTCTAGTCCCACTATAGTCCCATACTAGTCTAGTCTAGTCCCACTATAGTCCCATACTAGTCTAGTCCCACTATAGTCCCATACTAGTCTAGTCTAGTCTTACTATAGTCCCATACTAGTCTAGTCCCACTATAGTCCCATACTAGTCTAGTCTAGTCCCACTATAGTCCCATACTAGTCTAGTCCCACTATAGTCCCGTCCTAGTCTAGTCTAGTCCCACTATAGTCCCATACTAGTCTAGTCTCGTCCCACTATAGTCCCATACTAGTCTTGTCCCACTATAGTCCCGTCCTAGTCTAGTCTAGTCCCACTATAGTCCCATACTAGTCTAGTCCCATACTAGTCTAGTCTAGTCCCACTATAGTCCCATACTAGTCTAGTCCCACTATAGTCCCGTCCTAGTCTAGTCTAGTTCCACTATAGTCCCGTCCTAGTCTAGTCTAGTTCCACTATAGTCCCATCCTAGTCTAGTCTAGTTCCACTATAGTCCCGTCCTAGTCTAGTCTAGTTCCACTATAGTCCCATACTAGTCTAGTCTAGTTCCACTATAGTCCCATACTAGTCTAGTCTAGTCCCACTATAGTCCCATACTAGTCTAGTCTAGTCCCACTATAGTCCCATACTAGTCTAGTCCCACTATAGTCCCATACTAGTCTAGTCTAGTCTTACTATAGTCCCATACTAGTCTAGTCCCACTATAGTCCCATACTAGTCTAGTCTAGTCCCACTATAGTCCCATACTAGTCTAGTCCCACTATAGTCCCGTCCTAGTCTAGTCTAGTTCCACTATAGTCCCATACTAGTCTAGTCTAGTCTTACTATAGTCCCATACTAGTCTAGTCTAGTCTTACTATAGTCCCATACTAGTCTAGTCTAGTCTTACTATAGTCCCATACTAGTCTAATCTAGTCTAGTCTGTGTGTGGTCTAATTATAGATGCTCATCAGAGATCCTGTCTCAGATCTGTAGGAGCTCTGTATTCTCAGTATTCTCCTCCTCATGTGTAATTGATTACGTTCAGTTTCTCCAGAAATATCTGAACAAACAACAAAAAAAAGAGAGAAGCTGCCAAACTCCTCCAATATAATCCAAGAACAGCAGATGTTTAAAGAATCTGAGTCCAGCTCAGTTTAACCACAAGAACTAAAGTCTTGTTTTCATTTGTGGACGGGTTAGAGGCCGTCGGCGTGGGAAAGCCCTCAGAGCCACGGCGAGCGCCGCCACAGAGGTTAGAGCGTAATCTGATGGTCCTTACTAAACGTGGTCATGATTGATCTGCAGCGGCGCCGCCCGGTCAGAGGTCATTCTGGTTCTGGTTCAGTTCATCTGGAACCACATGAACAATGAATAGAAGCCAGTGAGACGTCTGATCAGAAATATGAGACCAGGAAAACGAGCCAATATTACATATCAGAGGTTCATCTGTGTGAGGAGTGTCAGGGACATGGCAGCAGCTTTAAACAGTGTCTGTGTCTCACCAGGGCAGGGAGATCTGGTTCCAGGTGAAGATCCAGTTGTCTCGTAACCTGACTGTCGGATGCGGTCACCATGACGACTCAGACGAGGATCCTGCAGCCCGTTACGGCCCAGGACCGCCGCCGCCGTCTTCTGGGCATCCCTGCCCTCCCCGTGTCCCGTTCTACTACCTCCCCATCAACCACCAGCAGCCCCAGCGGCCCTGCGGCTAGAACCAGCCATGGACCGGCCGTCTGTCCATCCGTCCATCGCTCCGGTTTAATCATCTCCAGCGCTAACCTTCTGTCTGCAGCTCTTTTATCTGCATGTGATCATTAAAGTCGTGTTTCCTGCGTTCACACGTTTGTCTCGTCTACTTTTATCTGAGCTGCTTCTCTTAAACTAGAGACGTTGACGTCTGCTAACCGTGTCCACTCTGAATGAATGAGGGCGGGACGGAGGTGGACGTCTTTATAGGTTTCCTTCATCTCAGAGGAACGAGACTCAAACATGAACTGATTCACAGTTTATTGACACGTTTTAAACCAAAGAGGAGAGAGAGAGACAGAGACAGAGAGAGAGAGAGACAGAGACAGAGAGAGAGAGAGAGAGAGAGAGAGAGAGAGAGAGAGAGAGAGAGAGAGAGAGAGAGACAGAGAGAGACTAAAAGACTGATCACTAAGAACAAAACAATGAAGCTAACGACAAATTAAGAACAAGATGATGGAGCAGCTGATGGACTCTGATCCTGTGGTTCATCAGCTGCTCATGGTTCTCAAAGTAATAAAAACAGGATAATGATGAAAGCCTCTGATCCCCCCCTCCCCCCAGAGTCCCCCCCTCCCCCTCAGTGCTCGAGGCGTCCCAGGAACCTCAGGTTGAGGATCTTCAGCTGGTCGTCCAGCTCCATGCGGACGATGCCGTCGTCTCCATCGATGCTCAGCAGGATCCCTGTGGCCTCACGGTCCTCCCCCAGGATCACCTTCACCTGGAGACAGGGGACATGAGGAAGGAGACATGAGAGAGGAGACAACATTAGCAGCTACTCAGAAAATCAGTGTCTCACTTCAACGTATGAAAACCTGACCAATCAGATCTCAGACTGGAGGTGATCCAGACTCCTTGCTTTCTCTTTCATTCCTCCTTTCTTTAAAGTTTTTATTACAGATTCCTTCCTTCATAAATAAATCAGATGTTATGATGTGAGTGTTTCCATCTGGTTCCTAAATGTGGATCATGTCTCTAAGTCACCAAGCAGCTGTTGATGGTTCTGATCCAGCAGAGCCTCCGGCTGTGACCACATGGTGGCGCTGCTGCTCATAGTGATGGAGGTTACCTTGTTGTTCTTGGTGGGGGTGACGGGCTCCAGGTGATCACTGCTGATGCTGACCACCTTCTCTGACTCCTGCATGAAGACTGAACACATGCCTCCCTGCAGACGGAGGGTCAGAGGTCACATGAGGTCATGAGGTCACACATCATCAGCTGATAATAATGAAACAAACCTGTCACTCAGCAAAACAAATAAATAAATGTTTTCAGTCTGGATCTAATTAAACATCACATTTTAAATGAACTGGTTTTAAATAAATAACAAACAATGTCACATTCATTCAATACAAACTTCATTTCCCATCATTCCTTCCTTCTTTTCATCCTTTCTTTCTCTCCTTCCTTCTCTTCCTCTCTCCTTCCCTCTCTCATGATCTCTTGAAGTGTTATCTGTCAGCAGCTCTTCCCATGATCAGCTGATCAGCGACCACCTGATTCCAACCAATCCACTTCCTCTAACGGCTCGATAACCTCGCCTCGCCGCCGTATGGTCGTTTGTCGTTTCTCACCGTGACGCTCCTGATGACGCCGGTCTGTCCCATCAGGTCCATGAAGGAGTCCTTCACCCGGACCAGGATGTCGGTGGTCACCCAGTCGCTGCCCCCCTGCTCGATGTTGGAGCCCGGGGTGTGAGGGTTGTAGCCTCCAGGAGAGGGCGCTCCGGGCGTCATGGGGCTGTAACCCACGGGGCTGGGGCTAGGACTAGCCTGCAGAGACAACGAGAGACGCTACGGTGAGCTAAAGGAAGGACAGACACATGGCTGAGACGCTAACACCTGCTAACGGATGCTAACGCCAACTTAGAGAGGAACGTTCATGGGAAAATACCTGGTTTAGTTTTAGGCAGAAACACTGCTAGCATGCTAGGCATTAGCATCACAATTAACTCCCGACTTTAGCATCACCATTAGCATCACTAATGGTGCTAGCCAACGACTGAAAACAGCACCGTCATGCTAGCCTTTAGCATTATCTTAAATGGCACCATTAGCACTAGCATTGTCTATAAAATCGATAGAAGCGCCGTTAGCATCACCATCTTTAGCTGGTTATACCATCACCATTAGCATTTCCATTAGCATCGTCACTGACATTAGCTTCTTGTTTATATAAACACATCTTTTTTGCGTCGTCGTCCTCAGCTCTCACCTGATAGGCCATGGGGGAGGGCGTCGGATGGTAGCTGGCTGGAGAGTGTGTGTTCTGGTAGCCGACGGGCGACGGCGCCACCTGGTGGTAGCTCTGAGGACTGGGGCTGGGCTGGTAGGAGCCCTGAGGGGACGGGGCGGCGTAGGGTGAATACTGCTCTGTGTTATACCTGCAGGGACAGAACGGGACAGGGGGACAGAGGGGGACAGGGGGGTCAGCTTAAAACACCAAATAAATAAAGTCTCATTCTGTTCTACTCACATGGCCGGCGTGCCGGGCGTCTGCGGGTTGTACTGAGGGTTGACCTGTGGAGACGGGACCTCGGGGTAACCCGGGGTCTGGGGGTTAGGGGTCGCCCCGTACGCTTGAGGCGACGGCGAGGGCTCGTCATCGTAGGGGAAGTCGTACTCCTCGTCGTTCCTGTGAAACAAAGAAATTTAATAAAGACAGAAAACAAACAGCCCTTGTTGGTGTTTTTTTTTTTTGGGGGGGGGGGGTTACCTGGAAGGTGTGTTGGGGTTGCTGGGGTCCCAGGCTCCACTCTGACCTGGAGTCCTGCTCCCATCATGCAGCGGGGTCTGAGAGCCGTAGTGAGGCGTTCGACTTCCTGTCAACCGATGAGGAAACACATGGCATTATGGGTAACGAGTGAAACAGGTGAGATGAGGTCAGAGAGTAATAACGTAACGTGGCGGTGGCGTTACCGTCGTGCAGCGGCGTCTGGGAGCCGTACATGGGCGTCCTGGAGCCGGTGCCGTAGATGGGAGTCTGGGAGCCGTAGGAGGGAGTACGAACATGGGAGGAGTTCATGCCGCTCTGTCTCTTAGCGCCCCTGGGTTAGAGGAGGAGGAGGAGGAAGAGGAGGGGAGGAAGAGGAGGGGAAGGAGGAGGAAGAGGAGAGGAGGAAGAGGAGGGGGAGGAAGAGGAGGAAGAGGAGAGGGAGGAAGAGGAGGAGGGAGGAGGAGGAGGAGGGGAGGAGAGGAAGAGGAGGGGAGGAGGAGGAGGAGGAGGAAGAGGAGGAAGAGGAGGAGGAGGGGGAAGAGGGGAGGAGGAGGGGGAAGAGGAGAGGAGGAGGAGGAAGAGGAGAGGAGGAGGAGGAAGAGGAGAGGAGCAGCCATGGTTATTATCACATTAACCTGAATGAGTCAGTCAGTAAGAGTGAAGCTGATGACGTACATGGTGGTGAGTCGCTGTCTGTCCACTGAGATGGTCTGACAGGTGGAGTGTAGCTCTACTCTGGCTGTAGACTCTGTAGCATCCTTCACTACACCAATGTATCCTGGGAAACGGAGTTCAGACATGATTAGCTTCTTTCAAACTCCTCTAACTCTGCAGCGTCTGCTCTGAGGGTTCTCACCTTTGTATGGACCCTGGGAGATCCGCACCGTCTGACCAATCAGCTCGTTGTCTCTTCGTCCTCGGCCGCGTCCCATTCCTCCTCCTCCCCCTCCTCCTCCTCCTCCTGCTCCTGCACCTCCTCCTGCACCTCCTCCTCTCTGTGGAGCACCTTGAGGACGACGAGATAAAGATCATCAGCGTTTTTAGCTCAGTGATTTACAAAGTGCGGGCAGCCAGGGGACGATCTAATTACTGATAATACATCAGATCTAAATGCGATTTGCTGTGCTCATCGTTCTGATTGGCTGCAGGTCAAAACATCGTTCAAGACCTCATAACAGTTATTAAACAAAAACAGTGAAGAAAAGTCAGATAAACTTTCTAGTAGCTGATGTTTCAGAATTTAAAGGACGTCCTGAGCCAGAAGCTAATGCTGTCTGGGACCTTGACTTGGAGACGTTTGGGACGTCCTGGTCCAGCTCTAAACATCTGGATACAAACATATAAAACAATGACCCCCCCTGTTAGTCTCAGACCCTCACCTCCTCCTCCTCCTCCTCCCTCCCCCTCCATTAGTCTCAGACCTCCTCCTCCTCCTCCCTCCCCCTCCATTAGTCTCAGACCCTCACCTCCTCCTCCTCCTCCCTCCCCCTCCATTAGTCTCAGACCCTCTCCTCCTCCTCCCTCCCCCTCCATTAGTCTCAGACCCTCACCTCCTCCTCCTCCATGGTGCATGGGGCTGCTGATGCGAGGGCTCATAGGAGCAAAGCCTCCCACGGTGAAGTTGGTCACATCTCTGGGCTAAAACAAACAAAGACAAACAGTTTAGAGCTGAATATGAGGCCGTGCTCGTACTAAGCGCTGATCACGGATCCTCACTAACCTTGGATCCTCCGGCTAACACCAAGTGTCTGGTCTTGCACACGAACATGCCTCCGTTCTCCACCAGCTTCTTGCAGTGCAGGAAGGCGAAGCCTCTGAACAGGTGACGGATCTCACCTTCACGTCCCTGGAGGAGAACGAGGCCGGTCTCAGAAACACTGATGGGAACACTTATGAACAGATGGACCTGATTCAGCCTTGAGCTTAACTCACTGATATGAAACCCTGGCTGACGCTTCAGAATAAACAGTTTCAGTATTTATGTGTCTGACTGTCTTCTCCTCGTCTCCGCACAGCTACTTGTCTGAGTGCGTCCTCAAACTCATCTCTTACTCAAGGAAAACAGAATAAAACATTTTAAATGAGCATCTGATGAGAGATAAATATTTAGCGCTGCTTACAGAGTGCGGCCCGTCGATGACTTTGACGATGTCCTTGACGTGGATGTTGTTCTGCTCCGAGTCCAGCGCCACGGCGAAGCGGTTGTCCTTCCTGCGGTTGACGGCCTGGTGTCGCACCGTCAGCACCTTCCCGTGCATGTTCAGCACCTGAGGACCACGACACGCGTCTTATTTCTACGCTCTGTTTGACGTGCGGACGCCGCAGACGCCGACTACACCAGACTGTCACCTGGAACGTCTCCCTCTCTAGACGGACGATGACTCCCACGGTCTGAGGGTCCAGCTGGACCAGCTCCCCCCACTCGTGCTGTCCCCCCGCGTCCACGCCGGACGCCGTCTCAGAGCAGAGCTGCAGGTCTCTGGGCAACACCTTCAGCTGCACAGAAGAAGAAGAACCAGTGAGAAGAGATTTAGTGAGCTTCAGTTTACAATGACTCTTCTAGGAGAGCCCTCATATGCAGCTGTGTTTATTTATTCATTCATCATTCTCTGCGTCCTCTCAGCCTGAATCTGACGGATTTATACAACAAACCCTGGAACCAGTAACTACGTTAGTCCTGCTTCATCAGGAAGTCTTTGAGCTTTAGTAGAGAGAATGAGGAGGACTGATGAGGAACCTCGTGCATGGTGAGGTCGGAGAAGAGGATGACGAAGTTCTCCTCCACGCGGACGATGAGGCCGGTGTCGCCCTCGTATCGCCCAGCGATCACCTTCACGTGGTCGCCCATCCGGAAATACTTCCTCAGCTCATGAGCCGGGAACTCCAGCGGGTCCTGAAGAGGAGAAACCACAAAGCAGGATGTGAGTGAAAGGAGGAGGAGGAGGGAGGAAGGAGACAGGAGGGAGGAGGAAGGAGACAGGAGGGAGGAGGAGGAGGAGGAGAAGGAGGGAGGAGACAGAGGAGGAAGAGGAGGAGGAGGAGGAGGGAGGAGGGGAGGAGGAGGAGGAGGAGACAGGAGGAGGAGACAGGAGGAGGAGACAGACAGGTAGGAGGAGGAGGAGGAGGGGGAGGAGGAGGAGGAGGAGGGAGGGGAGGAGGAGGAGAAGAGGAGGGGGAGGAGGGGAGGAGGAGGGAGGAGAGGAAGGAGAAGGAGGAAGGGGAGAGGACGAGGAGGAGGAGGGAAGGAGTGGAGGAGGAGAGAGAGGGGGAGGGGGAGGAGGAGCAGGAGGAGGGAGGAGGAGAGGGAGGAGGAGGAGGTGGAGGAGGGAGGAGGAGGAGGGAGGAGGAGGAGGAAACAGGAGGGAGGGAGGAGGAAGGAGACAGGAGGGAGGAGGAAGGAGACAGGAGGGAGGAGGAGGCAGGAGGAGGAGGAAGGAGACAGGAGGGAGGAGGGAGGGAGGAGGAAGGAGACAGGAGGGAGAGGAGACAGGAGGGAGGGAGGAGGAAGGAGACAGGAGGGAGGAGGAGGCAGGAGGAGGAGGAGAGAGGAGGAGGAAGGAGACAGGAGGGAGGGAGGGAGGGAGGAGGAAGGAGACAGGAGGGAGGAGGAGGAGGAGACAGGAGGAGGAGGCAGGAGGAGAGGAGGAGGAGGAGACAGGAGGAGGAGGAGGAGACAGGAGGGAGGGAGGGCGGGAGGAGGAAGGAGACAGGAGGGAGAGGAGACAGGAGGGAGGAGGAGGAGGAGGAGACAGGAGGGAGGAGGAGGCAGGAGGAGGAGGAGAGAGGAGGAGGAAGGAGGACAGGAGGGAGGGAGGAGGGAGGAGGAAGGAGACAGGAGGGAGGAGGAGGAGGAGAGAGGAGGAGGAGGCAGGAGGAGAGAGAGGAGGAGGAAGGAGGGGAGGAAAGAGGAGGAGGAAGTTGGAGGGAGGGAAGAGGGAGGAGGCGACAGGAGGAGGAGGGAGGAGGAGGAGCAGCTTTGCAGCATAGGAGCTGTCTTCTTACCTTCAGGTCCTCGTGTTTGGGCATGATGGTGATCTTGTTGCCGTCCACACTCAGGATCTTTCCCTGCAGGTTGATCAACTCGCCCTCACACACCTCCACGTTGTCGCCGGCCTGCAGGTTGTGTTCACGCTCTTTACCTGCTACGGTTCAGACGACAAACACTTCAGGACCAGCGTCAAGTCCAACGTGAAGCTTTAACGTCTTATTAAACATCAAACGCTCTGAGTTTACATCGATTTAAATTAGGATGCACTGTATATGTGTCTGTAGACTCAAAGGCTGCAGGTTCTGCCTCCGTCTTTAAATCATCTTCAGGGTGAAACCTTCTCTCTACCTGACTCAGTGACCACCTCCAGGTCGATCCCCTCCGGCTGGTCCTCAAACTTCTCCAGCTCTGACAGAGTGGGCTTCACTCCGTCTGTGATCTGTCCCACAAACCAACACAACAGTGAACCTTCGTCCTCTGGTTAAAAGCTTTAAATATTTTAACTTCCTCCTCCTCCTCCTCACCACGGCAGACATGGCGAAGCTCTTGAACAGGAACCCCTTGCGGCTGTAACGGTTCCCCTCAAAGATCATGAAGTCTCCGTCGTGGCTGACCTCTCCTCCCAGAGACCTGATGAAGACACGTCCTCATTTTCACATTCAACAACAAATCACGACCATTAAACTTTCTTCAGACGTCGTCGTCTTCTTCTACCTGATCTTCTCGGCATCAAACAGCCTCTGCGCCGGCCTCTTGAACTTCTTCCTCTTAGCGAACCAGTCTTTCTGCAGGACGTCAGACAGAGCAGAGGAGGACACGTCAACAAGCAGAGCTCCCAGAGGACCAAAGGTGTCAGTGTCGGCTTTGTCCTACCAGACTCATCTTGGCCTTGATCCGGTCCAGGTCTATCCGAGGGATCATCTTCAGGGAGATGGTGTTCTGACTGGGCTCCACATAGTCCACCTGGAGAAACAAGGAGACCAGCGCTGTTAAAACCACAGAAGAAGAAGAAGAAGAAGTTTCTTTCTCCTTCTTCTTCTGTTTAACTGTTGGTTGGTTAGCTTTAAAACTGCTAAACAGAAAACAAAGAAGAAGAAGAAACTGCTTCTACACGGCCTCTTCATTAGGTACTGGTTGCTGTCACATGCTTTTATTTTGAAGGAATGTAGTTTGGCGCTTAAATCAAGCCTCCTCATCAGTTCCTGTTTGCATCTTAAGTAATTTGTTTTTTGCAAATTTCCTGGAAGACAACAGCTGCTTTTACTTTCTCTACAGTTGATGCAGTTATTTATTTATTTTCTGCAAGGTTTTAATTTGAAAGGTTTTCATTTAGAAGGATGAGATGAAGAGATGAAGAAGAGAAGTAGGAGGAGAAGTAGAAAGAGATGAAGAAGGTCTGTCATGTCAACCACCAGGCTATTGGGTTTCTACAGGCTTTTATTTTGAAAGGTTTTGTGTTTTTCTTAAAGGAGGAGGAGCAGAGGAAGGAGAGAACTCTTCATAAACATCCAGGCTATTATTAAGTCTCCTCAGGCTTTTATTTTGAAAGTCTTTGTATATATGTGTTTGTCTTTTAACAGGACGGTGAATCCGTACCTGAGCGATGTCGTCCTTGTACAGGCCTCTCTTGAGCCGGACCCAGGACTTGGGCTTCAGGTTGGTGACCTCCTTGACGACCTTCAGGACGTCCGTCATCTCCTTGATGGGAACCATCTGCTGGTTCCAGAAGCCCATCCTCAGGTTGCCGATGCCCTCGATGGCCGCCTTGACGTGGGTCTGCTTGTACGACTCCACGTAGATGTAGCCTTTGACGTGGTCCGGCGCCACCACCGACTTTATCTGGAGAGGCTGCAGGCAAACGGGACACGGGGTCAGAGGTACACTACTCAAGAGTAATCTGATTACTGCTGCACTGACGACAAGAAGGAGGAGAAAGATGAAAGGAAGAAGGAAGAGGAAGAAGAATGAGCAGGAACGAAGGTGAATGAAAAGAAAGAAGAGGAGGTGGAAAAGAAACAGAGGAGAAGAAGGAGAAGGAGAGAAATAAAGAAGAAATAAGGAAAAAGGATTAAGAAAGGAGGACACAGTGGAGGAGGGAGAGGACAGAAGGATGAGAAGACGATGAAGAAGAAATGAGGAGGAGGAGGAAAGGAAATGAAAAAGAAGAAGAAAAAGAAGTAGTAAGAGGAGGAGAATGAAGAAGATGATGAAAGAAGAAGCAATAAGGCAGAAAAGAATGAAGGAAGAAGAAAAAAGAAAAAATGGAGATGAGGAGGAGAAAGAGTAAGGAGGAAGAGAGGATGAGGAGGAGAAAGAGTAAGGAGGAAGAGAGGATGAGGAGGAGAAAGAGTAAGGAGGAAGAGAGGATAAGGGAGGAGAAAGGGAGAAGAAAGACAGAAAAAGAAAAGGAGCTGATGACTCCACTGAGGTTTAAATGTTTTATGGAATTTAACACAAGTTATATAAAGGATCAGGGTCAAGAAACAGAGGAGGACTCGTCTCTAATAAACTGGATCCAGCAGAGACGTCCAGGTCTGGAGTAACCAGATTTAAACTGGATGAAGCACGATGGAAAATATTCAGACGGGGCCGTTCTCCAGAACAAACACCAAAGACTGCACACATGAGCGGCTCAGGTCTAAAGACTCCAGCGACGACCAACCAACCACATCAGCTGTGACCATCTACATCCTCAGCAGCTGTTAACCATCTGCTTCACTACAGGAAGAAACTGAGAAATGTTCACACAAACATTCAGCAGCACGGAAACACCACGGAGCTGTTTTTATTTTAACAAGCGTTCCATCTCTGTGTCAGCAGGACATTAGGAAAAAGACTTTTATTTTGAAAGGCTTTGGGTTTCTGTGTATGTGCGTCTCTTTCACAGGAATATAAATCTGTGTTTTCAGCCAGAGATGCTAACGACGATGCTAACGACGATGATAATGCAAATGGTAATAACAAAATGCTAACAGCTAGCATGTGAGCGCTGCTCTCTTTCTAAAACTAAACCAGGAAGGTCTCCAGTAACGTTTCTCTCTAAGTGGGCGTTAGCAACCGTTAGCAGTGGTTAGCATGGGAACATGAAGGTGTGCCGTGACTGATCCTGACCGGGATCCTCAGATAAAAACCAGACGGTGGTTTCTCACCGTGTCTGTGAACTGGTAGGCGATGAACTTCCTCATCAGCGCGATGGCCGTCGCTCTCTCCTCTCCGATCTGCAGAGACGCAGCGTGTGAGTACATCATGAGTTTCACCGTATTAAAACATATTCTTTAAACATCTATTTCCTGGTTTAAGTGACGCACCTTACACTTGACGGTCCACAGGTTGGGATCCCTGATGACAACAAAACAAACATTAAACACAAACTTAATGACGTCATCGCGGCGCCTGCAGGAGCCTCGATGCTGATTGGCCGATGGCCGTTTACGTACTTGACACCAGGAAGTAGCTGCTGCTGGGTGATGTCATCAGAAAGCTCCTCTGAGCCGCCAGAGTAACTGAACACCACAGAAGAAGAAACAGAAGACAGTTTGAGATCATAATAAAAACTGGTGGAAGAATTAATTCATATTAAACTTTCTGAATTCTAATGACATTAATTAATGAGCGGTTCTACAAGAACTCAACTAAAGCTTGTGTTTCTACTTTCTTTTCCCTCTCAGTGTTTCTCATTACAAACTTTTACTTTTGTGGGAAGCTTTTAAATTTAACAGCGGATAAACTTGTTTCCAAATAGAGTGGACTCTGGTAAACTCGGCCATTAGCAGCGGCCGCAGAGACGCTGATGAAAGTTACTCACTGCTCTCCTCCTGAAGACTTGGCGTACTTCCTCATGTAGTATTCACCCAGCGCCTCCTCTCTGGAGTCTCTGCAACACAAAACAGACACAAACAGCTGAAACGTGTGCGAGGAAGACGATGAAGATGAAGGTGAAACAAACAAAACACTTTAATAATGTGTCCCAGTAAATGAGAGATTAACTCAGATCCACTTCCTCTGCTTCTTAGTTCAAAAACGTGACGTTAGTTCTATGATTTTATCTCAGGTTTGAGGCATTCAACTAAAAGCAGACCCTTGTGTTTTGCATTATTAGGAACGTGAACCAAGTCCCTTACGTCAGTGTTTTTCAACCTTGGGGTCGTGTGAGCGGCAGGTTTTCAATTTACCGGACAAATGTTTGAAATTCCGGTAAAATATTATGTGAATGTATTGAGCTTAGCATGCTAAATGATATCCAGGCTATATGAGAATGATATTAAAGCATGTTCATTTATAATCGTTTTATTAAAGTGCCGTTTTTTTACATATACACAACATCTCCATAATCTGGGGTCACCAGAAATTTATGATGTTAAAATGAGGTCACGACCCAAAAAGGGTTGGGACCACTGCCTTACAGATGACCAGCTTTAAAAGCAGGCGTACCATTTCACATTTCATTTTCTGGTATTTGTCATCAAACTGCTGCTGCTGCTCTGTAAATGTTCCCACTATGAAAGCATCATCTTATCCTTCATTTATTTCTGGCCAGACGTGAGATTCCTAAGTCTTTAGGACGTAACGATGAACCTTAAAATAGAAAAGTTATTCATTCAAATGTAATCCTTCCATTTATAAACTAGGGCTGAGCGATATATCGTTATGGATCTGTATCTAGATATGAACATTAAAGATATTAAATGGAAAAAGCAACGATATAAACGATAAAGACCCCTGACAAACATATGAGATGCACACACACTACATACACCGCGAGGAATTTAAAAACAAAGAAAGTAAAGTGAGTGTGGAAGATAATGCGGCCGGTGGCTCCCATCAGTCACGGGATTCCTGCAGTACGGGAGTTTGACTGTTGGTAACGTGATCGGGACGGGATAGAGCAAATAATCAACGGAGCGGGACGGAGCCGGAGATTAAATTAAAAAAAATGACGCTGCAAAGCGGCGAGTGCGCCCAACTTTAGACAACAACACAGAGAGCAGGACGGGGTTTAGGAGGGGGGCAGTCACGTGATCGGGATATGACGGGAGCGACAGTTGATTCCTGTGTCACTAGTGCAAAATCTGATTTGGTGCCAAAACACAAATGGTCCTCCATTATTTGGAGGTGTTTTGGATTTAAAAATGATGACGTAAACCAGAGGGAGGTGTTGCTCAGGTCGCTTGGCAAAAATTGCGACGAAGCAAGATAAGAAACATGTTTCAGCACATGAAACAACAGCATCACGTGCTGCATGAAGAGTGAATGAGAGAAACACAGTCAACATAAACTAGATAAACAAAAAAATAATAATAAATGTATTACTAAATATATTAGTTTATATAAGAATTACTTTTTTTAATCTCTGCACAGAGCTGCAGTTTAGAGTCAGTGAATAATTTATAACTTGATTCAAACATGCACTGCTGTGGTGAAGCCTCTAACTCATCATATTTGTATAAATGTGCATTAAACCTTAAAAAGCAGTTCTGTGGTTTCACTTTTATATAACAAGGAGATAAAATGTGCATTTATATTGTTGGTATTGTAATAACAGGACGCAAAGTATAATTAAAAAGGAAAGTATTCAGTGACTGGTTGAGGTTAAATAGCAGACATAGTTTAAATGTTTACTCCCTCTGCCAGAAATCGTTGACAGATGGAGGACGAACAAGAAGTTTCTCTTTCATGGTTTAGATGAAAGTAGAGAAGTTAGTAGAAGATGTGTAATGTTTAATGTTAGGTGTATAAATTCAAGCACTCAGGCATGCAGACTGTGAAACAAGACATTTGTGAAAGAATGGGCCGCTCTCAGGAGCTCAGTGAATTCCAGCGTGGAACTGTCATAGGATGCCACTTGTGCAACAAATCCAGCTGTGAAATTTCCTCGCTCCTAAATATTCCACAGTCAACTGTCAGCTCTATTATAACAAAATGGAAGCGTTTGGGAACAACAGCAACTCAGCCACGAAGTGGTAGGCCACGTAAAGAGACGGAGAGGGGTCAGCGGATGCTGAAGCGCATAGTGCAAAGAGGTCGCCGACTTTCTGCACAGTCAATTGCTACAGAGCTACAAACTTCATGTGACCTTCAGATTAGCCCAAGTACAGTACGCAGAGAGCTTCATGGAATGGGTTTCCATGGCCGAGCAGCTGCAGCCAAGCAACACATCACCAAGTGCAATGCAAGGCGTCGGATGCAATGGTGTAAAGCACGCCGCCACTGGCCTCTAGAGCAGTGGAGACGCGTTCTCTGGAGTGATGAATCACGCTTTTCCATCTGGCAATCTGATGGACGAGTCTGGGTTTGGAGGTTGCCAGGAGAACGGTACATTTCAGATTGCATTGTGCCAACTGTGAAATTTGGTGGAGGAGGAATTATGGTATGGGGTTGTTATTCAGGAGCTGGGCTTGGCCCCTTAGTTCCAGTGAAAGGAACATTGAATGCTTCAGGATACCAAAACATTTTGGACAATTCCATGCTCCCAACCTTGTGGGAACAGTTTGGAGCGGGCCCCTTCCTCTTCCAACATGACTGTGCACCAGTGCACAAAGCAAGGTCCATAAAGACGTGGATGACAGAGTCTGGTGTGGATGAACTTGACTGGCCTGCACAGAGTCCTGACCTGAACCCGATAGAACACCTTTGGGATGAATTAGAGCGGAGACTGAGAGCCAGGCCTTCTCGACCAACATCAGTGTGTGACCTCACCAATGCGCTTTTGGAAGAATGGTCAAAAATTCCTATAATCCTGACTAGACTAATAGCAAAAACCGAGTAGGATGGGATCAGTCAGCTTATTAGTATCTCATCCTGACTCAGACTAAACAACATAAACCTTTAAGCTCAGCAGCTTCTATCAGACCTGACGGGACGTTACCTCCAGAGGTTCTGCAGCCGCCTGGATCCAGAATGATCTTCATCCAGAACCACATGGTCGATGTTTGACACTGGGAAGAAGAGGAGGGGGACATTATTTACATGAACTAGCTATTAAAATGTTTTCTAATATAAAACAAATAACCGTATTCTTACCTTCTGCCTCTTCTGCTCAGGACCAACCAGAGAGGAAGAGGAGGAGGAAGAGGAGGAGGAAGAGGACGGTGACAGAGCAGAGAGAACAACAGGAACATTTAAAAGAGGGGAACAAAGGAACCGAAGTGAAAGGATGGAAAGAGGACAGAAGACACCATCACCAGGAGCAGAGTGAGGCAGCAGTAACACAAAGCATGATGGGAGAAAAAACAAAACAACAAACAAACAGATTAATGAACGACCGAGGAATGGAGGCAGCCGTCGGCTCGGTGCGGTTTGAGGAGGACAGAGCAGCAGAAACAAAACGCAAAATAAATCTGATCCTGACGGGAAAGAGAGGATTGTTCTGACTCATCAAAAGAAAAAATAGAAACTAAACTACAGTCAGTAAGATAACGATGAACAATAACGTCTCATCTAACAACGTTACTGGTCACATGACGTTACCGACCTCTGACCTTTTACTGGCACATATTTGAACAGTGGACAGTAGATGATGGATTAGCATTAAACTAAAATAAATCACGGTAAACAACTCAAGAGTTATTATTTAAGATTTAAAGTTATTTTACTTCCAACTGTGTTCACCCTGAGTGTTTTTAATTGTTTTCTTACACATATAATCTTCATTTAATTGGTCTGACGACTTTATAAAAGTAAAAGTAAAAATGCAGTCGACCACAAATATGAAAGATAAACAGATTAATCATGTGCTGACTCACAGCTCATCACTATTTAAAACGTGAAGCGAGGCTGCTTTTGCGTTTTGTTTCTAGCGCCCGTCCACCCGCGGTGACACGAGGCCTTATTCATGAGCGATATGAGAAGCTTCATCCAACGTCAAGTAGTCTTTAAAAATCAAAGATCCAAACATGACAACACGTTTCTATCAGGATGCAGAGTCAGGCAAATGATCACACTTGGTTCTCTGAGTGTGGAGTTCAGCCTCAGCAGCTTTACCCACAGTTATCATGCAGCAGCAGCAGCAGCAGCAGAGCTCTGAAGAGACAGGACTCATTTAAGTCACTTGGAGTAAATATAAAAAAAGCCAATTTCAAATCCATAGCTCAAGGAGCCAAAGATGGATTTGCCTTCAGTGCTTCCTCACGTTACGCTACACACTCACAAGAATACAGCTGTTGCCGAGATGAGGTGGGTTAATACAATCTGGGGACATGGATTGTTTTTATCAAATGGATAGAGACTGATATTCCATTTGCTTCAGATACACATGGATGCCAATGAAAACATCAGAGAGGGAGAATATATCTGGAGCTGAATTACCGTTAACTGTCGAGGACATGCGTGACAAGAGAGAGAGACGCCGGTGAGACAGAGAGAGTTCAGTCAGAAAACAACAGCACATCCAACATGACAACTGGTGCAATTAATGTTCATGTTTCACCGTCGGTTAGTTCAACTTTTGGAGCGAAGTGAAAAGTTTCATTTGGTCTGGATTTGAAAAGATGTAAAAAAGTGGTTTATCCCAAACTACAGGGCTGGAACGGCTCGACCACATCATCAAAGACGTCAAAGAAGAAGAAGAAGCAGCTCGCTAACTAAAACTGATCTGGACGGGTCTAGATGTCCTCAACAGTTTCAACAAAGACTCAGAGCAGATGATAACGGTGACGCTAAACTCAACGCTAACTATGATGTAACTCTAAAGGTGTGCTCAACACGTAGAAGCTAATGGTGACGCTTTGACTGATGGCAAAGTTAATTAGGATGCTACTGGTAATGCTAATGGCCTTTAGCAGTGGTTAGCACCAACCAACAATCAGACTAAACTCTCTAAAATAACTAACATCAGGCCGGAGCTCAAGAAATAAAGAAGAACTGAGACACAAAATCCATCTGGTTCCTAAATGTGGATCATGTCTCCAAGTCACCAAGCAGCTGTTGATGGTTCTGATCCAGTGGTAGGTAGAGATCCATTAATATTCTACTGACCACATGATGGCGCTGCTGCTCATTTACAGACACACACACACTGAGATCACATCTACAGAGCTGGCTGGGGACGCATGTGGAGACATGTTTACCTATAGATGGACAGGTGAGACCGGACGTTAAGGTCTGAGCGCGGCGTCTGAAAGTTCTGCTTCACAAACCAGTCCACAAAAAGACAATTAACCGTTTCAGCTTCTCACCTTTCTCCATAATATCCTCGGCTCCTTCCTCCCACTGATCCTCCTCATCTTCATACTCATCGTCCACATCTAGACGGAGAAACAGAAGAAGAGTAAAGATCTATTTGACCCTGGAGAGCAGCCGTCTGAAGCAAACGTATTAATCTGTCATCTGTTCACACCGGCTTCATCTAGAATGAAGCCCCCATGTCTCGGCTTCTTCCTGGGACGGTCATCATCCTCTTCCTCCTCCTCTTCGTCGTACTCCTCATCGTCCAGGTCCTCCCCTTCTTCCTCGGCCACCTTGTCGCTGCCTCTCGGGCTCCCCCCCTCATCCTGGAGACAAAACAACCATGAATTAACAATAAGGAGCTCACGGATCGCGTTGTTTTATTTGAGCGGGGAAGCAGTGAAATGAAATCATTTGTCTGCTTTCAGCGGATATGTTAACATGCGATGAGTACTGCAGCTTTAATCTCCATCTGTATCCGCTGCACTTAATGAATGGATGTTTATCTGAATCCGGCGCTCTGTTAGCACAGCTAGCTAGCGGTTAGCATACCTCATTCTCCTCCACCTCCTCGGCCTCTCCGTCGCTGCTGCGTTCACTCTGGTTGTCAGAGAAGTCGCTGTCGTCGCTGTCAGACATTCCCGGTTCCTGAGGGCAGACGGCAAACACCACGAAAAACAAGAGTTTAACTCAAAACCAAAGTGACCAGCTAAGCTAAGCTAAGCTAAGACAAACTAAGCTAGCAGCCCCGATGCAGAAAACCCTCCCAAAACAATCAGGCTGGCCTAGCAAAGCATGCTAATGCGGCTAGCATGGATGTAAAGTTCAAAGTATCTCAAAAGCGGCTGAAATGAAACGTTAGAAATGAGTTCCGTGAATATAACTTACCCCTTTTAATCCTCCGCAGTGGGTTTTATCCAGCCAGTGGATAAATAAATGCGATTTATAAGCTTATTTCTTTCCCTCTGATGCCTGTCGTAGTCTCGGGGAACGGCGAGATTACGGAAAATGAGGAATGATCTCGCGGTTTTTGCGTTGCGGATAGGTCAAGTAAAGATGTCTCACTCGGTACTATTTCTTTGAGATTAGTATAGACTTAGATTTATAGCTTTAACGTGACCTTTAATGAGTTGTGTGTGATTTTAGAAGAAAAACGTCTTAAATATGTTGAGAAATAAAGTGTTTTATGTTTAATAAAAAACACAAACGATTGTATATTAGATATAATTAAGAAAAAAAGGTAATTAAGCTCTGATTTAAAACAATAATCTTAATTTTAGGAAAATTGATTATACAAAAAAAACAGTTTGTGTTCTCATAAACTTTATTTCAGGTCTCGAATTCATGCATAAAAACACAACTACTTCCTCAGAGTGACTCCTCGATCTTTATACAATATCTCTGCTACGTCGTGACGCTATTACGCTTCAACGCCACTCTCAGAGCAGCCAATCTCGTGTCACCGTTCAAGGAAAGTCACAGACTGCGCATGTCCACGCTGCTCTCGCTTGTTCTGAACCACAGCGGAGTTAAATCCTCCACGTTTCGCCCCTCACGTCGTGTCCTCGGGGCTCGCAGGCGGAGATGAACAGTGTCGGGGAGGCCTGCACCGACCTGAAGCAGGAGTACGACCAGTGCTTCAACCGCTGGTTCGCCGAGAAGTTCCTGAAGGGGGACCGGAGCGGCGACCCGTGTACGGAGACTTTCCGGAAGTACCAGCGGTGTGTGCAGAAGGCCATCAAGGAGAAGGACATCCCCATCGACGGGGTGGAGTTCATGGGCCCCAACAAGGACAAGCCCGAGAGCTGATCGATGCAGGGGGGAGAGCTCAGACTCATCAACCGATAATCGATCGATACACCGGGAAATCCATGAGGCCCTCTGAGCATGCGCAGACGCGGAGAAGCTGCTGCTGTAAATAAAAGGAGGCTGAAGCTGAAGTGGGTTTAAACTGAAGCAGAGCTGACTCCCTCACGTGTTATTCTTTTAAACTGCTGCTTCAGGATGGATGGGTGTATACTGGAGGAGCCTCCCTGTGGTTACAGGGCCCCAGCTCCAGCACATTTAACTTAAACAACATGTCTGAGCTGGAGCTGCTGTGTTTATGTCGTGTGGGAACCAGAGTCCAGTCAAATTTAGTTTTTATTTATTCTTCTACAAGCCACAAACTTCATAATTAACGCCTTCAAAACGCAAAACGTGACCAAGACTCATCCTGATGTCTTTTTTTTTTCTCATCAGCTTTAATTTAATGTTAATTATCATTTATTAAAAGCAACAGAATGAATGTGATATGTACTGATAATAAAACTAATTGTTGGGTGCTTCTCTTGTCCTGATGTGATTCATTCAGGTTTGTTTGCCTCCATGCACGACGAATTAAAGTTCACCTGCCAAAACATTAGGTACACTAGTGAACGTGTTTTAATGTAGGTAATGATCTGCTGTTTAAACAGCGTCAGAGGATCACTGTGGTTTAGATCAAGTTACTATTCAATGGTTCAACAAAGCTGAACCTCTGCAATGAAAACACAGCTGAGTCAACTTCTGTTATTAGAGACTAAAAGCACGTCCTTCACAAAGTATCACTCACTGGTGTACCTAATGAAGTGGCCAGGCGTAGCAGCACTTTGCAGAAGTCCGTATGTTAATCACTAATATGTAAAACGATGGAAACTATAAAGTTTTTAATACATCCTTGGTTTAGAGATTACATTTAAAATAATAAAATAATAAAGTGCTGCAGAGTCACATTCAGACTGTGAACCAGTTTAAAAGTTATTGTCAGAGACAAGATTTAAACGTGTATAATCGTTCAGTTCTGCCTCGTGCACTTTGGCAATATCTCATATAATTATAATGTTTGTTTCTGTCGTATAAAGGCATAAAAACGTGCAGTCTAAGAAACAAGCACATAAAACAAAGACCATAAACACTTTTCAATGGTTTACCACATTTCTTTACGGCCTCATGTTTTCTTTCCCACACGAGGAAATGATGTGTGTTATTTTCAGATTTAGGTTAGCTGAGGAGAGAGCTGAGAAACACGATCGCGTTCACGCTCCCTGTCCAGTTCATTAGGTACACGAGTGAAAACAGATGTGCACCAAAACGACAGGCCATTAGAACAGACGCCTGAGCTGATGCAGGAGAATTAAAGATCTTAACTGTGCGTCGAGGAGGCGACTGAGAATCACAGCTGGCTCCAATCATCAGGAGAAGCTGCGGCGGTTTAATCTCATTTTCACTGACTCATGTTTCATCTGTGTTATTTTTAGTCTTATCTTGGAAAACTGATCTCAGCGTTGAGACGCTTTAGAGGATACGAGCGGAACCGTGAAACCTGTGCAGACACATAAGAGAAACGAGTTGAGTGGAGGAAAGTCCATCAGTGATCTGGACGGAGGGCAGCTCTGTGACGTGGATTAAAACCAGTCTGGACCAGAACGCTCAGCATCAGCCTGGATTTACTCCTGCATTTAACGTGTTTGACATGTTGATTTGAATATAAACGCATCACAGTATTAACGTTTAAATCATTCACTCTCGCCAGAACATTAGCTCAAAGATACACAAACAAAAGGAATACATCCAAAAAGCATTAAAGCAGCTGGTCGTGAGCCGTGTCCTCAGTTCCAGGGATCTGGTGGAAAGTTTGAAGTTTAAATTGGAAACTCTGTGGGAAACTCACACATTTGGACTCAGACCAAAGCACAGATTTCCACTGGTCTAATGTCCACTCCTTGTTTTTCTTGGCCCAAACAAATCTCTTCTGCTTGATGTTTTTCCTTAGTGGTGGTTTTCTAGCAGCTATTGACCCTAAAGGTCTGATTGGTGCAGTCTCCTCTGAACAGTGATGTAGAGACGTGTCTAGAGCTCAGAGCCACTGATCTGGGCTCTAATCTGAGGACATGTTAACTGATGTGATCTCTGAGGCCGGTGACTGGATGAACTCTTGGTCCTCCCGTCCTGGGATGTCCTCATGTCAGCTGGTTTAGAGCTTGATGGCTTTTGCAGCTGCACTTGGAGACACATTGAAAGTTTCTGCACTGACTGACCTTCAGCTCTTAAAGTAAAGATGGACTGCTGTTTCTCTTCACTCAGCTGATTGTTTCTTATCAGAATATGAACTCTAACTGTTGGTGTACCAACCTGACTGACGGTCCCAACTCCATTAAGACAAGAGCTTCCACATAATAAGTGCTGATCAGTGTGGGTTATGTACTCCAGTGTTGAAGCTTCAGTCTTCTTCCACATGCACCAGGACGTCCACTGATGTCCTCCTGTGAATGATTCCACCTCCTGTGTCCGTCGTCCTCTGTTGGGGAACCTTCACAGAGAGATAAGAACGACCGGACTAGTGGAGTTTCTTGAAGACTTTACGTCTTTAATCCTCCAGTCCTTTAGAACATAGAGAAGCTTCTTAGACGTGCAGGTTGTTCATTAACTAAAAAACAAGCTCCCCGATGTTCTAAGCTTCTGGGAACACGTCAAGAACCTCACTGAGCAAAGTTTAGAGTTTCCAGAAGCAGCTATGCTAAAACAACTTCAAGAAAATCAACGAGTTAGGAGCGTTGTCTGTGAAGGTTCTCAGTCCTTCAGGTCAGAGTTCATCCAAAGAGATGAGCTGAAACTAAGAAAACTGGACTCGTAGAGTCTCATGAAGATGTTTCTCTTCTTATCTTCTCCAGCTGCAGCTCTTCTAACGACTGAGGTGAACTTTTATCTAAAACTTAAATGCACAGCTACCACCACTGCACCATTAACTGTGCAGGTTGCTGCATGCTAACTATATGCTACGCTACACTGATCTGTGAACAGATTTGTCTACCAGTAAATAAAATGATTTTGTTGTCAACTTACAATCAATCAACGTCACATCATTCATTCATTCATTCAGTTTTTGAGTAAAACTGTAAAATGTGCATTTATTTATATTAGTTTCTAGCAGGTCTATCTATCTATTTGACCTTCACTGGCTGCCATGTCTGAGCTAATAGCAGCTGGGATAGGCTCCAGCCCCCTCGTGACCTTCTAGAAGACAAGCAGTTACAGAAAATGAATGAATGAATGAATGAATAATGACCTCCCACCTCTACATCAGCAGGACACAGAGGTCTGTTCAGGCTGTGAACTTACGTAAGTAATGGGTGTACCGTTCTGCTCCGTGAAGTCTCAAAAAGCCAGATCAGGATCAGCGATAAATGCAAATCTACCAGGCGAGAAGCCAAAGCTAAATCCCGACATGATGGCACAAGCGCTGCATTCCAGCAGTGGTGTCGATGCAGGATCTGAACAGCAGTAAGTTATTAGAGAGAAACCTCCTAACCCCTAATCACAGGAGCTGCAGAGACAAATAAAACAGAGGCAGCATTTGATCTGATCTCTCCACTGGAGCTCTCTGTGAGGAGTTACTAAAGCTTAAACGTCCCGTCAGAGAATCACTGCAAAGAAAAGACTGAATGCAAAGAGCGGATTGTTTCAGCTGCAGCTGTGAGTCACTTTAAACAATTCACTCACTCTCATATTTCCTTGGACCACATCAGACCACCTGACCTTCCACTGCTCCAGAGGCTGCACAGCTCCAGAAGCCGCACAGTTGCTCAGACCAAACCCCTGAGTTTCCTTCCCAGAGTACGAGTGGAAATATTCTCTTCCTGGACCACCACGCTTCTCCACTCTCCTTCCAGTTTCTAATAATGCCTTGGACAGTTCTTAACCCAGTTTTAGTAGTTTCTTCAATCTCCTTAGATGTTTTCTCTGCTTGATGCCAATGATTTGACCCTTCTCAAACAGACCACCACAGGATCAGGTGTCTTTAGACATGGTTGTTGAAGAAATGACAAGCTACTCATTGCATCAGTTGGGGTTAAATAATCAGAGAGAATCACCCATGCAGTCATTATCCAGTAGGAGTACCTGTTAGCTTAGTTAGATCCAGGTGGAGACTTTTTGTTTTGGTTCTGGAGATAAAGATTCATTCATGCTGAGACGACTGAGGTCCTTTGGGTTGTGCAGGTCACTGCTCAGGACGTTCTATGACTCACGTATGCAGCCGTCTGCTGGAGCAGAGGACAAAACTCAACAAGCTGGTGAGACGGCCGGCTGTGTCCTGGACCGGTCTCTGGGCTCCATGGAGGAGGATGATGTCTGCCATCAGTCATGTTACCTCCTCTCAGCCTGCTGCATCCACGCTGCAGGAAGGGACGCGACCACACGCCCTTCAACAGCCTGGACGTGGCTTCATTTTAATAAATCTGCTTTTTGCACGAACCACTACCTCACTGTCCTGTCCAATACATCTGATAGTTTCAGCAGGTATTTATTTGTACTCTTTTCACCACCATACATACACACAGAATGTCTTTATACTTCTATTTTTCTCTATATATTTTTCAGTGTTATTATTATTGCTCTTTGTATATATTCTTGTCAAATCTCATGCTACTGTGACAAGGACATTTAGATAAATAACCAATGTCTTATTCAAGGATGTTCTCATGTCTGCAACCCTCAGAGTTTCATCATTTTAAACAGCATGTGACCGAGCTGACCTTCCTGTCAACAGTTTTATCTTCCAGACGTCAAGGAGAGTTCAACAAGACACATAAACATTATGAGTCTATTAAAGAGACATGGATATAAACAGAGCAGAGTCACACGAGACCTGAAAGTAGACCAGCTTGTAATTCAAAGTCTGAGAAAGAAATCACTCGTCAACGACTGAGCGGGGTGGGCTTGTTATCAAGGCCAGACAAATGAAAACAGAAATATTACACTTGTGTATTAATTGAGGAAACTGAGCCAATATTACATATGTGAGAGATTCAAAGGGAAGTTAATTTCAAGGTCACATTAGAGTCCATCTGTTCATCCCTCCATCAAACATGGGGGTGAAGCTAATGTCCTGGTTTGGGCCTGTTCTGCTGCATCTGGACCAGGACGCCTTGTCCTCATTGATGGACCAATGAACTCTAAAAGAAAATGTCAGGACATCTGTCCATGAGCTGAATGTGAAGAGAAACTGGGTCATGCAGCAAGACATGGAGAACCAAGAACACAAGTGGTTCTACAAGAGAACGGTTAAAGAAGAACCAGATGAATGTTTAGGAACGGCCAAGTCAAAGTCCTGACCTTAATCCAAGAGAAATGTTGTTGTTGGACCTGAAGCAGCAGTTGATGTGAGGAAACCCACCAACATCTCAGAACTGAAGTGGTTCTGTTCTGAGGAACCAAGCTGCTGGAGAACACTGATCAGCTGGTACCATTAACTCTATTCTCCTACACCTCACTGATATGTAATATTGGCTCATTTTACTAAATAAACAAATACACAAGTATAATATTTGTGTTTCTCTTTGTGTACTTTCAGGACTTGTGTGAAAATCTGATGTTTTGATTAATTTTTATCAAGAAATGTAGAAAAAAAACATTTAAGTGAAATTTTGTCTCATAATAATTGGACATTTGTGTCCAAAAAGACGTTGCCATTGCACCATCGGTGTTTGACCTTCAAACATGAAATAACAGTCAGCTCACTCTTTAGTCTAAGTGAACATTTGTACCAAATTTCAAGAAATTCCATCAAAGTATTCCTGAGATAACGGTGAATATAAACGTAGGCAGCGTCTAAACTCATACACATTTATTATTGTTTGTTGTCATTCGATATAAAGTTGAGCTTAACTGGGTTTCACATAAAAACTTGTCCTTTCTTTACAGATAATTAAGTTGAGAAATAAATGGTCATTAAATTTATATTATATATATATAATATATTTATACATACTGTATATATTATAAGAAGCAATGCTAACGTTAGCTTCCATAAAGCCTTAACCTTACATGACCTGGTGTTGGCCCCTGTGAGTTACCTTCCTCTGAACCTGAAGGTGAAATAATAATGAAGTCAAATCAAATGTTTAATTTTCCTCTTGGTCCAGATCAACTGAACCAAACGACGACATATTCCACCTTAGGGCACATGCTTCGGCCGTTGCTCCTCGTGATGTGACGTTCATGAACGAGTCAGTCTGTTGAACGGCTCTTCTGAGTGAACGATAAGACTCGTAGCCATGAGTCCATCACCCCGTCACGCTGTACACGCTCCATCACGTTAGTCATATATGCAGCTGTTAGCTAACTAATAGGGATGAGGAGTCCGACTGACTGGAGGTTGGAGCCAGATTTACAGCTTCATCAGTGAGGAGGAGATATTAGAGACGGGAAAAACACAAAATGAGCCAGAGTAGCAGCATTTAGACGGCTCTGTGTTTACGTTGTTCGGATTTTTATCATGTCCTAATTTGTATTCCAGTTTTATCTGTACTTTTTATACATGTATATGCACTTTATTCTTATTTATACTTATTTATATTTCTGTCTTGTTAAATTTTTACAGTCAAGTTGTTTTTGCATTGAAGTTATCAGTAGCATAGATTTTACTGGGCCACAAAGGTTTAAAGGAAAATTCAAATCACTGTGGAAGCCTGGGCACATGACACCACCTTTGGGATGTCTGCTAACTGTGATTGTTTCATTCATACAAACGAGTTGACTTCTAAAACATAAATGACAACGAGCCAGTCTTTTGAACGGCTCCTCAAGATCCGGCTCCATTCAAAGAGCCACGAGTCATCTCTAGTCACTGAAAAGCTTCGGACATCACTCGCGCTTTAGTTGTGTTCATGTCACATGTAAAGTCCGTGTGCAGAGGAAACAAGCCATGGAGCCTCTTAAGTCCTTCCAGGGGGGGGAGGAGCTGTTAGCTGTTAGCAGAACTTCATGTTGTTCACATGTATCGTCTCCGAAAGTTTTTTGAGGAACGTTTCTGCACTTTGTTCCTCGAGGAGTTCACACTGAAGACAATCTGTCTCCGTCTGTGGAGGCAACAGAAACAGACAGAGATGTTTTATTGGTTGCAGAGAAGAAGATGCTGCACGTAACTGATAAACACAAACGTTCTGCCGTAGAGTCGGAGTGCCCCAGGGCGCTAAGCTAGGTCCTCTTCAGCTTACAACACACCGACTGGGGCGACTGTGGCTCAGTAGGTAGAGCGGGTTGTCCACGAAACAGAGGGTTAGCGGTTCGATCCCCGGAATGTGCCACATGTCGAAGTGTCCTTGAGCAAGACACTGAACCCCCAGTTGCTCCCAGTGCGTGGCACTGGTGTGTGAATGTGTGTGTGCTTGTGTGAGTGAATGGGTAGATGTGTCTCTGACTGTAAAAGCGCTTTGAGTACCAATAGGTAGAAAAGCGCTATATAAACGTCAAACATTATGAGTCCACATGTCAGCACACGCTTAAACTCTGGGTAATCCTCAGAGCTTCAACAGCAGCCATCGTAATGGTTTTTATTATATAAATATATTTAAACATTTTCCTCTAGTGTGCTAATGAACTGGTCCCTGGGGACTTCTACTGATAAATCCTAAACAGGATCTCTGTGTTTACAGCCCCTCGTCGTCTACATCAGTACAACACTACACTCGACAACAACTGAACCCTGTTTGAGCCCAGATGTGCCGGCTATGAGCCAACAGATGGATGAAGAAGACAACCAAGGCTTCAAAAGGAATGTCTCATTGGGTCGTCTTCCTCTGTTCCACCCACGACGGCTCTGTGATTTACAGCCTCGTAACGAGCTTGTTGTTTTAATTCCTCTCGGCTGGATTCATGTTTAATGAGCTACAACACATTACAACCAGCCACCAGAGTTATTTATGTGGAGCTGTCCATGGCTAAGTGTTAGGAAGTGTCTCCTCATGCGTCCCCAGCCAGTCCTTCAGATCTGATCTCAGGACCATCAACAGCTGATTGTTGACTTGATCCAGACTCATTAATCTTCTTCCTTCTTCTGTTCTTCACGTTCCTCCACTTCTTCTCTTTATCTTTGTTTTCCTCTGACTGATTTCCTTCCTCTCTACCTTCGTCCTCCTCTTCCTCCTCTTCCTCATATTTGTCTTGGATCACTGCTGTACTTTCACTCTGAGTTGCTTTAGTCTCTAAACGTAGCTGCTCTGAGCAGTCAGGGCTGAGATGGACATAATTCATCTAAATCCTAATGAACTGAACACGTGACTCCTCAGCAGCTGCCTCAAATACCAAAGCCATGTGTAACGTTCATGTCACACCAGAACCAGAGACACAGAGTGATCCTCATGACTCTCTACTGAGCCTGCACATGAAAATAAAATCACACCATCTCATTGTTATGCAACAAACGCTGCACGGTATTATGACCCATCTACGATATCAGCACATACTGCTATTGTGAAACAGAATAATGTGAACATTCGCACGGAGCAGCAGGAAGTGTCTGGTGAAAGTGACGGGCTCTGTCATTACTCAGATGTTTTAAATAAACAGACGATGACGAGACGGATGGACCCGTATCCCTCAAACATGTCCGTTTCCACATATACGCAGCTTGTTGTTCAAAGTCTTAGAAATAAATCACTCCTTAACGACTGGGCGAGGTGGGACTTGTTATCAAGTGGAAGCCAAGAACCAGAATCTGGTTTCAGAAGGTGACACAAAAGTTTGGGCAGGACAATGTTCCTCCAAACCAAACTGTGTCTGAAAAACAAAATAATCTGAAAAGATATAACTGCGCCTTTCCACAGCTGGCAAGAACTCAAATATGTGATGAGTCACTGGCAGTCTATCACTTGTTTATCAGGTATATATGAGCTACAGCTCAATCTGTTCATCAACATGTTATTTAACAAATGACCAAACTTTTTAAAAGTTGTCTTTTTATCAACGTCCACCTTCAGCATCAGTGACCTTTGACCTGAGAGCCCTGAGGAACCTCTTCATTTGTTCCTGTGCATTTTCTTATTGTCATAAAGCAAACTCTTACTTTCTTCATGGTAATTTAACTGGATGAAGGTTTGAGGAGATGATTCATGTTTTAGAACAAGCTGCAGTTCATTAGCTCTATGGGATGAAAACCGCTGAATCAGCTTCTCTCTCAGTTATTAGACACCAGAACCTCCATGGAGACTTTACGTAGTGCAGCACACATGTCACTAGTGTACCTAATGAAGTGGCCAGCTAGAATCTTTTAATCTATATGATATTAAAACAACAGGACTCTGGTCTGGCCCCCTCTTCACAGCGTTTTTCAAGATGGCCGCCTTCATGGACGTTTTAAGTTTTTGCAGAGAAATCTTTGCTGATTTTGAAAAAAGGTTGAAAATATAATTTATGTTTGTGCTGCTGAAAACAAAAGTAATAATCCAAAAAGAAAAGTGATAATAAGTCAACGATGGGAAACAGAAAAGGTTCAGCGTGACTCAGCTGACCTAAGGTTTAGAACGTCGCCTTCCCACAGATTAGCAGTCAGATGTCAGATGAGTCACTGTCAATCTGTCATTTATTTATCAGCTTTTTATGGCTAAAGAAAACCAGATCCCATCTTTATAGAGTTTTAGATAAGTGCCAATAAAACTAAATGATGTTGTTATTAGATCAGTTTTAATGATATGCAAATATTTTAGAAATTAGCAACAACCTCAGAGCTGAGAGTTAGGGATTTGTTTCTGTATTCGTGTATTTCTTTACATCTTTAATTTTGTTTTCTTATCAACACAAAGCAAACGCTCTTCTAATTTAGCCAGCTGTCTTCCATTGCATTCAGCGTTTCCTTTCTCTGTGGTGTACCTCAGGGTTCGATACTGGGTCCCATTCTTTTATCTCCTAGCCTGATCTTATTCAGACAAATTACATAAAAATTACACCAAAACACGACCAAGTTGCTGCTGAATTTTCATCACCGCCAGTGGAGGGGTGAGGAGGACGCTTGGGTTATTATTTTAAACGCTCCAACATGCTTCAGATGTTGATAAATGTTGTCTTTGCATGTATTTCTGCAGGAATATATAAGAAAATACTTCAGAGTGTTTTTAGATTCTCTTCTACAGCTCATGATTGTTTGATTCTCACCTGGTTGAACTTGGACGCCAGTGTCCGCAGCATGGCGTTCAGGTTTCGACGAGAGTTGCGGTTACTGACCTCCCACTCTTCACAGAGGACTTTAAGTTCGTCAGCGAAGCATCTGAGGGTGGTGCTGGGGCACTTCTGCTGGAGAGACAAGTGAGAGTCTGTTAATGGGGAACGCCCAGATATCTGCCAGGGTCAGCTATTCTGGGCGTTGTAGCTGCATGCTTAGTGTTTCATCTTTTGTGCCTGGTTCCTGCAGCTGTGTTTACTCTGAGTCGTATCATCTCAGATCTGTAATATTTTCAGTAGCTAAATAAATGTGGACCACCAGGATGCCACCAGGCTGAGACATCTGTAGGAAGGTTTAAAACTTCTCCAGTAAATATTTACATCTTTGTTTCGCTGTCCAGTTCGCGTATTTAATCTCAACTTGCACAACATTTAAGATGCTTAAACATTTTTCTTTGGCTGAGGAAACTCGTACCTCGTAGTCTGTGATGTTCGGCGTGTACAGGCTGCAGTTCAACCAGCTCTGAGGAGAGACACAGAGTTAGAACTGATGCATTTACTTTGCAAACATTTCTCTGGATGAACCCTTCTGCTACCATGAAGCTGATATTTGTGAGAACGACTGAAATATATCTGAAAATTCATTTCCAGCTGCAGCAGCTGAACAAACAGGTTAGAAAATAAAACCGTACAGAGGTGAGTGTCTGAGAATCTGAGAGTTTACCAGAAGCCAAAACAAAATTTTAGCTCAAGAGATAATCATGAAATATTTTCTGTTCAGTTTGACGGAGCGTGCATGCTACCATGCACGTGTCAAAACATTAGGTACACTAGTGGAGTCATTCTAAGCAGCATCAGAGAGGTGGTGATTCACCTGATGATCAGAGGATGGAGGTCGTGGTTTGAGGAGATGAAACATATTTTAGAATATGCTAACATGCTTTCCATGCTTGAAAAACCCCCTGAAGAAAGCTAAAATAACAAATAAATATAAAACTACGTAAAAAAGGTTCCTGCACTAATACAACTATTTTTTATTTTACATACGAGTTTTGATTTGCATCATCCTAATACCTTCTGAACAGTTCCAGTTATGATAACGCACCAGTTTATAGAGAAACAGCAGATAATTAACATAATCTGAATTCAGTGCTCAGACTGTAGAAGATTGTTCACCCTGTTCACACCTGCCGTTATCATTAACAACAGGTGTGAAGTGCAATTGCCTCAATGCTAGTTAAAGAAAACTAAAAAACAAATACAGCGTCTTCTGTGGCTAATAGTTACATATTAGCAAGAGACTAATAAATAGCCTGTAGCTGCTGTCACTCACGTCACTCATAAAAATCTGCACCTTCATCTTTTGCCCGTTTCTCCTCTAATTCTTTTTAATGGACACCTGATGCTTCTTTGGTCTTTTACTTTGGTCAGTCCCTCGTCCCCCTCTCCCGTATGACTCTCAGCAGCAGCAAGTAGACGTGACAGCGAGTCCACTAACCTGACGTGGAAATGAGGTAGTCTAGAAAACTGGCGAGTTTTTTCTTTACCTTTTTTTTTTTTAATTATTTTTTTAGGGCGCTCGTGCGCCCTCACGTGGATTGCGCCCTGGGCGGTTGCCCACATTGCCCATGGCACAAACCGGCCCTGAGATATGACACAGAGCTGTGCATGAGGTCCTCACTGTAATCTGTGTTAATCCTGACACCATGATAATCTGTCTCATTTAATCAGACTAAATATTTAAAGGATTCATTTATTAGATATTAGTGGAATATTTAGATATTTACATCATTTGCAAACTGTAACAGAGACTCAGGCGTTAGATGTTGAGTCCATCTTTAACTGAGGACAGAAACAGTTTGCAGATCTAAAAATAATAAATAGAAATAGAAACGTTTGAAACCTTCCACCACTGAGCAGCAGGTTTGTTTCATAAATGTGACCCAGAATAAAAGGCCGTGCAGAAGCTGCTGATGTCAGGCTCAGCTGAGTGTGTGAGTGGTACCTTCTTGGGTGCATCATGAATCAGCTTGCTGACCCTTGTGGCGATGTCTTCGCTGCACCGTGGAGGCCGGGTCTCAGAGACGGCCAGCAGACACAGAAAACACAGAAACACACACAGAGCTGACCTCCTCCTCAGCATGGCCCGGGCGGCAGAACCATCATCTGCACCACATCGTCCTGTCACCGCCTCGCAGGGCTCCGGGGCGCCAAAGGGGGGCGGTGATAAAGTGTTCCTGTAGTTTAATCCCAGGAGACGTGGGCAGCCTTCATCTGGAGCAAGGCGCCAAGCAGCTGCTCTTCAGCTTCAAGTCGTGCAGCAGATGAAAAACGTGTTCAGCTTTTCTGTGGAGACATAAAACTCCAGAAGCTCATGTTTGGTTCAGGAGCGTGGCTCTGTTCCCACAGTCCGATCAGAAAAACCTGAAAAGCCTCCAAAAATAAATTCCATCTCAGAAACGACGGCAGCAGAAAGTAAAAGGAGACGGGAGCGACTTTCTGCTCCTGAGGGTCTGGCTTTTCTCTGCAGCTCGTCTCCACGTGGGCCCCAGGCTGGAAGAGGACGGATGGATGGACCCGAGCATTTAAACAGAAAGCGTCCTCCTTCCGTCTCCTCTCTCTTTTCTACACCCCCGTTTTTTCGCTCCCTCACTCCTCCCACTCTTCCTCCTCCTCCTCTGAATTGCATACCACTTACTCACTCATTCAGTTTCCTCATTTCTCTTGTCTTCTTGGCATCTTCTCCTTCTACCTTTATTTTATTTATTTTCTGCAGATAATGAAGTGTGTGTGTCACACCCCCACACCTCATGAAATTAGAAGAATGTAAAAACTCACGGTGAGTAATCTGAGAAAATTCCTGCAGGCTACAGTCGTTTGTCAAGTCCGGTTCAAAGAAACGTCCTTCAGCAGCTTTGATTTACTCATCACTGTCAACTTTGGCACAAGATTAAAACCAGGAACTTCTCATGACTGGCACGAATGTCAAGACTGAACAGAGTCTGTGATTTGAAAACCCAGCACTTTGCCTCTGCTCTGGTTTAAAGGTCACATCAGGTGGGGCCCTCAGGGAGGCCTCCTACCCGCCGTCTAAACTTGGCGCTTTGCCACTGCTCTAGTTTAAAGTGTGTCAGGTGGGGGCCCTGCTCTCTTTACCACTCTGCTCATATTTGACGTGTTTGTGAAGAGACAGCATTGTAACCCGTGCGTTTATAAAACAATAAAACGTGTCCAGCTTTTATTGTTTATTTTCCAGATCATTTCTCAGCCCGTTTATTCTTCCTCATTACTTTTAAATCCACCGTTTCAGTTTGTCCTAAACTCTGGTTTGACCAAAACACCTGTGAGACTAAGTCCTATCATGCTAACACACTGACAGCTGAGTATTAATCATCTTAGCCTCAGCTGAGCAGTAACCTCTACACTTAAAGACAAACAGCTATCGTTCTTCTATCGTTGACTTTTCTTCTGCACGTCTACGTCGACAGAACAGCTGCTGCAAAGTTCTAAGAAAAACCAATCAGCTCTTACCTGGAGAGGATCCAAGTAAACAGTGAACCGCACAAAATAAATGGAAGCGCGTTGAAGCTCTGAGTCGCACGTCAAAACAAAAACTGAAAGTGTCTCATTACTGCGTGTGAGCATTCAAAGTCCAGCTGCTTCAGGAAACAGGATGAGTGAGACGGAGTCATGTCGTCACTCAGGTTTGATTGGACAGAAACACAAGCACGCTTTGATTTAGCAAAAAAACATTTTTATTTCCAATCGACTCACTGACTGTGATCAGCACATGAACATTGTCCTAATAATTCCCTTTTTACCCAGTTACATAAAGTTCACTCCAGTTTGAAACCAGCGTCCTGCAGAAAGCTCGTTTAGTTTTTAATGTCCAGGTCCAATCAGAGTCCATGTCTTTAGAAGTGTCTCCATCACTGTGATGAGACTCAGGTGTGGTTCAGATCCTGGTTCAGGTTAAAGAAGAACCAGATGAATGTTTAGGAACGGCCAAGTCAAAGTCCTGACCTTAATCCAATAGAAATGTTATGTTGGACCTGAAGCAGCAGTTGATGTGAGGAAACCCACCAACATCTCAGAACTGAAGTGGTTCTGTTCTGAGGAACCAAGCTGCTGGAGAACACTGATCAGCTGTTACCGTTGTGGCTCATTTTCCTGAATAAACAAACAGTATCAGATCTTTATTCAAGCTGCTGTGTTTTAATAGGAAACAACTTGTTAAAACGCCGTGATGCATCAGATCAGTTTGACAGCTTCCTGGCGCTGATGAAGGTTTCTGGAGCACGCTGTTATCGGAGCGCTGAACGCCGCACAGACACGTCGTCTTGGTCTGAAGTTAAACGAACTCATCAGACACGTCATCAACACAAACACACACATTCTCAGAGAGCTGAGGACACTGTGCAAAATACGACATTACTTTAAGGATATTAAGTGCCAAAGAGAATAAGACTAACTTTATAAATAGACAATAAAATAATAAAAATAAAAAAAGAAAAATGATTAAACGTTATGACTGGCCTCAGACAGCCAGACACCAGCGGGACAGCGCGGTCTGATCTGAAGTCCAGGGAGGATGTAAGAAAGCAAACTGAAGCAGCTCTGGACGCTGAGGCCTTTTTACTTTTAAACACTGGCTTCTTCTTGTTTATCTCTGGCGTCCGTTCAACGTTAATGACTCTGCAGCCGTGTGCACGTCGTCTTCTTAAAGGGTTTAATGCTTAGACCTCAGAGGTGTGAAAGTGTCTCTAAGTCCCAGTGAAGAGGGACGTATTCACACGGTCCCGGCTGCTCCTCAGCGTTGGACCATAACCTCTCCTCTCTGTTTGTCTCACGGCCGTGAATGAAAGGCTTCCCTTCACGGCCTGTTGCAGTTCTGAGGAAGAGGTGAAGGCAGATGTGAGAGTCCGTTGATGCTGACTCTCCTCGCTCCCGGTCCTGGTCCAGGCCCAGCTCCGGCTCCACCCTGCAGGGTTTGGGTCAGGCTAACCTGTGCGGTGCTGAAGGACGTTATTCGGCCACTTCCTGCGATCTGGAGGTTGACTGTGGTGGCGTAGCTGGTCTTCTGGTTCCCCTGTTTGGAAGCGGATGAGAGGGAAAAGGGTGGCGGGGGTGTCCTGGAGGACGTGGGAGGTGTCATGGGGGCAATTTGGACCTGAGGCTGTCTGAGCTGAGACTGGTGGGTCTGGAAGGCGGCCGGTGGAGGGGGGGTCATGTCTGAAGAGAGAACGAGGCACGAGGAGGAGAGGGTCTGTTCACGGGACGGCCGGGCAACGTAAGCACAGATCAGCTGACTGCGACAACTGCCCTCCACCGGCTCTGGGTCCCCCCACTGGGTCTGGGCGTCTGGTGGGACAGGAGAGGTGAGGACAGTGAGTGAGGACATGGGAGCTGCAGAGGAGGCAGTGATGGTGGTGTCATGTGTGTCGGGGTAATCGGTCCCATTATATTTGTTGGAGAGCTGCCGTACGTCGGGCCACGGCACGCTGGTGAAATGCTGCCCGCCCACGGCGCCCTTACCGGGGCTGAGGCGGCTCGGCGAGAGCGGGGACTGTAGCCCGGCTCGGGGGCTGAGGCAGGACGGTGAGCCGCTGTACGAGGACCATCCACTCCTCGGACTGATGGGACACGACTCCTGCTGCTCAAAGGACCCCTGGCTGCTTCCACTGAAACCAAGAGACCGCCGGCTGCTGTCCGCCCAGGACCGCCTCAGTCCTCCGGCACTGGCTCGCGTTGGACTCAAAGGTCTGTCTGCCAGGCCGGAGGAGAAAGACCGCCGAAGGCTTTGGGGCGGTCCAGATGGGGAGGTGGCCCTGGAACTGCTCCGTGGGACAAAAGAAGACGATGAGGACGTAGGGAAGGAGGCGATGTCCTGTGCTGGCGAGCTTAATGAAGGAAACGGAGACGACGATGAAACATATCTCGGGTTTCTAGGCTGAGGGGCGGCTACGTTATTTGTCCAAACATTCACTGATACTCCGATGGGAGGCGGGGAGAGGATCTGAGGGTTCAGAAATGAAGACGAGGAGGCCCTGGGCATCTCCAGTGTGAGCCCCAGTGGGTTATGGGAAGCTGCACCTCCGACCCGTGCGCTCCTAGGGTTGGGGGGTTTGTTGGCCATGGGGGAGGCGTAGTTATGAGGCGGCGGTGGGGAACAGAGGCGAGTGAATGACGCCGGCGTCGGGGAGGGAGACGGCGACTGAACCCGTGAGCTCGGTTCAGAGGCGGAAAACGGCCGAGCTACACGGTTGTGTGATCCAGACCAGAGAGGCTCGGGGGTTTGACGGGACGGCGTCCGTGCCTTCTGTGGGATCCCTGCACATCCACCATTACTGTTGATGCTACAGCTGCTGGTGGCGGTGTTACCCATAATGCCGCTGGACAGACCAGCCATCCTGTTGTTGTTGTTGTTTGTATTCGGGGATGAATCTGATTTGGAGTGAAGGAACGAGGGGCGGGGGGATGAGGACGTGGAGCTGAGAGGCTGATGATGGGTCAGACTCATGGACGGAGAAGGAGGACAGCGCTGGGACAGGGAGGGGGGACACCGTGGAGGTTGGTACCCGTCCTTGGTGCACCCTAACTGGGTGTAGGCAGGCGTCCTGGGAGGGAGCTTTGGAGAAGGCGAGCGCTGCCGTGGGTGAGACGAAGACGGGCTTTGACTTTTGGCCATGCTCTGACTGATGGACTGGCTGATGCAGGAGGCAGCTAGAGATCTGGTAAACGCAGAGGGGGAGGAACAAGGCCGAGAGCAAAGGGAGGAGGATGACGGTGTGGGGGAGGAGGGCGGGGGCGCAGATGGAGATCTGACTGAGTAAACCATGCAAGGGGAGGGAGAAGGGGACAAACAGGACAGAGCATTTGGGGAGGTGAGGCCTCCAGGTGATGCAGGGGTGGGAGAAGGTCCCTGGATAACCCTGAAGGGGGAGGAGCAGGGAGGGGCTCTGACGGCGGTCGGGAATGTGGAGGACGGGGGAGGTCTAAAAGGAGAAGGGGAGCGCTGCCTGAGGCTGGGTCTGAAGGCCGAGGGGACGTCTGCGTCCCTGTCAGGGCTGGAAACGTTCGGGTTAGGCCTCTCTACTGGGCCGGGGGACGTGGAGACGAGCAGCGTGGCGGGGGGTCCTGATCCGGGTTCATCTGGTTCTCTGCAAATGACAGAAAAGCAAAAAGTCAGCACAGACCAGAGAAAATATAAAGTCATGGCCAAGGAGGAAAGTGATGCTGTCACTG
Source organism: Planiliza haematocheilus (assembly GCA_005024645.1). Taxonomy (NCBI): domain Eukaryota; kingdom Metazoa; phylum Chordata; class Actinopteri; order Mugiliformes; family Mugilidae; genus Planiliza; species Planiliza haematocheilus. Next base: position 24,823 of record SRSE01000946.1, on the reverse strand, counting down.
ATCTGAGGGAGGTTTAAGGGAAACTCCCAAGGAAGGGAGTCGTTAGCCAATGAGTGAGCCAATGACTGAACCAATGACTGCTTCATCCATGTGATCTCACCCACGTTCAGTCAATGTTCATTCCTGTACAGCTACATATATCTGTGTATTTACATATCTGTACTTTTTCTTCGAAATGTTTTCTTCAACATCTCCGCATGCCAGATCTGGAATCTAATGAAGTATGTGCAGAATGTGCAGAAGTGTCAACAATAATGGGACACAACAGGAAGTCTCTGAGAACCGAAAGCGACCACATTAATCACTCAGAGAATCCAATCAGCTCAGGCAGAACTGAAACACACCATAGTGATGTACCTGAGGGTAGAACAAGCCAGGACAACCCTTCATCTGGTTCAACCTTTACATTGGCTTTGTTAAAGTCACATTCTGATTAAGATCAGTTCTTTCCTCCAAAGGAGGACAGAGCCCAAAATGTTTCTTTAAGTCATATGTTTAAAGATGACTGACTGTGTATGATGATGTTTACACGGTGCTTACAGGTAGCTGCCTCATACCCACCTGTGCTGATGTACCGTCGTACTGACGACATTCCAGGATCCAGTCGGAGCCTGTTCGCGCTGAGCGGTGGGCAGGTCTGGAGGCCTCTGGCTGGTGAATGTCGGTAGGTGGTCTCCAGAGGTGGGGAGGGGTTTGGCAGGAGTTGGTGCAGCAGCAAGGTCTCCTGAGGATCTGTGCTTTGATGCGTCTTCGGTAAAAATCACGGCAGAACCTTGGAGAACCGTTCTGAACCTTGAGGAACTGCTCAGACCAGATCCAGCTTCGTCTTCCTTTGGGATCCCTGGTGAACCTCCCTCTTCCAGGTGAAGGGTCTGGTTTTGGGCCTGTTCTCCGGTCACTCCAGGCTGAAGCATGGGCTGATCTGTTGGAGCCTGGCTCTGAGCAGAGTCTCCACCGGTGCTTTCCTGCCCTGCACAGAATAAATCCTTGTTTTCACTTTGTCCTGTGGAATTGTTGCGTCCTGGATCATCTTTATCTGGCATGTCCAGCTTCTCTCCATCTCTGGGAGTTTTCCATCCTGGTGTGCTGTGAGCAGAGAGGCCTGGCTCTGACTGATCTGGATGAGTAATGACGTTTACAGACGTTGAGTCTTCTCTGACTGAATAAACAGAGCCACGCTGCTCCGACCTGCAGAAACACAGGAGGAGAATCAATCACTCGACTCAAACAAAGGACGTGTACAGTCAAGGCTGGGGGGGTTCAACCTTCCAGTAATTTAGCCAGGTGTCAGGTTCACTAGGTGTCAAATAATTCAGCTACCATTAGGAAAAAGGTGCCTCTAACTATAGCTTAACTTAGCATTTAGCAGCTATTGGGCAAACTGCAGCTTAGTCACAGGATATGATGAGGAAACTGTGTTTTACTCAAATATACAGAGTTTATAACGTCTCTGCTTCGTCCTGCATTCACTCCAGTACATGTCAGCGTTAATATTCAGTGTTTTATATACAGTAAGTTCTGACAGTTTAAGCTGCTTCATCACACCAGTAAAGATAAATACTAACAGGTAGTTCATCAATACAGCATCATTACATCATGTTTTATTTTTGACGTGTAACGTGTAAAAACATTCAAATATTCATGCTGACGTTCAGTGAAGTGAAAGTGAAAACTAATCCAGGAAGAAAAAGATTAAATTCCTAGTAAGGACTGTTTGTACTAGACCGTGTGAAATGACAGATAAACTCAGTTATTAGAGCAGAACCCAGTAAAACTAGTCCATGTGAACAGTCATGACACCGTGTTACAGTTTATTTCTCTGCATACGTTACTGCAGCTGCTCTACAAAGCCACTAGATGTCAGGAGACTCATTTAAAGCCATGAGTCCAGAATCTGTCAGTTTATTTTACTCACCCGTCTCGTTTCTGTGTCCCTGGATGAACATCTTTGTCTTCACTCAGGACTTCACCTCCGTCCCTTTCCCTCAGCTCTGTTGCTCCACAGTTCAAAGCCACGGCTGGCGTCCAGGTACCGGGTCTGGTTCTGAGCTGATGGACGGATGCAGACGGCGTGGAGGCTGAGGTGAACCCAGAGGGCGGCGTGGATGGACTTCCCCCGGGTGTGGTGGACGTTTCTGTGATTTCACCAGAACCTGAGTCTTTGTCTTTGGTCAAGGCTGAGATAAAGTCCCTGGGTCTGGACAGGGTGACGAAGCCATTGGTCTGCTGGTGACCCGCTGGGGTCAGCGGTTCTCTGACGAGCACATGACCAAAGGGCAGAGGCTCGCAGGGCGCCAACGCGTTCTCCTGGGAATCTAGAAAAGAGAAAGGGAGGTAACAACCAACTCTAAATAAAGCTGCTGGACGTAAAAGTGTCCGAGACGCCAACCCACCATCTGTCCTGCTCTCTGCTCTCTGTGACAACCCTTCCTCCTGGACCCTTGGGCCGTCCCAGCTCGTGCTTTGGCTCTGGTACTGGCAGGAAGTCCTGGTCTGGGTCTGCTGCCTGGTTTGTGTTCTGGTTTGACTCTCTGCATTGGTCTCAGAGTTGGTTTGAGTCTCTGTTGATCCGGTTTCTGCTTGTCCCTGCGTTTGCTGCTTAGCTCGGGTCTGACTTTGACTTTGAGTGGAGGGGCCGGACACTCGAGCCGAGCCCCAGGACTGGGTCCGCACGGCGCTGGCTCGTTTCTGATGCAGGGGGACCTTCATGGTGCTGGCTTTGGTGCTGTACATCCGGGCCAGCGTTTGGACCTTGCTCAGAATGCGCTCTGAGTTTTCCATGAGGGCCGGGTCCACCACGGGGCTGGCCTCAAACAGCCCAATACGAGCCACGTCCGACCCCATGCCCTCGAACAAGGCTCGGTTAGCGGTGACGATCCTGGAGTGGTGGGACCATCGGCCCACTTTGATCTGACTGGGGGGTCCCTCGGGGTTTCTGTCGGGCTGGTCTCTGGTTTTGGCTTTAGCTGAAGTGGGCTGGGTCTTGCTCTCAGGTTTTTGTTCTGCACATGGTGCAGGTGTTGAGGCTTCTCTGGGGCTTGGTTCTGCTGGCTTTGCTTCTTCAGGTTCGTGTCTGTTCACACACTCTCCAGCATTAGATTCGGCCATTTCATCTCCTTCCACTGAATCTCCACCTTGCTCCCCTGCAGCAGATAAACTCCTCCTCGTCTTGTCCTCCTCTTCCTCCTCTTCCTCCTCGAGTGACTCTGTGCAGAGTTTTACATTTGTCTCCTGAATCTCTGTCTCTCCTCTGCTTTGGTGCAGTTCAGGAACACTGTGGTTCTGAGTCTCATCAGACTTGATCGGACCTTCTTCCTCAAAGTCCAGAGCTGTCATTGGTGCATCTACAGCTGGAGACGTGCAGGGACCAATGGAGGAAGAGGACTCTGTCTCATCCACTTCAGTCTCTTCATACTTGGACCGACTGGTCTCTGGCTCCCCCTGGTGTCCACCCACGTCAAAGCGCGACACCGACTCCTTCACCAAACCGGAGGGGATGTTAGAGAAACTGTTCCTCCTTCTAGACGCCACTCCTTCTCTCGATTCCTCCTCCTCCTCCTCCTCCTCCTCCTCTTCCTCCTCCTCGGCCTCGGCGGCTGCCTCGTAGTAGCTCCTGATCTTCTCGATAATCTTCTTGTCCCGCTTGGTGAGGTGAGATCCTCTGGTGGGAGGCCGGCGTCTATGGACGGAGGTTTGAAGGACGTCTGTGGAGGAAGCACAGACCTCAGTCTTTACCTCCTCCTCCTCCTCCTCCTCCTTTGGTGAGATGGAGGGATGAAGATCTGTGGTTGCGATGCTGCTACTTCCACCAGTATCATCACTTGCTCTCGTCTCCTCTCTGTCTTTTTCTTCTTCTCCTTGCGTCTCCTCAGACTCCTCTGCTCCTCCTTCAGCCTGTTGACTCGCTGCGTCTGGAGCTTCTTGGACTTCACTTGCGTCATTTTCACCGCTCTCACACTGGAGGGTGATGTCGCTCTCCATCTCTGCTTCCTCTGACTCCTGGTGCATTGTGGGTGATTGCTCTGGGCTGGAGGGGCAGGCGACTGGGGGCAGTGGGCAGGTGAAGTTGGTCTGGTTAGATGGAGGCTCCTCGGGCTGATCCTCAGCCTCCTCCTGAAAGAAGAGCAAAGATTAGCATCAACGAGGACGGACGTATTGAATGACCTTTGACCTTTGACCCTTTCAGCAGGCAGTGTACCGCTGTGTCGGTGTGAATGGCGGCGAGTCCCTCCCTGGCTCTGCTCTGGTTGATGAACTCCAGGATCTCCTCAGTGATGGACAGAGTGGGTGGGGGACTGAGGGGGGACAGCTCCTCCTCTTCCTCCTCGGTCAAACAGAACAGACAGGACTTGATGTGAGATCCTCCATCCATGCTCCACCCCCCCCTGACTTTATGCTGAGGTCATGTGACCTACCTCCTCCTCCTGGTTGGTCTGGAGCTGTGGCGTTGCTTCGTCCCGCTCAGGCTCCACCTCGATGACGGAGGACGCCAGCGTGCTGCTGCTTCCTGCTGAACCCAGACTGTCAGCGTGACACAGCTCTCCTTCACTTCCTGCCTGCTGCAAAACGAAACCAAGGACGCCAATGAAACCAAGGACGCCAATGAAACCAAGGACGCCAATGAAACCAAACACGCCAATGAAACCAACGACGTCAATGAAACATGCTAGCTCTTAGTTTGCAGGTCAGATCGTTGTTTACCTTCAAAGCTGCCAGGTCCCATGGACGGTGGGTGGTGGTGGTGGTGGAGATGATTGGACAGAAAGAAAGAGATGATATCAGGACGTTAGTCATGAACAATCAGCTCCAAACACGTGACAGGTTCAGGTTTCATCAGTGGTTTCTGACCAGAGTCTAGTCTAGTTTTCACTTTTACCTCCTCAACAAGCAGAGAGGTCTGACTGATTCACTCACCGTTAGGATGAAACGCTGCTTCAATGTCTTTAGCTGGAGCTGGAAAAGAAGAACGAGACGTTTAGAAGAACAAACGCGTCGTTTCATCCTGGTCTCAGCTGCTTTAGAGGTTTGGCTTTTATTCTGAGATTTATCCATCCATCCATCCATCCATCCATCCATCCATCCATCCATCCATCCATCCATCCATCATCCGTCCATCCATCCATCCATCCATCTATCTACGATCATGCTTGGCAATAAAGTCTTTTCTGATTCTGATTCTTATCTAGCTCTGTCTCTATTTCCATCTCGATTTTAATCTCTATCTACTTTTCTATCTCTACTTCTATCTCTACATCGTCTCTATTTATGTCCCTGTCTCTATCTGTCCATCTCCATGTATCTCTATGTATTTCTGTCTATCTCTATTTACTGTATCTATCTCTCTATCATCTCTCTATCTCTTTCTCCTCCTAACTTCTTATTCATGGACTTCTTTTCTCTCTCAGGTGGAGGTTTTATTTCTTAGACGTCGATCGGTTCAGGATCAAATTGTCACACGTTTGTTTGTTTGTTTTTATTTTTTTGGCGTGTTCATCCTGAGGGGGCGTGGCCTAATGAAATCTCCTCTCTGGTTCCTGGTTCCTGGTTCCTGAGGTGAGTCTTTATTTACCTGACTGCCTCCTGGTGCGTCGGTACGGCAGGTTTCCCTCCAGCAGCAGCGGCAGACTCTTCCTGGATTTCTCTGGCGTGTACATCAACAGCTCTGGAGGCTCTGGACCAATGAACACAAACATTTCAGCTTTAGACTCCTCCTCCTTCACCTTCTCCTCACTTCCTTCCTCCTTCCCTCATTCATTCCTCCCTCTCTCCCTCTCTCTGGTTGTTACTCTATGAGTCCTCAGAGACAAGCAGAGACCTGAAGACAGTGTGGTTAATGAGGACGAGGTGGACTGACCCTGACCTGACTGTCTCCGTCCTCTGTGGTAACCGTGGACGTCGTCTGGTCGCGGTGAAGCTGACGCCTTCTTCGGACCGTCCTGCTCAAAGTGAGGAGCTGAAAAACAGGAAGTGGTGTCACTCCGGTTCACTGAGGCGTTCACACTGAGTTTAGACGTTTAAAACAGAGAAGGCTGCTGGGACTCACTCTGACAGAAGGTGTCTCCCAGGACCTGTCTCGCCTGGAGGGACAGAAAAGAGACGTAGAGTGAGACGTTAGGAGGGTTTAGATAAATGAACCAGGATAAAGTCTGCTGGAAACAAACAGGAAGAGGTTTATCATCTTTATTGTGTTTCTAATCCACTGGATGTACGACCCTGGCCACTTCATTAGGTACACCAGGTCCCTTTAGCTTCATGAAGGCACAGGTTTGTATTCCTAACATGTTTACAGTTATTTAGTGGGCTAAGCTAAATGCATTTAAAATCATTTATTCACCACCTTCCTGACACGGTTTGATTATTATTAGATTAGAATGCATTCACTGGTGTACCTAATGAACTGGCAGGTTCATAGAGACAGATGGAGAGTTAGTGTCCAGCAGGTGGAGCCAGAGATCAGCAACTAAGGACTGACTGAGACCTACAGAGAAACTAATACTGCTGACTGACACTATGAAAACATGTAACTATGAAACTATGAAAACATGAAACTATGAAACTATGAAACTATGAAAACATGAAACTATGAAAACATGAAACTATAAAACTATGAAACTATGAAACTATGAAAACATGAAACTATGAAACTATGAAAACATGAAACTATGAAAACATGAAACTGAAACTATGAAAACATGAAACTATGAAAATATGAAACTAAGAAACTATGAAACTATGAAACTATGAAAACATGAAAACATGAAACTATGAAAACATGAAACTATGAAAACATGAAACTATGAAACTATGAAAATATGAAACTATGAAAACATGAAACTATGAAAACATGAAACTAAGAAAACATGAAACTATGAAACTATGAAAACATGAAACTATGAAACATGAAACTATGAAAACATGAAACCACGAAACTATGAAAATATGAAACTATGAAAACATGAAACTGAAAACATGAAACTATGAAACTATGAAAACATGAAACTGAAAACATGAAACTATGAAAACATGAAACTGAAAACATGAAACTATGAAACTATGAAACTATGAAACTATGAAAACATGAAACTGAAAACATGAAACTATGAAACTATGAAAACATGAAACTATGAAACTATGAAATAATTAAACTATGAAATTATGAAACGATGAAAACATGAAACTATGAAAACATGAAACGATGAAAACATGAAACTGAAAACATGAAACTATGAAACTATGAAAACATGAAACTGAAAACATGGAACTATGAAACTATGAAAACATGAAACGGAAAACATGAAACTATGAAACTATGAAAACATGAAACTATGAAAACATGAAACTATGAAACTATGAAACCATGAAACTATGAAACGATGAAAACATGAAACTATGAAACTATGAAAACATGAAACTGAAAACATGGAACTATGAAACTATGAAAACATGAAACGATGAAACTATGAAACTATGAAAACATGAAACTATGAAAACATGAAACTATGAAACTATGAAACCATGAAACTATGAAACGATGAAAACATGAAACTATGAAACCATGAAAACATGAAACTATGAAAACATGAAACTATGAAGCTATGAAACCATGAAACTATGAAATTATGAAACCATGAAACCATGAAACTATGAAAACATGAAACTATGAAAACATGAAACTATAAAAACATGAAACTATGAAAACATGAAAGTATGAAACTATGAAAACATGAAACTATGAAAACATGAAACTATGAAAACATGAAACTATGAAACTATGAAAACATGGAACTATGAAACCGTGAAACTATGAAAACGTGAAACTATGAAAACATGAAAGTATGAAACTATGAAAACATGAAACTATGAAACATGAAACTATGAAACTATGAAACTATGAAAACATGAAACTATGAAAACATGAAACTATTAAACTATGAAAACATGAAACTATGAAACGATGAAAACATGAAACGATGAAAATATGAAACTATGAAAACATGAAACTATGAAACTATGAAAACATGAAACTATGAAAACATGAAACTATGAAAACATGAACCCCCCCATTCTTCCCTCCCTTATTTACCTTCTGGGGCAGTGAAGCAGGATGGTTTTCTACTATCAGTCTCTTGAGGTAGTGAACCCAGAGTCTCTTCTCCTCCTGGTTCTTGGTCTGTAGAGACAATCAGACATTAACAACATTAACATTAACTAACATTAACTTTAATCATCCATAGGGACGTGGCTTGGTCACAGTAGTGTAATAAAAACACTGTTGAGAACCAGAGATCAAAGCAGGAACCTTTGAGCTGTTAGAACATGAGAACCACGACGCTACAGACAAGAGCTGATCACTGACCTGGACGATGTGCTGCTGTTTGGGGATGGTCTGGTCCGATACTCTGAAGCACAGAGGATCCTTCAGAGTCTCCACCAGCAGCAGATTACAGCACTGCAGCAGAGACACACAGTCACAATCACAAACATAAACACAATCACATCCTGGTTCCTCTGGTTCTCTGGAGCAGTGAACTCACAAATATGTGCGTGCTGTAGACGAAGTGTTCCAGCCTCTTCTTAGCGATCAGCAGCATCTTATCAAAGAGGAAGAACGCTCTCTCCTTCTTCACCCTCTGGACCTTAAAGGAACCCTCCAGAACCAGCTCTCCAAAGCCGCTGAGGTCCGGCCCGCTCCAGTTCACCAGCAGGGACTCGATTTCCTGCAGAGACGTGGAAGTCCTGGAGGATGACCTTTGACCTCATAACCAGCTGTTAGGCTGACACAACCAGGAGCTCATCCACTGCTAACTCTCTCCCTTCTCTATTATATCCATCTTAGTAACATTAATTAGACGTGAGCTGTGATCTGCCTGAACGTCTTACGAGTTAAAAACGTTTCCTGACAGAGGAGGAAAAACACCACGAGAGGCTGATGAAAGGCAGAGCGTGAGAGGAGGAAACGCCGGGCGAGGCGTTCAGGTACGAGGCAGGAACACGTTAATAACATGTTCTCTATGTGCTGGTAATGACGTGAACACGTGTCGGGGGGAAGTCGTGGAATGCAGAGTCTGACAGCTAAAGGTCGACCCCTGACCTCTGGCTGCAGGTCTGGCTCTTTAAAGCCGCGGCTGGAGGCCCTCAGGGGGGACGCTGCTGCACACGCTCAGTGCGGCCGCACATGAAACGATTAAAGATGTTAGAAGAGAAGAAGACAGTGAGCAGGTCTCACATGATCTCAGAGTGATTTAACGCCGCAGACTAAACGCTCTGATGACGCTTTCTGACGGCGTCTGGCTGTGATCGAGTTCTCTGCGTCTGCTCTGGAGGATGTGAGTCACGTTTATGAACAAACACTTTAAAGATGCCTTTTGTTTTTGTATAGTTTGTCTTTTCTGGTTCACGTCTCATTTTGATGCATGTGGGACTGGGACGTGGGGCCGTGGCTTCAAAAACTATATGTAATAAATAAAAAATGAAAATGTTCTGCATTTATTCTTTCTAAACATGAAAATTTGAGCTTTAAATTTAAAATATATATATATATATTTATTTTGAAATGAATCAAACTACTTCTATCCAGGCCTTCAGCATCTTTTCTTCCGACCTGGTGTCTGAATGCTTGACTCGTCTCTGCAGAGCTTTGTTTAATGATGTGAGTCCGTGTTCGTCTTACCTGCAGCCGCACGGCGTGCTCCTGCTTCCTCTTCATGTCGTTGATGTACCAGGCCACCGCTGTCATGGTGATGATGGCGTCCTCCACCACCTCGTATCCTGGGTCGCTCTTATCAAAGTGTTTGGAAAGTTCCTGAGACGACACGAGAGCGACGTCAGACACAGACTTCATCAGAGAGCAGCTGAGGATCATGGGAAATTCCCAGCACGGATCCAAACACATGTTGGAGCCGTGTTTAAACTGGCGACTGCAGACGGAGCAGAGCGAACAGCAGAGAACAAAGGGCGAGCTTTAAGTTTCTGCCCGTTTCATCATCCTCCGCTCAGAGGTGGGCTTGGACTGGAACCAGAGCACAGTCACAACGCTGAGTGGGAAAAGATGCGAGCGTGTTTCTGCTCAGTGGACGCAAGCGTCTGACATATAACGAGTTGAATCAGCGATGGATTAGCAGCAGACACGTTTCATTTTATTAGTGTGGCATGAAGTTTAAAAGAAAAATCTAAACCAGAAGAAAAGATTCACTTTAATTAAGATGAACAAACAGAAAACAGATCAGAAGATAATTCATTCATTCATTCATTCGTTCATTCGTTCAGCTGATCCATCCTCCTGGTTCTGGTTTAAACTCAGACGAGTAAAAACGCTGATACGACAATAAAACTACATGAACGAGTCTTTAAAAGGTCAAACGGGACGGATTTTGGAAATGCTTCTGAGACGGTAGAAAAACAGGACTGGATGTTGTTGCCAAGGCAACGGTCCATACATTCATATTAGTACTTGAAGTTTGTTTTTAAATCCAAAAACAAAACAGAAGGTGGTAATTGAGGTCCTACGGGAAGTATTTGATAGTCTTTGAGGTACTACCTGTAGTAGCAGGTGGTATTTCAGGTCCTACAGACAACATTTGATTGTATTAGAAGTATATCTTGCAGTAGAAGGTGGTATTTTAGGCCCTCAAAGTAGTATTTGATAGTATTTGCAGTACTGGCTGTAGTAGCAGGTGGTATGTGAGGTCCTAGATGCAGTATTTGACAGTATCTGTAGTAGTACCTGTAGTAGCAGGTGGTATTTGAGGATCCTCTGCACCGGTTTGAGCAGGTACGTCTCCAGAGGTAAAGAATGGTTCAGAGTCGTTTGTCTCTCCTGGAAGAAACGAACCAAGCTCTGGTTTTTCATGCAGTCCCTCAGCACTGCCACCGAGCTGTGGAGAGACACAGAGTATTAGACATGAATCATCTGGAGACGTCCTGACTACAAGCTGGACATCCTGGAGGACGAGGACTCTGCAGCTATCTGGAGCTGGGACAAACATTTATTACAAGCTCCTGGAGGACGCAGAGGAGCAGAGGAGAAATCAGAATGATTACATAAGTCCACATTTATCAGGATTTACACCAAGAAAAGGAAATAGCTGGAGAGGAGGAGGAGGAGGAGGAGGAGGAGGAGGAGGAGGAGGAGGAGGGGAGGAGGAGGAGGAGAAGGAGGAGGAGGAGGTCCAGACGACAAACATCTGTGTAAATGTTGGAGGAGGAGAAAGACGTGAAGAAGAAGAAGAAGAAGAAGGACGGAGGATGGAGGCGACCCCTCAGACAAACATTCATCACGGCGAGAAGCCAAAGAATCTTGGACACCAGCAGCGAAACTGGAACAGAAATCAGCAGAAGAGGGAGAAGATGGAGGACGGGAGGAAGGAGGTCAAGGCAGTGATGGGGACAGAGAGAGAGACGAGGAGCTTTTCCTCCAGATAGACGTTAATCACAGGAACGAGGCCAGGCATCCACAGCAGCCGTAATTTCTTCTCCTCATGTGTTCAGCAGGTTAAACAGCAGCTCCTCAGAGGATGAACCGTCCCTGACTGACATGAGGGCGGATCTGACAGCATCTGAAGTATTATTCATAGTAGTACTTCAGGTCCTAGATGCAGACTAGTAACCGGAGAGGACACCTGCCTGTCAATCAAAGACTCATCATCACTGATGTGAAGCGGCCCGTGGAGCCTCTAGTGGTCGTTAGAGGAACATCAGGTTCTCATCACGCTTCCTTTTTCTCTTCCATTCCTGCACATCTCTGATCACGCTGTGGTTCGTCCGGCATCGGTCGGTGATGCGGTGGCGACCCAGAGATTCTGGGACCGGCTCCTCTCGGGCTGGATCCCGATAAACGAGCTGAGTTACGATCAGATCTGAGACCACATAATGAGGACGGAGGCAGACGCATTTCTGCAGATCGCTGCTGCTCCGTCTGATATCACAGCGCTCTGCAGAGTTTACAGCGTGACATGTGTGGGCCTGAAGTAGGTTCAGTGAAAGAAGAACCAGATGAATGTTTAGGAACGGCCAAGTCAAAGTCCTGACCTTAATCCAATAGAAATGTTGTTGTTGGACCTGAAGCAGCAGTTGATGTGAGGAAACCCACCAACATCTCAGAACTGAAGTGGTTCTGTTCTGAGGAACCAAGCTGCTGGAGAACACTGATCAGCTGGTACCTTACGTTTACTCCCTAACATGTAATACCGTCCGTTTATCCTTTAGAAAGTGTCATATTTCTGTTCCGTGTGTTTGCTTGGCTTCTCTTCGTCTCCTTTCAGGATGTTTTGAGTCATTTTTATGCAGAAATGTAGAAAAACATGTACTTTCACTTTCTGATCATTTACTGGAACATTTCTTTGCTCTGTTATATCTTGGCGTTGCAGAATCGAAGCCCTTCGGCCTCCGTTACCCCCCCCCCCGCCTCTACAGCTCATCAATTTACAGCGTTACAAACTGAACACGCATCCAAGTGGAGTTTAGCAGCATAAATTACCTCAGCATCTGTCTCAGCTCTCCCTCTGGATCTGCCCACATCTGTGATTACATCCACATCTGTGAATTTTAATAGCTGCCTCTTTGACGACACGTACAGAGCTGTAATGATATCTCCTCTGCTTCAGACAAGCTGCATTCCTCCAGACATTTTCTTATTTCTCTTTTTTTAGAGCAGAATAACTAACCAAACAAAGACTCTGCTCTCAAGTTCCCAGCGGAGCGACGCTGAGTTCACAAACCTGCAATCCAGCAGATTTCCCTCCAAATCTGACCCGGCGGATCGCAGTGGAAAAAATGCAGAGCAGAGACCAAGCGTCTCCTCATTTCTGGTAATTACATTAGTGTTGCACTGCGAGCGATTGCCGAGGAAAATGCAAACCAAAGAAAACAAGCAGGCAGATTTTAGTCAGGAGTATCTTTAAATCTCCTCTTAGTCCGGTCACATAGAGTCCTCATGTTCTCAAACACGTTTATGTTCCATTTAACAACATCAACTGAGTTATTATGTGCTGAAACCAATCCTCTCTGTAGCGGCTCAGACTCCAGAGCTTAAATATTTGTAACGGGATCTGCTGAGGAAGATGAAGTCACCCTGAAACTAAACAGCTCAGCGTCTGACAGGAAATAACTTCATACCAGCAGGTGGCACTAGTTTAGATCCATCATTCAGAGGAGGAAACAGGAAGAGCTACTGTTAGCTAGGAGGCTAAGGAGAGCTACTGTTAGCTAGGAGGCTAGGAAGAGCTACTGTTAGCTAGGAGGCTAGGAAGAGCTACTGTTAGCTAGGAGGCTAAGAAGAGATACTGTTAGCTAGGAGGCTAAGAAAAGCTACTGTTAGCTAGGAGGCTAAAAAGAGCGACTGTTAGCTAGGAGGCTAGGAAGAGATACTGTTAGCTAGGAGGCTAGGAAGAGCTACTGTTAGCTAGGAGGCTAAGAAGAGATACTGTTAGCTAGGAGGCTAAGAAGAGCGACTGTTAGTTAGGAGGCTAGGAAGAGATACTGTTAGCTAGGAGGCTAGGAAGAGCTACTGTTAGCTAGGAGGCTAAGAAGAGCTACTGTTAGCTAGGAGGCTAAGAAGAGATACTGTTAGCTAGGAGGCTAGGAAGAGCTACTGTTAGCTAGGAGGCTAAGAAGAGCTACTGTTAGCTAGGAGGCTAAGAAGATCTACTGTTAGCAAGGAGGCTAAAAAGAGATACTGTTAGCTAGGACTTCTTCTTCTTCTTTTCTATTTCCAGTAGATGTGATGCTCCTCATCATAAACTCATGTGTTGTCTGGGAGATGGAAACAAACTTCTTCTGGCAGGTCTCTCTTGATGTTTTTATTTTAACTGTTCTTCCTCAAAGCTTTTTGCTTTTTTCTTAAACTAGTCTGTGTTTACACAGTTTGAGTTTCTTCTGTTTCTAGAGTTGGCTGCTGCCTCCGTCCTGAAACGTGAGCGGCATGCAGGAGAAGCAGCGATGCAGCTCTGAGAGCGTCTGACCTACTTCTGGCGTTTAATGGAGCTTTAAGGAGGCGACGGCAGAGAGCGGCGAAGGTGAAGGAGGGGTCGACTTCCACTCTGAGACTCTGAACACATGTACGGACGCCGATGAAGGCCGCCGCTGTTTATGTGCGCAGTGATTTAAGTGTATTAGCCTGAAGACAGATGTAGACACACACACAGTGATCTGGGCTGACATCCAGTCACACCAAGCAGAAGACACAATGAAAGACACATGAGATCAAGAAGGTGAAGACAGAAAGACGGATGGAGGCAGAGACACTGTGGTGGACGAGGACAGGATATTTTAAATTTAGATTTCTACATTTCTGCATTAAAACATCCTGAAAGTAGACAAAGAGAGCCCTACCACAGACAGAACTATTAGAGTAAAGAGGGTCAATATTACATATCATGTCCTCCTGGTAACAGCTGATCAGTGTTCTCCAGCAGCTTGGTTCCTCAGAACAGAACCACTTCAGTTCTGAGATGTTGGTGGGTTTCCTCACATCAACTGCTGCTTCAGGTCCAACAACAACATTTCTCTTGGATTAAGGTCAGGACTTTGACTTGGCCGTTCCTAAACATTCATCTGGTTCTTCTTTAACCGTTCTCTTGTAGAACCACTTGTGTTCTTGGTTCTCCTTGTCTTGCTGCATGACCCAGTTTCTCTTCACATTCAGCTCATGGACAGATGTCCTGACATTTTCTTTTAGAGTTCATTGGTCCATCAATGAGGACAAGGCGTCCTGGTCCAGATGCAGCAGAACAGGCCCAAACCAGGACATTAGCTTCACCCCCATGTTTGATGGAGGGATGAGGTTCTGATGGTTCATCTCATTTAAACCAAACTATTCTACTTTGGTCTCATCTGTCCACTAAACATTGTCCCAGTAGTCTTCTGTCTTGTCCACATGATGTTTAGAAATGTTCTTCTTGGAGAGCAGTGTCTTTGTCCATCAAACCATGGTTGTTCAGTGGATTCATCAACATTACCATCAGCCAATGAGAGAGAGCTGCTTAGAAGTTCCCCTGGGTTCCTCTGGTTCCTCTCAGACTATCATGGAGTGATCTTTGTTGGTGGACCACTCCAGTCGTCTTCAATCTGTCTGACTGTGGATTATTTGTGGCTTCCAAACTCTTTAGAGATGTTTCTGGAACCTTTTCCAGCCTGATGAGCAACAACAACTCTTTCTCTGAGCTCTGAGACAAAGCTCCTTTGTCCACAAACATCAGACTGACTCATATGTTAAAGAGAAGAACATATTTAGGTGTATAAATATAATCACATACATACTTCCTGTTGTGTTCATGTATTTAAACGTCGTACCCACTGATCTCTTCACAGTGTTTTGTATTTTTATCCTCCACAGTTTAAATATGTGAACCGCAGCCATGTCTTTGCTTTTATTTTGGTCACAAACAAAACTCTGAGAGAAATATGAACATGTGGGTGAAAAAAAAAAAAGAGGTCCCTGGCTGTTTTCATTTAGTTTAAAATGTTAAAAATCACAAATAAGAAGCAGATCCAAAACCAGCAATCTGGTTTTGTGACATTAAGACATAAAAAAAAAACCAAGATGGGAAACATGCATTTAAGCACACACATGATATTTTAGTTAGGAATGCATTGTCTGAGAGCGTCCTCGCAAAGATAGCAGTAAACTTCAGCTCCCGACTCTCCTCCTCCTCCTCCTCTTCCTCCTCTTTTTTCCTCCTCTTCTTTATGTTTCTACTAAAACACATTTGCTCTCGTCATAAAGCAGACGATTCACACATGCTCGCTCGCTCGCTCGCTGCAGAGCCCTACAGTCGTTCATCAACAGCAGACCAGAGAAGAATGTGGAGCCTCGACGGGACAAAACACACATTTAGACACAAAGCCAGAGCTTTAAGAAAAGAGTTTGATTGTTTGGTTCTGAAAGGTTTGTTCTCTGGAGACCAGAGAATAAAACATCTTGTCTCATCCATCATTCTTCTTTTGCTGTTTTTAAAATGCTTTTTTGGATTGTCTGTAAATCTCTGATCGCTAAACGCTCTGATGCTTCGTCACTGACAGATACGTTAATCTGACTGAAAATAAAACGAGCATCAAGAGTCAGTGTCTGGATGCTTCCAGTCAGTTTGTTGGTCAGAGACTGGGAATTCAACAAAGAGCCTCTAGAGCAGATGCTAATGGAGATGCTAACGAGTAGCATGGCAGCACTGCTTTCCAGTGGCGTCTACGACTGCAACATAATTAACTAGACAGACATTTTGTGAAAATGAAACGGCGTACGACAGCAGCACAATCGCTACGAGCATCTCAACAGAGAAGATCCAAACCAACGACCAACATTTGATTTGACTGCTGGTTGGTGGTCAGAGCCTGGGAGTTCAGACTAGAAGCTAATGTGACTTTAAAGAACCCAGGAGGTAGAACAGCCTTCAAACCAAACACATAAATAAATAAGAACATTCATCATCAAACCAAAGCAGACAGGTTCTGCTGAAGACGGAGAAGGAGCTGGACTTACTTTGGGTAGTTCATGCAGTAAAGTGTGTAGATGTCAAAGGCTTCACTCTGAATGAGACAAAAACAAGAATCAGAGTAAAAACATGTTAAACACAGACGAGCTGAATGAACAGCTGACATAATCATATATAACGTCAAACATCATCTTCAGTCTGGACTGATCTGATGGAGATCAGCATCAGCCTTTGGTGCTGGTTTAGCATTAGCATGTTAGCATTGTTACTGTCAGGATGATAGCCATTAGCGATTAGCTAAAACTATTAATCACGCTGCAGTTTGAAACCTGAAAGACTTCACTAGAAATGATCATCTCAATGAGGACACGCTAGGTTCATTGGTGATGAGTGAATGTCTCCACTTCCTCTCAGTTCATCAGTTCATCAGCAGGTCAGACAGAGACGTTAACGAGTTAATGGCTCCAGTTATCAGCTCTAAAAATAAAACCTGGGAAACTCCAACTGATTAATGTGAGATCAGCTGCTACCAGTCAGGAAGAACCAGGAAGCTCCTGAAGATTAGTTTAGGATATAACTAATATAAGGACGGAAGGAAGGAAGGAAGGAAGGAAGGAAGGAAGGAAGGAAGGAAGGAAGGAAGGAAAGAGAAGAAGATAAAGAGAGAGTGTGTAATCTTGAAGGTGCTTTATATAAATCTGTGGTTCATCCTCTGCTGACCATGAATCTGATGAACAGCTGGAACATTTAACTCTAGACGTCAGATTTGATCTCATGTATAAATAATTATTACTGACTTGACATGGATGGATGGTTCTTCCTCTGGGATCATGAATGTCAATCAGAGATATGAGCTTAGCGATGAGATGTTTCACTCTGGACTAAAGAGTCGGTCTGAAACACAAACCCTGACTGGTGATGGTGGTGGGTTTGATGTGCAGCAGGTTTAGTCTGTGAGTGTTACTGGAGTTTTACTGGAGCTTTACTGGGTGTCTGGTGTTTCCTGTGAGCTAACACAGAGCTCTGCTGTACTCACCCTCTCTACGAAGCAGTCGGCGATGGCTGCAGCGTGAGGACACCTCTCTAAGTCCTCCAGGAGATCACTGAGGAACAGAAGCACAGAGGTTAGACCAGTTCTACGACACCTAGAGGGGTAGATGCAGAGGTTAGACCCTGTGATCTGAAGCTAAACCAGATGAGTCCACGGTGTAACTCTGAGAGGTTTTAAAGATGGACTGACGGTGAATCACAAAGAAAACGTTGAGATGTTAAACCTGATGAACCTGCAGAGACTGATGAGAAGCTGCATCATCATCCTGCAGCTAACAGTCACGTCTATGTGAGAAACAAAGACCAGCAGGCCCAGTGGGTCGTGCTAACCACAGCTAATCGTTGCTAACACTCACTTTACTTTAGCCCCCCCCATCACTCTCTTCCATCTATCATAACAGGAACCAGGTGACAAGGAGACGAAGCTTCCTGAGATGTGTCTCCACCAGAGTCTCAGTCCCTGGGTTCCTCTACCATCCCACCCCCTCGGACCCTTTTCATCTTCATCCCATCTTCATCTTTAGTTTAGCTGTTAGCATCGGCCCAATGCTATCTTTAGCGCCAGTGTTAGCATTGCCTTTAGCGTCATCATTAGCATCACCACTCCTTCTTCTTCTGTTCTGATTCAGGTGGACGTGATGCTTCTCATCATCAGCACAGCTCTACATTCGGACATAAACAGATCATCTGATTTGGTTTCCATGGAAACGGAGAAACATCTTCTGATCAGGATGGAGATGCACAGAGGCAAAGAACCAGAGAGAGCAGAGCAGAAAACAGAGAAGAAGAAGAAGTTTGAGAAGTAGCACGTTAGCTTCCACCACAACTTTCTCTTAACAAGCTCTAATTGACTCTAATTAACTAATCATCTCTGTCATTATCACAAACACACACACACATATAAACACATAAACATATAAACACGTCTGTTTATGAAGACAGACTCTCTCCTCCTCCTCTTCCTCCTCTTCCTACTCTTCTCTGGCGTCAGGCCTCATTTTGTGGCCGGCGGACGCCATTAGAGGAGGATTGTGGGAGAGGAAGAGGGGATTCTGGGTGTTTTTATTTATTTAAATGGAGTGACCACAGAGGAGGGGATGGGAGAGAGAGAGAGAGAGAGAGAGAGAGCACGCCACAATAAAGACCGATGTATGAGACCCGGAGAAAGTGAAGAAAATAAAGAGACAGAAAGACGATGTCAGTGAACGAACACAGATGAAGAAGATGAGAAGATGAGATGTCAATCAAAGAAGCCACGCCCCTTCATCCTTGCTCTATTCTACTATTTGTTCTTTCCTCTCCTCCTTCCTTTTCCTTTTCACCTTTCCTTCTCTCCTAAGTGTTTAATTACTTTAATTACTTGGCACTGTCCTCCTCCAGTAAACTAATAAATAGTCCTTAGCTTCATCATTTTGTAGATCAGGTCTCATCTTTGAAGCTTTAAAACATTTTTACTTTTCACTTTAACCAGACTCCGCCACACGTGAGTTTTATCGTCTCTTCTTCTTTCTCTGCGGTTTTAGCTGCTACATAAACAAACCTGACCCTGACCCCGGCCGACCCCCGTGTCCCCCTGAAATCTAAAATGCTGGGGCCCCCCTCCCTTCTCTCCTGGGGGCTTAAAACAAACACAAGGGGGCCCGGGTCTGTTCTTCCTCCAGCCAAAGAGAGAGAGAGAGAGAGAGAGAAATGAACAGCAGCTGACTGGAGGCATCTGAGATATGCTGCTGCTGCTGCTGCTGCTGAGCTAAACGTGAACACATCAATAAAACTCTGCTTTATCGGCTCTGTCCATGAGAAACCTGATCCCCTGGTCTCTGGTGGACGTCCCAGGCTACGGTTGCCAAGGCAACCATGTTGTATATGGGGTAGCTTTAACTTAACAAGCTAACATTAGCCTGAACCAGCTAATATTAGCCTAAACCAGCTAGTATTACTTTACACCAGCTACTGTTAGCTACTATTAGCCTAATCCAGCTAATACCAGTCTACAAAAACTAATATTAGCCTAAACAATCTAACATTAGCATACACCAGTTACTATTAGCTACTATTATGTGAAAAAGCTCTCCGTAGTATTAGAACAGCATACTATTCATCATTAATAGAAGAAAACAAGAACAACCCTCGATTTCTTTTCAGCACTGTAGCCAGGCTGACAAAGAGCCACAGCTCTGTTGAGCCATCTATTCCTTCAGCCCTCAGCAGTAATGACTTCATCAGCTTCTTTACCAATAAAATTGTTGATATCAGGGAAAACATTCAAGGCATCGTTCCGACGACTGTCAAAGATGTAAGTACAGTGACTTTAGAAATTTCTGTTAGACCTTATCAACATCTGGAATCCTTCTCCCCAGTAGATCTTCTCGAGCTATCTTCAACAATTAAAGCATCTAAACCATCAACCTGTCTTCTAGATCCAATCCCAATTAAACTGCTCAAAGAAGTTCTTCCATTAATTAACACCTCCATATTGAACCAGATAAATTTATCTTTATTAACAGGATATGTGCCTCAGTCTTTTAAGATTGCTGTAATTAAGCCCCTACTTAAGAAAGCCACTCTAGATCCAAATGTTTTAGCCAACTATAGACCAATCTCCAACCTTCCTTTTATTTCCAAAATTCTAGAAAAAGTTGTTGCTAATCAGTTGTGTGACCACTTAAACAGGAATGGTCTGTTTGAAGAGTTTCAGTCAGGTTTTAGAGTTCATCATAGTACAGAAACAGCTCTGGTTAAAGTTACCAATGATCTCCTCATGGCTTCAGATAGTGGACTTGTCTCTATACTGGTTCTGCTAGATCTTAGTGCTGCATTTGACACTATTGATCATAATATTTTACTACAGAGACTTGAAAGTGAGATCCAGATTAAAGGAACTGCATTAGATTGGTTTGAATCCTATCTGTCTGACAGATTCCAGTTTGTTCATATCAACCATGATTCCTCTACTTATACTAAAGTAAGCTATGGAGTTCCTCAGGGTTCTGTGCTGGGACCAATACTCTTCACATTATACATGTTGCCATTAGGGAAGATTATTAGAAAACATGGCATAAACTTCCATTGTTACGCAGATGACACCCAGCTATATTTATCTATGAAACCAGATGAAACTAATCAGCTGGTTAAACTCCAAACGTGCCTTAAAGACATAAAGGCTTGGATGACCTGTAATTTCTTACTCTTGAACTCAGACAAAACAGAAGTTATTGTATTTGGTCCTAAGCATCTCAGAGATTCATTATCTAATCACATGGTTTCTTTGGATGGCATTACCTTGGCCTCCAGTACTACTGTGAAAAACCTTGGTGTTATATTTGACGAGGACATGTCCTTTAAATGTCACATTAAGCAAGTAACCAGGACTGCCTTCTTTCATCTACGTAATATCATCAAAATTAGGAACATCCTGTCTCAGAGTGATGCTGAGAAACTAGTTCATGCATTTGTGTCTTCCAGACTGGATTACTGTAATTCATTACTGTCTGGCTGTCCAAATAACTCTTTAAAAAGCCTCCAACTGATTCAAAATGCTGCAGCAAGAGCATTGACAGGAATTAGCAAGAGAGATCATATTACTCCAGTTTTAGCTTCTCTTCACTGGCTCCCCTTAAAGTCTAGAATAGAATTTAAAATCCTCCTCCTTACATACAAGGCCCTTAAAGGCCTAGCTCCATCATATCTTAAAGACCTCATTGTACCATATTATCCCAACAGATCACTTCGGTCTGAAAGTGCAGGCCTACTTGTGGTTCCTAGAATTTTAAAAAGTAGAATGGGAGGTAGAGCTTTCAGCTATCAGGCTCCTCTCCTGTGGAACCAGCTCCCAGTTTGGGTTCGGGAAGCAGACACTCTCTCTACTTTTAAGGTCAGGCTTAAGACTTTCCTTTTTGATCAAGCTTATAGTTAGGGCTGGACTAAACCATCCCTTAGTTATGCTGCTATAGGCCTAGGCTGCTGGGGGACAATGCACCAAACACATGTTCTCCTTCTTTCTTCTCTCTCCACTCTCGTGTCCTCCACTTTCTTTTCTCTGGCACAGAGCTCCTCCCTCTAAATTCCTATCTGCTACTAGTCATGACATTCTGTGCTATTACTATGTAGAATGTTTACTGCTGCTCTCCCTTCTTCCGAGTATCTCTGGCCTGGAGTTGAGTGTTTCCTGTGGAGCTCCATACTACATCTGTTGTCGTGGTCTCATCATTCTGCCCAGTCTCCATGAATCCTGCTGTTATCCACTCCTACCAGAATGAACGATTCTCCAACCTGCTGATGATTCCCCTTACATTTTCTAACCGTCATTAACATCATTAGTTTGTACCATAGCATCCCACCTGTATGCTTTAGTCAGATGTGTGTATCTATGACAGATGTATGTTTATCTTGCTGTTCTCTTTCTCTGTCTGTACCCGGCTGGCCTTAGGCAGATGGGTCCCTCCATATGAGCTGGGTTCTGCTCAAGGTTTCTTCCTGTTAAAGGGGAGTTTTTCCTTGCCACCGTCGCCTGCGGGCTTGCTCTGGGGGTTTCAGGCCGGGTCTTGTAAAGCGTCTTGAGACGATTTGTATTGTTTTTGACGCTATATAAATAAAGCTGAATTGAATTGAATTGAATTATTAGCCTAAACTAGCAAACATTAGTTGAAATCCCCCAGTATTAGCCTAAACCAGCTAATACCAGTCTACAAAAGCTAATATTAGCCTAAACAAGCTAATATTAGCCTACACCAACTACTATTAGCCTAAACCAGCAAACATTAGTTGAAACCCCCCAATATTAGCCTAAAGCTGCTAATACCAGTCTACAAAAGCTAATATTAGCCTAAACAAGCTAACATTAGCCTACACCAACTACTATTAGCCTAAACCAGCAAATATTAGTTGAAACCCTCCAATATTAGCCTAAACCATGAAGAATTTGTCCAAAATGCAAATATACATCAGTCTAAATAAACTAGTATTAGTGAAAACTAGCTAATATAGCCTAAACTAGCTAATATTAGCCTAAACCAGCTAATATTAGGCTAGGACAGAGCTTTTAACGTGATAAAATATCACATCTCTCTCCCTCTCATTGGGGTTTTCTCTTCCAAACTCTGGAGCCAGCGAGACATTTTTCTATCTTTTAAACGTATAATTAGTGTCAGCAGTTAGCGGAGTCGAGATCAGCTCGCTGCCAACCTGCTCCGCTCCAGGTGTGTTTGATTTACGTCCCATCAGGAGGAGGAAGCAGCGAGGACGGGGCTGCAGATCAGGCTGAAGAGGAAAGAGGAGTTTATCAGCAGGACTCAGTCCGAGCCACGAGTACAGGCGTCCAACATAAATACTGACTTCTACTCTGAGCCGGGTGGAGCTGGGTTATCTTCATCTCTTTAATTTCACTTAAATAGCTTTGGGGTCTGAAACCGAACGAGTCTGTAATCACTCATTTCTAGTCGACCGATGTGATTTTACTTTAGAGAATGTGGAATAAATCAGAAACACTGAAAGCTTTTTAAGGTGGGTTAGTTTCAGTGGGAGGTAAAATGCTTCTGGTAATGTTATCACCCGGTAAAAGGTTTATCCTCACATTTGAAGGACTGACACCAGCGTCAGGGGTTCACTTAACAGTAAAGATCTTTCATTTCCCGGTATTAGCTGAAATCAGCCAACACAGATGCTAATGGAGATGCTAGCTGTTTGTTTCTGCTCTTATAGAGCTCTAAAACTAAAACAAACAGATTTCCCTGAACAATCTTTAGCAGTGGTTAGCATCACAGTCTGAAGGCTGTGGGCTTTGACCTGTTGGGTTACGGGCTCTTTGTTCGTTGAAACATTTATTAGTATAAAGTCTGTGTACTATTTGTTGTTCAAATCAAAGGATTATTTGACTGTTTCTACTTTAAAGTTCTTCCAGGGTTTTCTTAAGCAGCATCTAGTGGCCGCTGGAGGAACTGCAGCTCTCAGTGTTACGTGATTTGGTGAAATCCAGACGTCGCCAGACAGAGCGATGAATCTTTCAGAGGTTTCCTTTATAAAAGTTCTACCTCGCTGATGATTAAAGTATGGAGCTAGCAGGAGACCACCCTGCAGACGCACATCAGTAAATCACAAACATTTATCACTGCTGCTGTGATGTGCAGTCAGTCAGGGTGCATGTTCACGCTATAAAAACATAGCTCAACACGCTCTGATTTGACTGTAATCATCTAACTATCAGTGGGTTTGAAGTAAAAGAGCCTGAAGACGGATTGTGGATTCATCAAACACCTCAACGTCAGGCTGTAAATTCAGTCTGAACTCAGACGACGACAAAAGAAAGCTTCAGCTTCCTGCTCATCAGCTGTTTATTCCCTACTATAGACCATGACCAGCTCACCTAGCGTTAGCATTAGCAGTTAGCCGGCTGAGGAGAGGGTTAGCTGTGGATGGAATGAAACGGTCAAAGGGTAGCTCCTATATTACCAGTGGATGAGAGAGCTGAGAACACAGAGAGAGAGAGAAAGAAAGAACTAAAAGGAGGGAAATAATTTATAATGGAAAGGATGGAGGGAAGAAAGAAAGAGAAAAATAAAGCTACCAGTGATGACAGCTCATCAACCATCAGCTGCTGATCTTGGCCCAGTGCATCATGGGAAACAGATGATGATGAACAGTGTGTTTCTAATCAGGTCGTTAATGATGACCCCCCCCCCCCACCAGTGGAGTCATGGCTGAACTATTCTGGATGATGTCGTCTATCTGAGATGTTGTGTCTACCCATCTGCTACCCACGTTGTGGGGGCCAAGGTTCTGGGCCCTTAAACCTTCTGAGGGTTAAACCTGTCCAGACCTGGTTTCTAGGGTAAAGGTCTCTATCAGGTCAGGTTGGAAGGGGGGGGGGGCACATTACGTCAGTGGAAGTGTATGAATGAGTCCGACTGTCTTTCTTTTCACTTTCTGGGACGAAGAGAGAAAAACTCTACATGACCCTGATGATGGGGTTAATTAGCTCGTTAAGAACTACGACTGTTAACTTCAATAATTAATATTCTAATTAACCGAGAGAAGAAAATGAAGAGGGAAGTATAAGGGAAAGAAAGAAAGAAAGAAAGAAAGAAAGAAAGAAAGAAAGAAAGAAAGAAAGAAAGAAAGAAAGGAGTATAAGGATATTTGTATAATCAGCTTGTTCAGAACTAATTAACTCCATTAGTGAAAATACACTTAACAGGATTAAGGCTGTTATAACCACAGAGGTCAGTCAGGACTAACCCCCCCTGCCTCCTGTGGGTGGGGTTATCTTTGATTGACAGGTCTGATCACATTTGATTAGTTCTGGTTGTTTATGTTTAGAAGAAGAAGCTCTTGTGTGTCTTGTTTCAGTTGGT
>SRSE01000945.1:0-40430 GCA_005024645.1 Planiliza haematocheilus | reverse complement strand
GCGTTGAACTTTTGCCGTTTTATCGCTAAAGAGCCCTAGGTGTCCTCATCCTAACATCCCTCCCCCTCTCCCCCCCTCTCTCTCCCCCCTCTCCCTCCCACCATGTAATTAAAAGTGTAGCTTTCGCCCTCCCGCGGCTACACAAGAGACACAGGTACAACAAAGAACGCAGCCCGGTGAAGAGGAAGGAGAGTGAAACACAAATAAATAAATAAATAGAAACGCCTCGGTGCGCTCCCGTTTACTCCCACACACGTCATGTAGGGGGCTTTAGCAGGAGGGGGGAGGAAGGGGGGAGGAAAGGAAGGGAGAGGAGGGGGGGAGGCTGTTTTGCACCGTTTACAGAGATCGAGAGGTTAAGTTGTGTCATCTCGCTGCCGTCTCACACCTGGCCTGCACCGTGCTCGCCGCCGCCGCCGCCGCCGCCGCTGCTGCTGGGGGCATCCGTCCACACACACACATAGATGCATGCACACACACACATGCACACACACATGCACACACACATGCATGCAGATGTTAAACGAGAAGGTGTGCAGGATATCGCTCGGGACGTCTGCAAGAGTTACTGGCTCCGTTTAAAAGGGAAAAGCCCCTCAGCGGGGGCTTCTAGGGGGAATGCTTTTAGGCTGGCGGGTCGTTGCCGTGACAATAAGCTGTGCCCCCCCCCCTCCCCTCTAGACTCCTCCCCTTGCCTCCCCTCCCCTCCCTCCCTCTTGGCCGGCTGCTAGCTAATTGGGAAGTTGGTAACAGTGTCAGAGAGAGTTGCTCTCCGTCTCTGTCAGGACGTCTCATGTGTGGAGGGGTTCCCTGCTGGGGGGGGGGGGGGGGGGGTTGAGGGAGGCGGGGGGGTGCAGCACACACTCATTTCCTGGTGCTTGTTTGATACCTGCTATTCAGGTGAATGTGTGTGTGTGTGTTGGGTAACAGATGTGATTTTACTCTCTCATTAACATCTGAATGATGCCCCCCCCCCTCCTGTCCCGTTCCCTTCACCTGGACCCCCCACTCACCCGGTTCATCCTGTCTGATCTCTTAAGTCCATCTGAGGTCCCGGTTTGACTCCCCCCTCCTCCCCCCTCCTCACCCCTAAATCGACCTTTTAGCAGCTGGTGACTGAGTCTTTTTATTTCGCGGCTCCAGCAGGGAGGTCTCACTCCTCCCCTGTTTTTTGTCGTCGTCCGTTACCTCACCCTTTTTTTCCGCGCGCTGCTTTTTAGGGAGGTTTGAGGGCTCGAGCCGTGGCCGTGTTGTTGCCTCTCAGGTGCTGTTTTGCTGAGATAAACGTGGCCATGGCCGCTGCCATCGCCGCCGCCGCTGCCGTGCACAAGAATGCAGAGCAACCTTGGCCACGTCAAGCTGCTTGTTTTCTCTGGTGTCTGGCGTCCTGCACGACTTCTTTTCACAAAAAAAAGAGAGAAAACATGAACTCAGCTTTGATCTTTAAAAAAAAAAAAAAACGGTGAAACAGACGCTTTTGTCTTTTTATTTCCTCCTCTGCATCAAAACGCTGCCGTTAGCCGGTAATTACAGCTCAGGTTCTGCTTAACTGTTATTAACCAAAAGTACAGTAATCTGTCCTGGCAGTGCAATATGTTACCGCCGCTTTCTAATTAATCTTACAGGGAGCGTAATAAATTTACAATATCAGATCGGTGCAATACTGTATATAGATTTATTAAAGCTTTTAATCAGTTCTGGCAAAATTAATTTTGCAATGATTGCTTACATTTGAATTTGCATATACTTAGCGCAAGTAATTTATTTTTATAGATTCTTTCTCTTTTTCTTTTTTGTTGGAGCGGCCGTCGGAGATGAGGGATTGCAGGAGGAGCAGGAGTTTTTATTCCCGATTCCGTCTCTCTCTCGGAACGTTTAGGATTTTCCGCAGCACTTCCAGGGCCGAGATAAGAGGCGATGCATAAACAGATGAACCCGATGCGTTATCGAGAGCTGCAAGGCCACACCGGCTCTCATGGGGAGGGGGGGAGGAGGGGGGAGAAGGGGGGAGAGGAGGGAGGAGGTAAAGGTTTCACTTTAGACCTGATAACAGGAGGCGACTGGATGTTGCTTTTTTTGTGTGAGTGCACGTCGTCGTGAAGGTGTGTGTTTGCTTTAGCCGAGGCCGTGGAGTCGTGGCTTTGAGGAGGAGGAGGAGGAGGAGGAGGAGGAGGAGGAGGAGGAGGAGGAGGAGGAGGAAGAGGAGGAGGAGGAGGAGGAGGAGGAAGAGGAGGAGGAAGAGGTCTGGGACGAAGGCTGCACCGTAGAGAATGATTTAGATAAGAGTCTCAGCTCTTTCTTTCTCTCTCTGCTATCAGAGACACATTATTATTGGAGACAGGTTGGACCCTGATACGTCTTTCCGTCCCTCCCCAGGGAGGAATGCATGAATCAAAGCCCCCCCCCCACCTGCAACTAGTGCTCCTAAGCAGCGTGCAACAATCTCCTTTATGACGTATGGAGATGTTTAAACTTCTTCTTTTTTTCCTACATTTCTGCACGACCCCCCCCCCCTCCCTCCTCCTCGCCCCCCCTCCCTCCCTAAATAGTTTGAGGCTTGCTTCATTCATGCATTCACTCATTCATGCATTCATTCAGCTCGGGGAGGGGGGAAATTAGCGATGGTCTCCCCTTTATGCGCCTGCGACTTCCAAAAAAAAAAAAAAAACTGGAAGCAAACGTTTCTTTTCTCCCCCTCTTCCTCCCCCCTCCCTCCCTCCCTCCCTCCCCCCTCCCTCGCTGGTGTGTGTGTGTTTGGTTAGTTACAGTAATTACGGCCCAATAACTGACAGCCAAAACCAGGCAGGAGAAAGTAGACGGAGGGAGGGAGGGAGGGAGGGAGGAGAGAGGAGACGGGGTAGCGAGGAACGTTTCTTTTTTATTTATTTTTATTTATTTTATTTATTTCTTTTATTTTTTTCTCCCTCAGCCGCAGCCACAGCCTCGCTGCCGAACATCTGCTGAGAGATTTGCATATTAATTAACCCATATTAACTCTAATTATTCTGGGAAATTATCAAATAAATTAAATTTTCTAATTTTAACCGTTTTTTTTTTTTCTCCCCGTCCCTCCTCCCCCCTTTTTCTCCCCGTTTGCTTGACGTGTGTCAGGGGGGAGAAAGGGGAGCTCACCTGAGCTGGAATAAATATATATCTCTCTATATGTGGTGCTCCTCCCCCCTTCCCTTCCTTCCTTCCTCCCCCCTTTCTCTCCTGGCCTGGGAGTCCTGAGGGCAGCCAGGGGAAGCTTTTGTGTGTCTTTTTTATTCTTCTTCTTTGGCTTGTGTGACGAGCAGAGGAGAGGAGGGGTGAGGGAGGGGTGAGGGAAGAGAGGGGAGGGCTTACTCCGAACATTTGTTGGAGGCAGGAACATGTGTGAGGTAGGGGGGGAGGAAGAGGGGGCACAGATGGTGAATCCATGCAGGACCCTGCAAAGGTGGGACCCCTGAGCTGTTGAGCAAACCTCGCCGCTTTCTCTCTCTCTCTCCCCCCCTCCCTCACCCGTCTCCCAGCCTGTTGCTCCGGCTCGGGCCTCCTCCTGCAAATAAATGGGGCTTTAATTGAATTAGAGTCCGGGGCTGCTCCTCCCTCGGACAAAGCCGGCGGCGGCGGCGGCGGGTTTTGACGGATGCGCGGCGACACGCTGGAAGTTTCCCCCGCGAAGGAAACGACCGTTTGCTCAACGTGACGCCCCGAGAAGAAGAAGAAGAAGAGGAAGAAGAGGAAGAAGAAGAAGAAGTCGGCGCTTTGCAGTGTCCTCAGCAACTTAGAGACGCCCCTCCCCCGTCTCTATAGACAGACACGCAGTCCCAGGTTGCGTTTACACTTCACTGAGTTTCCACCATTCATCCCTCCTCCCTCCCTCCCTCCCTCGCCTCACCCCTCTCTCTCCCTCTCTGTCTCCTTTCAGGGCTTTTGTTTGCCCTCTGCCACCGTCCTTTCACCGACTTGGCCCTGATTTGCCCCCTTGTGCTCGATCGCGCCATTATCCCCAGACAAGATAGCGGAAAACATCCAAACACGCTCTTTTGTCCGCTCGCTCCCGTGCGACGTTGCAAACTTTCCCTCTTTGCCGTGATTTTGTTTTCCCTTAAAAGTGTTAGAAACCCGTCGATAGCCCCGCGGCGTGCAAAAAAAGAAATAAAGAAATAAAACGGAGCGAGCTGAGAAAGTGTCTGCTGGCCGTAGGTGAGCTAACCCGGGGAAGCGCTTAGACGTGTCAGACGAAAGGTCACCGGAGAAGCCGCCACGAGGCAGCGACCTCGCTTCCACACCTCCTCCTCCTCCTCCTCCTCCTCGCGGCCATCCAGGTGATCGTCTCGCATTCATGAGACGAGGTTAGCGAGCGCGAGCGGTTAGCGTCCAACAACAGGGGAGAACGTCCCGGCTCATTATCGGCGTAGGAGGCCTGAGCGCGCCACCCGGAGCTAAGCCTCGGCGCTCGGCTCCAGAGAGTCAGCTGGGGTTAGCGCGTGGGCGCCGGTCGTATTCTCCGGCCCCGAGCCATAGCCGGGCCTCGGCTGCAGGAAGCTCCTCTGAGTGCTGGACAAATAAAACGATCCGTACCTGTTTGTGTTGGGCTCCTGCAGGACGCGCAGGTCAAACGGTTGGTGGATGAACTCGGCTGTCACGGCTGGAGCTATTGTTTCTCCTTTATTTATCTTTATCAAAGAAATGATGAAGCTTTAATAAGACTTTTCTTCCTCCCTCCTCCTCCTCCTCCTCCTCCACGCCGTCGCTGTCACCAGCTCCCCCAATCAATACCGCAGTATTACTGCCGCGCGCTCTGAGTGACAGCCTAATGCCAGGCCTGTGAAAGGGTTATGTCAGATAGTTTAAAAGCTGATATTAAACAAGAATTGCGCCTGTTACATGTGTCATTTTAATTATCTGCACGGCGGCGGCGGCGGCTGCTCGTGTTCACCTTGAAAGAGAACAGGTAGCGTCGCTCCCCTAATTGCTTTTTGTCGACACTTCTTCTTCTTCTTCTTCTTCTTTAAGGTGCGAGCGAAGGAGTAAACATTATCTCGTCTTTGTCTCCCTCCCTCCTCCGCGACACAAAAGCCTGATTAAGAGTGAGCTCGGGGAAGGAGCGGGAGGAGGCGGAGGGGAGCGAAATGACTGCCTCGCGAAATATTAGTAGGTTAGAATTACTTTGTTGCTTGACACAATACCAATAGATGCCGGGAGCCGGGAGAGGGAGAGGCTCCTGTCAGCGGTGGCACCTCCACAATGGCGGCTTTCTCGACGTTAATAGTACACGTTTGACTTGACGAGCACCCCGCTGTCATTTTTTCTTTGCGCCTTCTTGGAGGTATACGTTGACAGCTGACGTTCGGCAGCGACACTTCAGACGCCCCCCTCCTCCTCCTCCTCCTCCTCCTCCTCTGCCGTCGTCGTACGTGGATTTGTTCGGAAAACTTCCCCTTCCAAGTTTGTTGCCGGTGTGCGCTGCCCGCCGCGGATGTGTCGCTAAACAAAAAGAAGCTCCCCGGCTCCTTTTATTGGGGGAGAATGGGCCCCTTTAAAAACCAGGCGGCCCCCGGGATCTGCATCCAGAGATCAGGTTCACAGCGGCGGGTTGATAGCTTCCCAGGCCTTTTGTTCTTTCTCCCGTCGCCCCCTCTTCTTCATCGAGAGGAGGATGAGGAGGAGGGGGGGACACAGAGCTGATGGGAGTTTGCTGAGAGCCTCGTTGATTAACTTTAGAGCAGGTACGGAGCGGAGGTGGACCACCCAGGAGCTGCTAACGTCTCCAGGGTCTCCGGCCTCGGTTGCCTTTTTTTTTTTTCCTGAGTCTGAACTTGCCTAAACCCTTGTGATCACACCTCTTGAAAAGGTTTTGTTTCCTCCGTCGATTGGTATTCGAGGCAGGTCACCGAACTCCCACCCTCCCCCTCCGCCTGCCCGCCGCCCTCCCTCCTCCCACGTTTGAAAGCCCCTGTTTTCATTTTAATTTGCACCTGTTGTGCAGTTGTTCGCTGAAGGCAAGTGCAGGCTGGTCAATCGCGCCGAGACGTGTTAGGAGGAGATGTGGGGAGGCTTATCTTTTCATATGGATAATGTTCTCTCACAAAACGTCACGGCACCGGGCTGGGAAAGACGCTGTCCTTTCCGCCGTCCCTCTGTAGCTGCAGCCCCTAAAAAACAGTTTGCACGAGCAAAAGACGACGAAAGGAATCAGTCCGCAGACTCTTTTCCTTCTCTCCTCTCTTGCGAAGAAACATAAATTCAGCCAAAGCAGGTTTAAAAAAAGCCTCCACCTCTTCACTCTGGTGGCTCAAACTCGGGGCCCTCCCATGATTGGCTCCCGCCGCAGAACATTCTTGCACAAGCTGCCAGATGAGGTGTGTCCCCATGTGATGCCATGCTCCTGGCTCGCCTCGCGCTCCATCTGCACCGCTCCGCTAAGTCTCCTCACGCCCCCCCCCTCTCTTTCTTTTACCCCCCCTTCTTCTTCTTCTTCTTCTTCTCGTCCTGCAGTTGATTTACGCCGCGGTGCACGCCGAGAACCAGCCGATGGCGGTGACTAATTTGCACGAGAGCCACCTTTGATTGAGTTCACAGCCCTTATTTACAGGCCGTCTATTTTAAGAAGAGCAGGCATATGTCTGAGACCTGGGTGTTGTTGGAAGCGGGCGAGCCCTGCCTGCCTGCTGCTCCTCGTACCAAACCAACGCCGGCTCCTCCATGAGCCCGCGGCGTGCTGCTTCTTCTTTTTTTTATTTCCATACGTTAGGAAGCATTTACGTTCGCGCTAAGCGACTATAGGTTAAGCCTTCAGCGCGCATAGCAACAGCATTTAGTGATATTGCCGGTGCTATGCGGAGCATCTGAGGCGTGAGCGGCATGCTCCGGCGGCCTGAAAGGTGCAGCTCGTTGGCATCCGAGGCATCCGAGCACCACTGAAAATTAGCGGCTATTTTGGCTCACGTCTCCGCGACAGCTGCGGTTTCGGTCGCAGACTCCAGCCGCCGATGCTGTAATTGCCGTTGGGTTCATCTTTTTTAATTTCTGTTTTCTCCTCCAGCTCTGAACTACGAGAATGTGGTGGAGACGGGCTCCGAGACGGAGGAGGAGGACAAGCTGCCGGTGTCCGAGGAAGACCCCCTGATCAACGGCGCCGCGAGCCCCGCCAGCCTCACCAACCCGGAGGCCTCGCCGCGCGCCGAGGGCCACGGCCTGCTCGGGAAGGAGGAGGAGGACGACGAGATGCGGGACAGCGGCGTGGAGCACGTGTGGCCCGACAACGACATGCTGAGCGCCTCGGTCGACGGTACTGGTGAGTGTTTTTGTCTCCAGGTGAGCCGTCAGTCACGTCTGAAGCGCTAAGCTCAGTTTCAGATACTTTATATCAAATGTGTGCACATCCTGCCAGTAAAACCGCGCCCATCTGGTGCCCGGGTAGACTTGAACAAACCCCGCCGAGCGCTCGGCAAACACGGCTCGAGCCGGGTCTGACGCTGGAGGCCCGGATGACGCCCTCCCCCCCTCCTCCCTCCGTCGCCGCAGACTGACACGATAAACAGTTTCTCTGCGGAGCGGCGGGGACCATTTGGTTCACGCTTAGAGAAAAGTCCTCCTCTGAGCCAAACAACGGAAAATATTTACAGTAATGTATAACCTCGGCGCGGGGAGGCTTCGTTTCCGTCTGCAGGTTTCTGCAAGACCGCGATCCTTCTCCCTAACAAGCTGCCTAATCCCGAGCAGGTGACACCTCCCCGAAAAACCTGACCGACTTATCGTCTTTTGTTGAGCGACTCCTCGTGCAAAAGGAGGAGAAAGGAGGGAGAAAGGGGGGAGAGGGTTAGCCCCAGTCAGTCACGGATGCTTGAAAGACAAATACTTTTAATTAGGGGGCAGGGGTGTAATCATTAAAGGAAGCCAGACGGCTGCAGAAAGTCATTAACAATCTTAAATGAAATTTTTATTTTTATGATAGCCATTTACATGTATAATAAGAGTCAATGATTCTTGGAAGCATGTGACGGGAACAGAGTACGGCGAGAAGTCATGTAAGACAGCCCATTTAAATGAGCCGCGCTCCGCTATTCATTTCTGCTAATGAACTAGCTGCTCCTGCTGCAGAGGAGGAGGAGGAGGAGGAGGAGGAGGACGTTCAGCAGCCTTAAATTTTAATTTTAATACGGAGGGAGGAGGGAGGAGGAGAAGAGGAGGGATTGCACATTTATTAAAAATAAAACTTTAGCGGGCATGGGCTCCTAAATAAGCGCTGGCTCCTGGAGGAGCGGCGGAGGAAAGAGGAGGCAGTTTGGTAAATAAATCAAGATAAAGGATAAACACGCTGTCACTGCATACGGTAATTGTTTATTTGATAAAGACCTGCGGTGCCATAATGTCTGTAATTCAACTATGTTGCAATTTCCAGATAATATGCTTCTTGTGTGATAAAGCGTCTGACATATTTCAGAGAGCAAGTCAAGTTCATTAGAGCGTTTGGGAGTCTCTTTCCCAATCTTGCGGGTGCTGCTGTGTTTCCCAGCCCGCTCTTTTTTTTTTATTTCTTTTTTTTTCTGCAGCGGTGCCTAAGTGTCTACACTGATACCTCAGCACATAACTTAGGCCTGAGATAAGTTCGCACCCTCCCCTCCTTCCTCCTCTCCTGCTCGTCGGTGTTGCTTTCAGGGAACAAATGTCAGCGGGGCGAGTCAAAGCAGAAGGAGAAGATTTGGGTGTTTTCTAAGAATCATTTGATTTGTTTTAATCGCCGAGCCTCCTCTGATTCCAGGGCACAATCAGAGTCTTGTGTCTGGCGTTGTCCTTGACATTCCTCAGTCCCACAGCGAGGCTGGACGCGATGTGCTGGAAAAGCATGACGTCATTATCGCCGACAGACGTTTTCAAATAAATCACCTGCGCCCTTCTTCTTCTTCTTCTTCTGCAGCTTATTAGTTAAAAAAATAATAAAAGCTGTAAAAGTGGGAATGTTTTCTGGATAAATAAGTTGAGGTGGTAGTAGCCGCCGCCGCCGCCGCCGCCTCAGGTCTCCTGTGATTTACTGCTGGCTAAACACGCTTTCCCACCGTGCAACGCATCAGGATGGTGCTCGCCTACCTCCTACTGGATGCAGGCCTCCCCTCCCTCCCTCCTCGCCTCCCTCCCTCCCTCCACTCGGACCACAGATAACAAAAGTTGTCCAAGGTAAACAGGGGAGAGAGAGCGAAGGGTCGGTAAATCCCACCGGTCACCCCCCCTCCTCCTCCTCTTTTTCTTTTGCGTCAGGCCCAAAGCATGCAGTCAAATTTGATTACCCAAAGCAAACACGGTGCCTACGAGGACACGGAGAATGCGAGGGGAGGGGGGAGGAACAACACGGCATCCGATACTTGTGGGTAAATCTGAATCGGTTTTGTTTTGTCGCGGCTTTAATTTACGTCCACTCGTCGGCCTATAGGCTGCGGTTTAGACGCCGCTCGTTGGCAGACGTGCAATCAAATGCAAAGAAGAAGGGAAAAGTTAAACTAGGACACCCCCCCCCTTCCTCCTCCTCCTCATCGTCTCTGCTCCACCAGAAGAGTCTGTCATTATTCTGTGGAGCCATTGACAGGGGTATTTATCACCGCACCGCAGAAGCCAAATCTTTAATTTCAAGCGAAGCCTCGGTAAAGGCATTCCACGGCTATTAAAACCCATTGTTTCCCTGCAAAAATAAAAAATTCCCTTTTGCTTCTGGCCTTTGTGTGGAGCAATGTAAGCAGGATAACATTATTATCAACAGCACACCCACCACCTTTCCTGTATTATCTCAGCCAGGTTTAATAGCCGAGGGACGGGACGGGACGGGACAGGGCTAGGCCGGGCTGGGACGGGCTAGGCTAGGCTAGGCCGGGCCGGGGCGTCCGATCGCCTGCACAATGCAGCGCTTGTGATGTCCTTGCAGCAGGAGCAGCAGAGCAAGAACAGATGCGTGCAGAGGACGGGCGCAATATTTATTTCATTCTGCTTCTTTTAATACAAAAGGCCGCGTGTTCTCGGAAGCACCTTGATTTAATTTGTCCCGTGGAGGCAGGAAGGAGGGACGGGGACCTTCTTTAGCTGATTGTCCAGTCAGTGTCCTCCCGTCCTGTCCCACACACACATGGACGGGGGTTTGTTTACGAGCCTGTCACTCCACGGTTTATTTACAGCCGCCTCACCTGTGCCAGGACTATATCCCTCCCTCGTCTCCCCTCCCTCCCCTCCCTCCCTCGTCGGCTGCCATTACTCTGATTGGCAACTCGTTCTGCCCAAACCCGGCTCTGAACGGTTCAGTTCTTTTCTCGGGAGACAAAGGAATAATCTGAATAGTTGAGGTCAGTCAGCGTCCAGAGAGGGTGGAACCAGAAAAAGAAAGTCGCTGTGCGTCTCCTTCTCCTCCTCCTGCTGCTGAATAATCCTTTTACGATTAAAAATACATACCGTCGCTACGCTTCCTTTTTCTTTTTGTTAAAAAGCACTTTCTCCCGCTTTCTCCTGCGCCAGAAAACACGAATTCCTCGGCTCCACCCACTTGAGGTTTACCCCGAACCGATGGGGGTTATTTCTGCCTCCAGAGCAGCTCCAACCTCCTGAGAAATGTTTGTGCAACGACAACGCTTAATTTGCGGTCCGGGCTTGTATTCTTTTTAGTCGGGAGCGAGGCACCGAGTCCTCGCCAGGGCTTGTGGCGAGGAGAGGATGAAAAAAATAAAAACGGCTCCTAAAGGGAAAACATCGCTGGAGAAAAGCGTGACGCTGCGTGCGGAGGATTGCAGCGGCGTCACAGCCCGGCGGTGATAAGCTCAGGCCTCGTGTCGGCTGCTCAGGTGGATGTGCACCGCGTTGTATTTAACCCCCCTCCCTCCTGCACCGGCTTCACTCTTCTTCTGTTTCTGTTTCAGATGAAATTAAAGATGATTTTGACGCCCTGGGGCCTGACGCCGCTCTGCAGGGAGTCGGAAACGGTACAGGTGAGTGTGACCCCTCCCCTCCTCCCTCCGCTTCCCCGTCAGTCATCACAATTAGCTCAAGGATTCACCTAATGAGAGGGCGCCGTGGATTACTCTATCAAACGTGATCCATTGGCACCGGTGACATTTCGTTGTTGTGTTTTTTTTTCCTCTAAATATCCGGCTACCTTGACCTTTTCGCAAATTGGCGCCGCCGAGTCATCACGGCCCAACAAATGGCTCCTTAAAGCCTCGGCCTCGGCCTCATTAACCGACGGCGCGCGTGCACGCAGACGTCACTCTGTCCTCCTGAACATCTCCAGGTTGGATAAACAGTCGTCCCCTTTGACTAATGAAGCTGCTGATTCTTTCCTTTAGCTCCGGTTTGTTGTTTTCGGAGGCGGCTATCTCCTCGCTGCAGCTTAAGAGTTTCCCTGAAGAGAAGGGACGGGGGGAAATAATTTGAGGAAAAACGCATTGTGTGGCCTCAGCACTTTGGCTGGCTTAAGATGCTGTGCTGCTACGGTGAAAGCCTCCCTCCCTCCCCCCTCCTTTCCCTTCTCCTCTCTCGTTCTGCGCTGGCTTGCGGTTTGGCTCTGGTCTTCAGCTCGACACAGAATCAACAAAAGCCGCAGCCTCTTGATTGACCTTACATGTGAAAGTCGATACCCGGAGACGTGGCTCTGTTGCTGATTAAGCCGGGCCTGTTTAAACGCAGAGGTACCGAGGTGTTGGTTTTCCACGTCCCGAGCCGCTCTTTTCTCTCGCCTCTGGTTTTAGCCGGGCGCGTGTAACATGTTCCTAATATCCTCCTCTCTCTTCTTCTTCTTCTTCAGTGAAGAGCGTCGATTGCACTTCAGAGCTGGAGGACTTCTTCTCCAAGCGGAAGCTGGACGACGGCGACAGCCACGTGGTGAGCATCGCCGAGTACCTGCAGCGGGGCGACACCGCCATCATCTACCCAGAAGCCCCGGAGGAGCTGTCCCGCCTGGGAACGCCGGAGGCCACGGGGCCGGAGGAGAACGGTACGCGGATCTAGATCCTACAATTTGGGTTTTAAAGGGTTGAGACTGGTTGTTGGTGAAACCAGGAAGCAGAAACAAGCGGTAGATGACATCCAGCCCTGTATGTGGCCTCCTCCTCCTCCTCCTCCTCCTCCTCCTCCTCCTTCCTTCCTTCGTTCTTCTTCTCCGGGAGCAAATGTTTTAAATAAAAAAAAGAGAAAGAAAAGTCGTCCCGCTGACACGACAGGGCAGCTGTTGGTCCCACAGATTCGCCGGATGCCTCGGTGTTTACCTACAGTCTTAAGCAACAGCTGGGCAGGGGCTTGAAATCAGATAGCGCACCTCTGAAAGCTCCCCGGAGGGAGAGACGTGAAAGAGGAGGACGAGGGAGGGCTGGAGGGGGGGTTTGAAATTGAACGGGTTCATGATTCATGCTGTAGGCATTAAAAAAAAATAAAAAGGAAGAAGGCGAGGGGCTGTTTGGAGCAATTAAGAGGAGGGGAGTTATGTGTGCGTCAGGGTCTGAGCTGACACCGTGCAGCAGATTGCACAGATAACTCCCATACCACTCTGGGCAGCCGGCCCGTTAGCTGCCATTGATTCGCTGACCTTTTGGCCCACTTTCCCCTCTCCCCCCTTTCCTCCCCGCTGTCTCCCGTGCAGACCTGCCACCTGGAACGCCAGATGCCTTCGCCCAACTGTTGACCTGCCCCTACTGCGACCGGGGCTACAAGCGCTTGACGTCGCTGAAGGAGCACATCAAGTACCGCCATGAGAAGAACGAGGAGAACTTCGCCTGCCCGCTGTGCAACTACACCTTCGCTTACCGCACTCAGCTGGAGCGGCACATGGCCACACACAAGCCGGCCCGGGATCAGGTGAGCGGCGCGGACGAGGACGGGGACGAGGAGGTTCATCCCTTCTCCCTCTCCCTTCCTCAACTCTTTCATTTCATCCCTAACGCGCCCCGATCCCTCGCACATCATTTTTTCTTCTGATTGCCAATCATTATTAATTTTTCATGGCATTTTGAAGATGCAGATCCTTTAATGGTAATAACTTTAATTGAGGCCCCCTAAATGGTTTTTTGATGGCCCTCCCTGATATGATTTTCCAGCCTCGTGTTCACGATCGAATGATTGTGTTAATTTCCAATTTGGAAATTTTTATCAGCTCCTTAACTTCACTTCACTCCTGGCCTTTAATGTTCTTCTGGTGCAGCCCCAAGTCGGAGCACTCCATCAAACGCTCCCCTCCACTTCTAATTTCATGCACTGCATAAACATCTGTGTGTGTTTCTGCAGCGATTTATATCCCGCACGTCTCTGGGTGTAACGCCAGTCTGCTGGCAGTTAGCATGAATCACCTTAAAGTCCTGCGAGGTGAAAACACATCCGACGGTTACGGCTGTTTAAACCTGCAAAATAAAAAATTAAATAAAAAGATGTTGCACGCTTTGGGAGCTTCCTGCACATCGCATCATCAGCGGCGCGGTAATTATAAGATCCTAAATGAGATCAGTAAATTTAAAGTCGACGGAGTAAATCTAGATGTGAAAAATAATTCCTGCACGAATGCATCCAAAAAAATAAAAATAAAAAAATGTCACCTCTTCATATCTGCGCCAGAAAAACCTTGTGCAGCAGCAGCAGCGTTATAAAAAAAGAAGCGGGCCACTCAGCCAGTAACAGATGATATCATGTACCCTGATGCTTTGCGGTGTTCGAGCCCCGGCTCGTGGGTGTTGTGTTGTGCTCTCTGAAGCGAGGATGACAGGCTCAGACTGTGGCTGATTTGATCAGATGTCAGCAGCCAGCACTTTCACCTGATCTACCAGCTGGGTGTAAACGTGAGCAGATGGGCCGGCCGAGCGCGCCGCCGTCCCAATCCTCGTATTACAATGCCGAGGGAGGCGGAGGGGGAGGGGGAGGGGGGGAGGGAGCTGCTCCCCTCCGGAGTCCGGGGCAGCGGCCAGAGACTGGAGCGCCGCGGGTCCTTCTGCAAAGCCGGTTATCTTGAGTTGTAAATGAGCCGGACTGTTTAAGTGGTAATCCTCCAGATGAGATGGAGGTGATGTCTCACTCCGGGCTGGGACGGGACGGGCCGTCCAGCGTCTACGAGGCTGCTGCTGAGACAAATGTAGAAAAAACAATAATCTAAAAGTGTCCCCTTCGCCGTGTTTGGTAATTAAGACGAGGGCGAGGAGTGAGGCGGGCGTCACATTAACATAAAGAATAACGTCCTGATAGGTAAACATGTGCGGCGCCGCTCTGTCTCGCCTGTTTACAAGCGTTAATACTCCTCCTCCTCTTAACCAATTAGCTGAAATATGACTAATTAGAGGTTATACATATGCAAACATCCAGTCCAATCCGGTTGCCCCCCCCCCCCCGCCCACAAACAGAGCCGTGGAGGAGATTGCCATTCACAATTAGGAGCGCCGAGCAATTGTGTCTTATTAGCAGTGGTGGCGAGACTAAACTTCACCGGGCAGGGGTCCTCAAGGGGGAAGTAAAGGGAAGGTAGGGAGGAGGGGGGGGGGGGGGGCGCAGAAGCAGCTGTTGCTGTTTGTTTATGCAACTCAGCAACATACGAGCGGTGGGGTCCCTCTCCGGCGCTTGGCGGGGCCCCCGACTCTCCCCGCTTGATCTTTGAAGGTTGGGGCTGTTTGAACAATTCCTCCCAGTGTCCTGCGCGCCACCATCTGTCTCCCCAGGAATGTGGGTAGAGTCAGCAACACACCCCGGCATTTGTCAAGGCTGAATCGGGAGGAAGGAGGGGGGGGGGCAGGACAGCGGCTCCCTCCCCCCCTCCCCCGCTTTCCCCCTCACCCGTCCCCGTCCAAGAAAATGTGTGGATTTTGTGGATTTACAAACATCTCCCCGCTCGGCTCGGCTCGGCCAGACACATTCACACGGATTTTATTCTCTGAGATTGTTCTGAAGAGCAGGTACGGACTGATTAGCCCCCAAATTAATAATAAAAAAAAGTAGATCAGATCTGCACTTCTAATGAAGAAACCTTTAATTTATTCTATTTTCTGCCAAATTCTAAAGACGGGCCTCCTTTGGCTGAGGAGCCAGGAAATTAAAAGGTGTGTGAGTCTCTGTGTTATCGCTGCCTCTAGTTGGGAAGGTGGGAGTTAGAAAGCCACGGCTCTTCTTCGTCTCTTTCTAACGCCTTGTTGCTTGTTGTCATGCCGACCGGTTGTGATTATTTACCGAACTCTCACCCCGGGACGGCGCCTCTAATTCTCTCTCTCTTTCTTTCTTTCTTCTCATCGTCACACAGCACCAACTGCTCAACCAAGCGGCCGGCAACCGCAAGTTTAAATGCACCGAGTGCGGCAAGGCCTTCAAATACAAGCACCATCTGAAGGAGCACCTCCGGATTCACAGCGGTGAGTGCACGCGCTCCCGGCGCTTCGTCCGCTGCATCGATGCCAGAAAACAAATCTTCATGTTTGTTTTTTTTTGTTCCAGGTGAGAAACCGTACGAGTGCCCCAACTGCAAGAAGCGCTTCTCCCACTCGGGCTCCTACAGCTCCCACATCAGCAGCAAAAAGTGCATCGGCCTGATCGCCGTCAACGGCAGGATGCGGGGCAACATGAAGACGGGCTCGTCCCCCACCTCGGCCTCCGCCTCCCCCACCAACACCGCCATCACCCAGCTGAGGCAGAAGCTGGAGAACGGCAAGCCGCTCGGCCTCGGCGAGCACAACAACCACCTGAGCATCAAGACGGAGCCGCTGGACTTCAACGACTACAAGCTGATGATGGCGTCGCACGGATTCGGCGCCCACGGCCCGTTCATGAACGGAGGAGTCGGGGGGAACAGCCCGCTGGGGGTGCACCACAACTCGGCCCAGAGCCCCCTGCAGCATCTGACCATGGCCGGGCTGGAGTCGCAGCTCCTGGGCTACCCGGGCCCGCTGGCCAACAACCTGAGCGAGGTGCAGAAGGTCCTCCAGATCGTGGACAACACTGTGTGCAGGCAGAAAATGGACTGCAAGCCGGAGGAGCTGTCCAAGCTCAAGGCCTACATGAAGGAGCTCGGATCCCAGGTGGAGGAGCAGAAGCTGGCGCTGACTTCACAAGGGGGGTCTCAGGTCGGTCTTCCGCTGGTCAATCACAACGGCGCCACCAAAAGCATCATCGACTACACTTTAGAGAAAGTGAACGAAGCCAAAGCCTGCCTCCAGAGCTTGACGACAGACTCAAAGAGACAGATTAGCAATATCAAACGAGAGAAACCCAACCACATGCTCGAAGGAGGTGTGGATGAGAAGGTGCAGGAAAACAACATGTTTACACCGTACGCTTGCCAATACTGCAAAGAAAGCTTCCCCGGGCCAATACCTTTGCACCAACACGAGCGCTACCTGTGCAAAATGAACGAGGAGATCAAGGCCGTGCTGCAGCCCAGCGAGAACTTGATGCCCAACAAACCAGGGATATTCATGGAGAAGAACGCCCACTTGTCCTCCTCCATGCTGTCCGAGAAGGGACTCACTGGGCCCCTCCACCCTTACAGGGACCACATGTCCGTGTTGAAGGCGTATTTCGCCATGAACATGGAGCCCAACTCGGAGGAGCTGCTCAAGATTTCCATAGCAGTCGGCCTTCCTCAGGAATTCGTCAAGGAGTGGTTCGATCAGCGGAAGATGTACGAGTACGGCACTACCAGGACCCCGCCGCTGGAGCACAGGAACAACGCCAACGATATGGTTGTCGGAACAAATAACCACCACACTCCACCAAAAGACTCTTTGGCAGCTAGGTCGCCCGTGTCTCTCATGAAACCCACGGACATCCGCATCACATCCCCCTCCATAGCAGAGCTCCACCACAACATGAACAACTGTGACAACAACTCGCTCAGACATTTGAAAAACCACCAGTTCGGCGGCGGAGGAGGCGGAGGCGGCAAACCGGCAGGTGAAAAGTTGGACCACTCCCGCAGCAACACCCCCTCCCCTCTGAATCTGTCCTCCACATCTTCCAAAAACTCTCACAGCAGCTCCTACACTCCAAACAGCTTGACTTCGGAGGACCTGCAGGCCGAGCCGCTCGACCTGTCCCTGCCCAGACTCATGAAGGAACCCAAGCATGCACTGACTGTCAAAAGCAGACCTAAAGTCAACAGCATTAGCATCGACCACAGCAGCATCCCCTCTCCGCGAGAGCACTTCGAAGAGCCTTTGAACTTGGCCTATCTCAAGAAGGAATTCTCAGGCCCCACCAACAACGGGAACCTTGAAAAAAGCACTAGCCCCATCTTCGGCATTAACCCGTTCGCCGGCAAACCCCTGTACACGTCACTTCCACCTCAGAGCGCTTTCCCACCTGCCACGTTCATGCCCCCGATGCAGGCCAGCATACCGGGTCTGAGGCCCTACCCGGGCATGGATCAAATGGGCTTCCTACCACACATGGCCTACACTTACACAGGGGCCTTTGCCGAGATGCAGCAGAGGAGAAAGTACCAGCGGAAACCAGGTTTCCAGGTAAATAAGCCACCTGTGGTTTTGTTAAAAAAAAAAAAGGAATAAAGCCTCGGGCTCGCTCTGAACTCATTTCAGCACTAATTAAAAACTACTTCAGGAGTCAGGAGAGACAAACGCTCACCTGAGCTAGACCGGAGATAAACACGACGGCTACGACGGCGAAAGCCAAATCAGGCCCTGATCTAATCGCTGTAAAATTTTTCCCCGGCCCGATGCTTCCAAATCCACCGTCCTCGTCTTTTTTCTTCTTTCTTTTTCCCAGACTCGGCCCAGATATCTCGTTATTAAATGTGGGTTGAAAGGGGCCTTTGTAAAAATGACAAAGGTGAGCCCCGCAGCCGTGCACTTCTCTGAAAATTTCCCGTCGCAACTTTGCCCGCATTTAAAAAAAAAAAAAAAAAAAGAAAGAAAGAAACGAGCCGAAGCTGAAATGAGCTCCTACACGTGGATTAATAATGCACGGTCTCCATGTTCATTACCAGTGAATGCTGAAGGCTGTTTAACATAGAGGGAACCATTTTGATGAAAAAAAAAAAAAAAAAAAAAAGTATTAATAATGTTTCCTATTCTAAGTTATTAAATTAGATTTTAAAAATACAGCTACGGGCGTTTAGTTTCAAATTGATTGCGGAGTGATAGTGGTCCCTTCTTAAAACACAGCGCCGCTGTTATCACTCACATATTCATTAAAGGAAGCTCCGGTGGCTCAATATTGGCCGTTAAAGGTTGCACCTTCTGATTTTAATCGTCATACGAGGTTTGATGTTGAGAATTTTTTAAAGGGAAACCAAAAGCAGACCACACAACGATGTCCGAGGAGGAAGCGCGTCAGCTACGTATGAAAATTTTATGTTAGGAGAGATAAAAATTTGTGTGATTGTTCAGCAGCACTGGGCCCAGTATTGGCCGTTAAAGGTTCTGATGTTAATCGTCATAAGAGGCTTGATATTGAGATTTTTTTTAGAGTGAAGTCAAAAGCAGACCACACAGCTACGTATGAAAATTTTATGTAGGGTGGATAAAAAATTTGTGTGATTGTTCTGCAGCAGCAGCAGCTTTTGTGTCGTTAACGGTTACACCTTATGATTTTTAATTGTTATACGTGGCTTGATATTGAGAATTTTTTAAAGGGAAGCCAAAAGCAGACCACAAAATGATGTTTGAGGAGAAAGCGGGTCAGCTACGTATGAAAATTTTATGTAGAGGGATAAAAAATTTGTGTGATTGTTCTACAGCAGTAGCAGCTTTTGTGTTGTGCACTGGGCCAAAGATTGGCTGTTAATGTTTGCACCTTTTGAGTTTTAATTGTCACACGAGGCTTCATGTTGAGAAATGTTTTAAGGGAAGCCAAAACCAGACCACACAACGATGTCCGAAGCGCATCAGCTACGTATGAAAATTTTACGTAGGGGGATTAAAAAATGTTGTGATTGTTCTGCAGCAGTAGCAGCTTTTGTGTCGTGCACCGGGCTCAATATTGGCCGTTAAAGGTTAGACCTTCTGATTTTAATTGTTATACGAGGCTTGATATTGAGAATTCTTTTTAAAGAGAAACCAAAACCAGACCACACAACGATGTTTGAGGAGAAAGCGTGTCAGCTACGTATGAAAATTTTATGTAGAGGGATAAAAATTCGTGTGATTGTTCTACAGCACCAGGCTCAGTATTGGCCGTTAATGTTTGCACCTTCTGATGTTAATCGCCATACAACGTTTGATATTGAGAATTTTTTTTAAAGAGAAGTCAAAAGCAGACCACACAGCTACGTATGAAAATTTAACGTAGGGGGGATAAAACATGTTGTGTGATTGTTCTGCAGCAGCAGCAGCTTTTGTGTCGTGCACTGAATTCACTCTTCTCTTTTCTTGTTTCTGTTCTCTCTTTCTGTTTGTCTCTCTTCCTCTCTCTCTTAATAAAAAACTAACTAAATAAAAGGGGGACCTGCTCGACGGTACTCCAGATTACATGTCGGGGCTGGACGACATGACAGACCCCGACTCCTGTCTGTCGCGGAAGAAGATAAAGAAGACCGAAAGTGGTATGTACGCGTGTGACTTGTGCGACAAAACATTCCAGAAGAGCAGTTCCCTTCTAAGACACAAATATGAACACACAGGTATATACTGTTCTAGACCCTTATTTTAATCCCCATGCTTCTTCTTCTTCTTCTTCTTCTTCTTCTTTTGTTTTTTTTAAATGTTTGTGTTGCCAAATCCTCTCAGTATGATTATATATATATCTTATTATTTTCTCCTTCCTT
Organism: Planiliza haematocheilus; assembly: GCA_005024645.1. NCBI lineage: Eukaryota > Metazoa > Chordata > Actinopteri > Mugiliformes > Mugilidae > Planiliza > Planiliza haematocheilus. The sequence goes on along the minus strand of SRSE01000945.1, from coordinate 20,731 downwards.
TCTTTTCTGTTTAACCCTTCAGTTGTAAATGTAAACCAACACCTAACTTGCTTCTTCGTCGACAGGTTTGCCGGCGAATTCCACAAAAAAAAAAAACAATTTAATTTATTTATTTTAAAAATGTGTGTGTTCTGAAATATCTCCTCACAAGAAAAGAACAAGGAGAAGCGAGAGTGTCGCTATCTTTTCAGACGATTGTACTCTTTACACCCCCAATCACATCCTCCTGTATTAACCACTTTGCTATCTTTAAAAAGACACACATCAATTCACCTAGATATACAGAGAGCCGGAGAAAAGGAAGGGGGGGGGGGGGCGGCTAATGCTTTTATCGGAGCCATTATTGGCGATAGATCACATCAGCGGAGCAGCGCTCAGAAGCTTCACAGCGCCGATAACAAGTCTTTCATTATAGTTATTATACAGAGATCCTCTTTCACTGGGTTGCATCATTTATTTTATCCGCTATCTGTTAGCCGAGCGCTCCGTGCAGGCTTCGTGTTATCTGCTCGGACATAAAAGAGAGGGGAGCGTCGGAGCATCTGCAGAACTCTTTAAAAAAGAAAAAACACACATATATATATATTTAAACGTGCACGGCGGCGGGCTTTCATGTTTGTGTCGCCGCCAGATGTTGGGTCACGTGATTTACACGAGGCGGGGCGCCATGTTTCCACACGTGGTGGGCAGCGGTGAACGCACCCAAATTACATGTTTGGAGACTTCTGAGGCGCTTTTATAAAAAAATAAAATAAAAAGCAGTGCAGGTAACTTTAGGTCCCGCGGGAGGAATCCCGAGCAAACTGTGTTTTGCGGCGGCGCGGCCACATTACAAGACGGAGCACATTTATGAAGCCAGACAGTTTATGGCCCCGTGTCATAAAACTATCTCACCCTGCCCTTGTGGCCAGCTTGGGTTTCTCATTTCTGCCCTGGCATCCAGAACCCGATCTCGCCCCAGCCCGTCGCTCTGAACCTGAATCACATTCAGAGATAAGCGGGGCGACCCCTCGGAGCTCCCCCCTCGCCCCGCCCCGCCTCTCCCCCTCGCCCCCCCTCACCCTCTTCCCCTCCGGCCCGTCGTGGATTTGTTTACTCCTTTGTCGCGCCTTCTCTGTTTGTTTGCTTTGCGCTCGTTTATTTATGTTGCCTTCATCAGAGTGGCACGCAGGCCTAAAATAAGTAGTTGTGGTTGAGTTTCTCCATGCTTTAACCGCGGGAGGGAATTTCCATAATGTCGGCCCGTGAATGCGAGCGCACTTTCTCATCGGCCTCGCCGTTTGAATAAACAAATAGCCTTAAGTCGTGAGTCAAAGTTGGATTTAATGCTCCGTGATGTCATTCCGCTCCATGCCATCCAATTCATCCGACTTTTTCCTCAATATTTTGCTTTCTTCTGAACTTGTGTGATTTGCTGTAGCTGCAGGACGTGCGAGGCAACGCCACTCACGTCTCCGTGTCTCTGTGTTTTGTGCCCCCTTCCCCTCCCCTCCCCTCCCTCCCTCCCCCCTTCCCTTCACCCTGCAGGCAAGAGGCCGCACCAGTGCCAGATCTGCAAGAAAGCCTTCAAACACAAACACCATCTCATCGAGCACTCCCGGCTGCACTCGGGGGAGAAGCCGTACCAGTGCGACAAGTGCGGGAAGAGGTTCTCGCACTCTGGCTCCTACTCGCAGCACATGAACCACCGCTACTCCTACTGCAAGCGGGAGGCGGAGGAGCGGGAGGCGGCCGAGAGGGAGGCCCGCGAGAAGGGCCACCTGGAGCCCACCGAGCTCCTCATGAGCAGGGCCTACTTGCAGGGCATGACTCCTCAGGGTTACCCGGAGCTGGCGGAGCGCGAGGCCATCCTGAGGCACGACGCCGCCGTGAACGGAGGGATCAGAGAGGGACGGAAGGAAGTGGACGGAACGTATGCAAAGATCGGACGGAGGGACGACGAGTTCGAGGAGGAGGAGGAGGAGAGCAAGAGCATGGACACGGACCCGGACACGTTGAGGGACGAGGAGGAGAACGGAGAGCACTCGATGGACGATAGCTCGCTGGATGGCAAAACGGAAACCAAATCGGATCACGAGGACGCGATGGAGGACGGCATGTAATCAGCGGCGACATTTCACAAGCTTCCCATCTTTAGAAAGAGGAGAAAAAAAATAATAATTGAAAAAGAAGTTTTAAGTTTTGGGTTCAGTATTCTTCTTCTTCTTACCTGCTCGGTTTAAAACGCCGTGTTTTAAGCTGTACGTGCACGTGCCTGAAGCTTCCGGGAAGCTTTTCTTTGACAGACTCCTCCGGTCGGGGGCGAAGGGGGAGAGAGGAGGGGAGGGAGGGGGGGGTTGGTTAGTGGGAGCGATGTCTGCCCAAGACCAAGACATGGACTTTAAAAATCAATCTGGAGGAAGAGGAAGAGGAGGAGGAGGAGGCGCAGAGGGCAGGGAGGCATGGGTTTGTGAAATAAGCTGCATTATGCAAACCGAACAATGAATAAATGAATACATTTCAAAAAATGTACAGTACTAAGGCCTAAAAATATGTGTGGTGCTAACCTCCTCAAATAAACCCCCTGTGTTCCATAGTATTTATAGCACAACTAGTGACTTGTACAAATTGCACTCCGCTTCTATAATCATGAACAAAAATAATAAAAAGTATTGCCTATGTATATATTTATACAGTGTTGGAAAAAGAGCAGTAGTACCTGCACTACAGTCCTTCAGTATTACCTTTGTTATCACCTACCTACCTACCTACCTACCTACCTACCTACCTGCGGTGTCGTCTTTAGTTTTATTTTTATTTTATTTTTTGCCATCTCCAGCCACACTGTTGTTTCAGGCCTCTCGGATCAAACGAAGGAATTTAAAAAAGTAAATAATTAAAAAATAAGAAAAACCCGACCGTGTGAAGGAGCTCAAAAGAGGAGGAGGAGGAGGAGGTTTTTATTCTTTTATTTTTGAGAGGATGACGTTTTAAAGAGACCTTCGTTTTAAGGGAAAAATCCCGTTTATGGACAGACGTAGGGAGGGAGGGAAAAAATGAAGGACGAAGCCTTTGTAAGGTGTTTTTTTGATAAGAAAAAAGAAGAAGAAGAAGAAGAAGCCTTATATGCAAACCTTTTAACCTGTGTGTTTTCTGCAAGTGCCACCCTCGTATTGTGTAAAAGGAAGGTTACTTTTTATTTTTCACCAGCTTCAGTATTAATGAAATGGTTCACCGTTGTTCTTTGAAGCACCCGTGTCAGTATTAAGACTTAATAGGCAGCAGTTCCTTAGTTTACATTATGTTGTGCAATGTTTTTTTTATTTTTTATTTTTTTTGTCAGTATTACACCAAACCATTTTTTTCTTTTCTTTTTTTTTGGAAAACAGCAAATTGCATTTCATTTTATTTGTAGGTTTTAAAAGAAAAAAAAAACAAACAACAAAAAAAAAACATTATTTATGTGGCCCATTTTATATTTCCTAATTTTATTTATTTCATACTGTTGTGTACAGTACTATAGTTCTTCAATATATAGATATATTTTAGTAAAAAGGAACATGGTGTCGATCATAGGGGCAAATTTTACGTAAAGAGAGCATTTATTGTGTTTTGAAACATTGTGAAATGCGAAGTTTAAAATCTTATTTTATTTTATTTTTGTTTTTGTTTTTTTCCTTTTATTATTTTCCAGTTGCTGGAAAATTCCAAATTTGGGAACTTTTATACAATTGTGAAAACACTGTATTTTCGACTGAAAAGAAAAAAAAAATTCCACTTTCTTCATCTTTGTTTCTTTTTTTAAGCTAAAAAAAAAATGAAGAGGGACTGTTAAATACTATGTATGATATCATGACTGAAGAAGAATCTTTCCTGAAATGTCTTTGTAAAAGTATTATTGAATTCTTAATTTGTAATTTCTCTTGAAAATGACCCTGCTCGAATAAAAGTAGCCAAATTACAGAGTACCTACCGCACCGCCGCCGCTTCCTGTTTGTTCTCACACACGTGCAGAAACTGAAAGTGTTGTTGTGCTAGCGACAGATCCACCGCACACGCTGCTCATATTTGTGCACCTGTGTGTGAAGATGCGCAGACAAATGCTTTAAATGTGGATCAAGACAGAACTTTAAGAGTCTTACATGTCGAAGCTTTTATTTTGAAATGCAACACACGTGCAAAAAAAATTGTTAATTCATCATTTGGGCCAAGAAAAAAAAAAAATTAATTTTCCAAATCTGGAGTCTGAAACCTTCGCTCGGGCTCGGGCTCGGGCTCAGGGGCCCTGACAAGGTGGACTCCAGCAGCGCGGTGAAGGAGACGCTCGACTCCATTAGCGGCTCGCGCTGCGTTATGCAGATTAAGAGCAGCATCAAAAGGCCCCGAGATGAAAGAAGCCCCGAAAAAAAAGAAAAAAAAAAAAGGTTGAGCAATGCCAAACATCAGAACAGAACGCGCTCTGCATATTCCCGATCGATGGCGGGCGCCGCCGTCCGATCGCTCGCGGACCATCCCGTCAGATAAAAGGAGGGGGTCTTAAATGATTAGCCGGTGAATTTGATAACGTGCCGTGAACCGCCTGGACAATTACACATGCGGAATAATGTGTGAGCGGCGAGAGGAGGCGAGGGAAGGAGGGAGGGAGGGAGGGAGTCCTCCCCAGAGCGAGAAATCTCAACCTTCCTCTACTTCTTACATTTTAAACACCGGTTAGAGTCGACTCCCGGGAAAGGTCAAAGGTCGAGATGGATGCGTGATGAAAGGGTGCTGCAAGAGTTGCGGAGGCAGAGAGAGAAAAAGAGTCGGGGAGAGGAGGGAATTGATGAGTTAGGAAATTAGAGGGAAGTTGTTCTACTTCAGAGGGCCCTTCAGCTCCTCTGCCATCTCTTTATTTATTTATTTATTTATTTATTTCTCTCCTGCTGTCTGTATGAATTCCAGTTGTCACTCTTAAATATCGGCTGATCCCGTCTAGTCTTGCATTTACTGATCAATACCGTCTCAGACTATTAGCCGTGGGCCCAGAGGAGGACGGCTTTTAATTGCAATCAAGCTGCACGACGGTGCCCACCATTGATTTTTATTTTTTCTCCCCTCCTGTGAGTGTGTGTACTCTGCAATTTTTATTTTTTATATATATAAAAAAAATAACATTTTGACTGAAATTGCTCCTTTCACGCCGCAGAGACAGAGACAGAGACAGAGAGAGGCGCTTTTCACCGATCTCGACCTGCATCGCTGATTCTGATCAGCTCTGATGTGAATCTGTGTTTGGGAGCGTTGCCCGTTTGCTCGTAGAACATTTAAATGGGAGGAGGGAAAAAAATAAAAATTAAAAAAAACACAACAACACGAGCGTGTAGTAGTAATTCATACGAGTGTCATGCAGCCATATGCCTGGGCCAGATTGGTGGTGTATTTTGGACAGCTGAGCTCTGATGATTCACTGCTGGGCCTTGTATAGACCAAAGCTAAGTGTACATTTTGCCTCGGGCTACTCTGCTGCCTCCACAGATACACTTAGCTGTAAAAAAAATAATAAAAAAATCCACTGGTTTTGCATTAAAAACCTGTCTCGCTTATTCACCCTCAACTTTCACTCCTTATACCTGCTTCTTTCCCCGCTTTCGGTTGTCACATCACCTCTGCGTTTGAGAAACAGAGGGCTTACAGTATGGAAAAAAAATAAAATAAGGAGGGGAAGGCAGAGCACGGAACATCGGCGGCAGAATGAAGACGTAAGGGGGAAAAAAAGATCACGCTTTAATGCACAAAGTAAGAGTGATAGAGCATGACAGAACACGTCGGAGGCCAGTGAATGAAAATAGGTTTGAGGTTTGGGTTGCAACTGAGGATTGGAGGAGTACATTTTCCATGTTGGGAGTCTGCTGGAGAACAGATCAGAGCCTGGAATAAATAAATAAATAAATAAAAGGAAATTACTCACGGGTGGTTTTTATTTATCAGATGAAGACAGGAGTGGAGATATTTACTGTGAGGCAGGTGTAGCCTGCAGGTATGCAGATTAAAATCTTATCTTCTGTTAGTTTAAACACACTTTAACCGTGTTACGTGTTAGTTGGATGATCAATCACTTTTATGTGGAGGAGAAAATGCACAGAGACAAACAGGCCCACAGGTGAAGCACAGGTGTATCAACGATGGAGGCCTCGCTCTAGATCATGCTAGCTCACTGTCATGGCTCCATGAGACACTAAAAGGATCTGATCATTAATTAGATCACATGTCTGCCTTTATTTTTTATTAAATGCATCACCTGATGGCGGACACGTGAGGAGGAGGAGATAAAAGGTGAGCTTTGCAGAAGCTAACAACGGCTAACAGTGACAGCAGCTAGGTTACATCCAGGACATTAATAAACAAAATGAGCAATAAAAAGCGCTGATGCCAAATAAACTAGCCGCTGCTAGTAAAGTTATGTTCACACATAACAGTGGATTAAACATAGGCTACATCGATCTATCTGAATTGGCTATTTTATTTTTTATTTTTATTCAATACAGATGTAGCTAGCTAGCTAGCTAGCCGGGGAAGCCTCTAACAGCGTTCGCTAGCGGTTAGCATGCTAGCTCTCCATCTCAAGGCTATATCAGGGTAAATTAAACTGATTTTATTTCATTTGCTGTTAATAATGTTCTACTTTGGTCAGAACAATAAACAAAAATACATGATTTGTTCTGGATTAATTTGGATGGCTTTCATTTGAACACAGACGTAGCTAACAGGCTAATATGAGTGACAATATTGGGGATACGCGGAGTAGCTAAGACTGTTGGCTTAGCATGCTAGCTCTCCCGTGTTAAGTGAATCAGCTAGCAGGGCGTGTTGTTTTCCTAGCGCGTAGCATGCTAACGCTCCTTTTTATGTTTAAAAAGGTCGACAGATTTTATATTAAGCAATAAATGATCGGTATTTATTTTTTTTAATCAATTTTACACGTTTTGCTTCTACTTTATTTCGGCTAGCTTGCTGGTGTTATTGAGGAAAGCTAGTAGCTACCTAGCTAATGAACAGTGCACTGCATGGAGGCCACAGTAGCTAGCAAACACATTATGAACAACTGGTTAACATCTGCTAGCTCTTAGCATGCTAGGTTTGTGTTTGTTTATTTATTAGTTCGTTTATTTATTATTTATTTATTAGCCTATATTAGTCTGACAACCTTTATGTGTCTTTACAGAAGATTATGTTGCTACGTAAGGATTTATAGCAATAAATTATGTTGTTTTAGAAGCTATTCATCATGTTTGGTCTGTCTGTCTCTCTCTTGGTTATATTTGGTTACTGAAGAGGACAGTGTTTGTGCCACTCATGCCAACGTGTGGGGCGACAAAGAAAAACCACGCTAATGAAGCTTTTATTCTGCTCTGATCTGCAGCCTGCGACAAATATTTACACGCGGGAGTAGAAACACACCTGGAGAGGAAGACGGCCAGTAAATAAACCTGACAGCGAAGAATGCAGGTTTGAAAAACACGCTGTAAAAGAACAGGAAACATGCACATAAACATTGTTCTGTTTGTCTGCGAGTACATGAGTTGAGTCTTTACAGTCCAGTAAAACCATGCAACCACACATTTCTGAACGGGTTAAATGGAGACGAGCTTTTAGGAGTGGTGTGGGTTTAAAGACGGGTTAAGATTCTCCTGTTTTTAGGTTGAAAACTGTGATAAAATACCAAAATAAAACACGAAGCTACAGCTCTGTGCTATGGAGTATGACCTGTTGCAGACCTGCTTCTGCAGCAGCTCAACTATTGTTTATTTCTTTCTTTTTGTTTCATTTCAGACGCTCCTTTCTTAAACTTCACATCTATCTTTTTGGAGGTTGTTTTGCGGCTCTGCAGAAGAAGAAGGCGACGAAGAAGAACCAAAAAGACAAGTAGGAGACACTAATAGTCTTTGTGTAAATGACATTTCTGATGAAGTGTTTTTTATTTATTTATTTTTACAAAATACAGAAACCGTTAAACTATTTTTACTTTGGTCGTAGGCTGTTTGAACGCGTCCCCGATCTTTATGATGAGCTAAACCATGCTAACAAATGTTATTCTCGGATAAAAAGCTAATATCACTCGATAGACGTTCAGCTAGTGTCTCTTTTACTTTACGTAAACAAATAAATAAAAATAAACGGCTGAACGGCACCACCTAGTGGAATGAAACAAAACTGATTTGCGCAAAATAAATAGCTAGCAGCCTCGTGACGACAAGATATCTCAAATGTAGCTTCTGTCTGGAGCAGGAAGCGACTGATTTAGTTGGTCTTTATTTAACGTGTGTTTATTCTCACCCCCAGAACTTGTAGGTGACAATACTGAGCTTATAAATTGGCAGCAAAAACTATTTTTATTTATTTATGCATCAGTGCAGTGAAAAGATTTTGGATGAGGAGGCGAAAGTAGAGGAGACTCTCACACTTTTGACCTCATTAAATTATTTACATATCCCCATATGCCACCCGGACCATTCGCAGGGCACATGAAGGACGAGCCCGGGCAAAGACGAGGGGCAGGGGAGGGGCGGGGGAGGCGGGGGAGGCGGGGGGAGGCTGGAGATGGAGCACTCCTCGGACCTGGCACTCGGCGAGAGAAAGTTCAATGACATGCAGGGAGGAAAAGCGCAAGTGACCAGCAGGGATTAGCCAATCAGATCGTCAGAAGAGCGGCCAGCTGTTCGTTCTGGCTGGAGCGAAAAGAGCCTCGGAGCAGGTGGCGGTGCCCGGTGCCAGCGGTGCTACAGAGGAGGGGAAGAAGAAGAAGATGATGGTGATAAAAGAAACTCACCCTCGCCTAATGTGGGGATGTTACTGCATTACTTTTGGACTCCCCCCCCCCCCGCCCCCCCCCTCCCTCTGAATGCCACTTATTCCTCTGCCTGCCATTATTATTCATAAATACAAGAATATCTGATCTCAAAAAGCAATTAACTGAAGGTGTGAAAGGTAAAAAGCAGTCGGAATTCATAAAAGCTAATTATTAAAATGATACCAGAGTGAGTTTTTAGTCACTGTTTCATCCTTTAAATAGCCCCACACAGATACCCTGACCCTTTTAAACCTTTTTAAAGGTGTATCAGTGTATGTAGAGGTGGGATGGGGGGGTTTATTTTGGTGCATGTGAATTTGGGGAGGGGTGCAGAGCGCCATCCATCGCTGCCTCCTCCAGTGAATACAGCAGCTGCAGAGCGCCACAAAGGCAACAATGCTCTGGCCACCGGTGGGGGTCCGGTGCACCGTGGTGATGTTGGACAGCTCTGCAAAGGACCCCCCGCTTGGAATTTTATTAATTTGCATTTATCGTTTTATGCTCTCGCTCGCACCGAAACACCACGCTTGGCACCGCAGAGTCACGGTGTGGCAGCGGCGGCGGGCCGGGCCCCCGCAGCGCTCTGGACGGCCCCTCTGCTGCTGCTGCTGCTGCTGCTGCTGCTGCTGGAAGGAGGTCGAGGAAAATTAAACGGTTTCTAGAGTCTGCTCCTTCAACTTCTGATTTATTTTAGTGTAAAGCAAAGATAAAAACTAAAATATGCAATCTCAACATCTTTCTTTTTTGCACAGGTTGAATGCACCTGAATAAACGAGCTCTGCAGAAGAAGAAGAAGAAGAAGAAGAAGAAAGTCACAACAGGTAGGAGACCCTTTAAGACATTGCATCGTGTTTCTGCTGCAGGTTTCTGGTGCTCCCACCCTTGCGTTTCTTGCGTTGCACGCGGTTGATTGGCGTCACCTGACGAGCAGCAGACCAGAGGGGCGCGGCCGCGAGAGGCCCGAGTTTGAAGGATTGAACTCGTCTGCGGCAGCGTCCTCCGTCTGAGCCCACACCTCGTTGCAGGCTGCTCACGTGACGACGGTGATTTCCTCCAACACTCAAAGGAAATGATCTGTCAGCCTGTCCGTCGTTTAGCCAGCCTCCCTCTCTCTCTCTCCCTCTAAGGGATAAGTGATTATGTGTTTTGCCAATGCGTTTGTGGAAATCTTTTGATATGCACAAACACAGATTCTAATGCGCCTGCAACAGCGGCTTTTTTGGCTGACGGCTGATTAGGATGCCGGCTCATGGCTGAGTCCGCGGGGCCCCAGCTGGACGCAGGGAACATCGCTCATTACACATTTTCTAGGAGGGAGGGGGAGGGAGGTGGGGGCTAATTCGCAGCGCTGCGCAGCATGCCGGTGTAGGTGTAATCATATCATTCTAAATCACCGGTCAGTAGCGCGCCGGCGAAGCCTCGGCTCGTGCCAGAGGGCCGGCTGGAGCCTGATTAAAGCCGGGCCAAAGACAAAGTGACACGTCCTTAACCTCATCAGAGGAGACGTTAAGCAAACCATCACTTACCCGTCAAGGTGCGAGGCTCGCCCCGCCGAGGCTCTCCAGCCCTGAATGAATAATTTTTTTCTTCTTCTTGTAAATTAGAGCTTTTCTTCTCGGGGTGCCGCATGCATTTTTTATGAAAGGCATCATGGCCGATGGTGGATGGCTGTCTGGGCGTTCCCATCACTAATACGCCACTGTCCTCTTGATTTAATTAGACGTTGGCCCCCCTCCACTCCCGACAAGGAAATATCTGCTCTAATTAAGCGGTATACTTCACCAGAGGAAGAACAGACAGAGCAATTCAACGCAAGGTTAATGTGCTCATAAAATATCCATGATTTCTTGCCCTTTGCCCTCTTTCTTTCTTTCTTTCTTTCTTTCTTTCTTTGCATCTTTTCCTAAACTTCTAAACCCGTCTTCTGCTTTCTGATATCACCCCTCAGCTCTGTTTTGCAGCGGCCTCTCTGGAAGCGGATAATTACTGGAAACCTTCGCGGTCCCAACCTCTTCCTCCGCTGAGCGCGGCGGAGACGGGAGCGAATGCGGCGTTACATGTATGCGATTTTCTTAAAGGAAGCATTGCCTCTGTAGCCTGCAGGGATTAGGGCCTAATGACAGAAGTTAATTATATTAAGAGTAATTTTCAAAAACAGTTCATGAACTGCAAATTATACTTAAAATTGCTCCTTAATGCTCTTAACTGTAATTAAATTGCCTAATATCTTAAGAAAATGAACATGCAGGACAGGAGTAATGGGTTAAAGGAGCGGTGCGCGGACAGGTTTGGACGCTAGCATCGTGCTTTGCAAACTTCCCGTCGCTCTTCTGTGGAATTAGTCGTCGTCGCAGGTTTTAATCCCCCGAACGGTTGACGTCAGGAACGAGAGAATTCCGTGCGTTTGTCTGCTCGTAATGAGGTGTATTTCTTCCCAGTTTTTATTTAATGATTGGCTTCTTTACAGCCGGGCCCGGCCACTTTTGAAGCGTAATGATTCCCCACTCAGGCGACTTAAAAGGTGCAGGCGAGGGAGGGAGGGGAGGAAAAGGGAAAACTTGCCTGTCGTCTTTGAACAGCCCCCCCTCCCCTTCCGCCTTAATCTGTACAAAATTTAGGTCCGCCGTGCTCTTTTCCAGATCAAAGGCTCACGAGAAAGTATTATTCAATAATAAGTGGTGTGTTAAAGCAGCAGAACGCCATTGTGAAAGTACTTACAGGAGCTTTTTCACCTCGGAGAAGAAGGTTTGGAGGCTTTCCGAGTCATGCCATTTGTGCAACTGCGCATATTAAATCTAGAAATTTCATGTTGCCGGGACTGTCTGTTCCGTGTGGCTCGAATGTGTGTTTGCACGGGGATCTCTCACACACACACACACACACTTGCATGCAAAACTATGCATGCACAAAAAAAAAGAAAAACCCACACACACACATACTCGCGGTATCTTCCATCTCCGCCGTGAAGCCAGACCCCCCTCGGCTTTTCTCACTTGTAATCATGTCCAAATTTGCACAGGAAGGCAGGGGGAAGGGGAGAGCCATGTGAACTTGTGTGGGTGTTTTTTTTTTATTTTTTTTTATTTTTCTTACAAAACCGGCTTCTGATTACCGCCGATCTCAGGCGCCCGAGATCCAAATCACCTTCTAAAGCCTTTCAAATAAAAAAAAAGAAAAAGAAACTCTCTCTGTGTGTTTCTCTCTCGGTCTCCGTCCTTTTTCAACTAAGAAGTGAAGATTTGGCTTGGAGGAAAAGGAGGAAGACCGCTATCTGCCAAGTAACAAGTACATAAAATATAAATGTAAAGAATGCAGAGAGAGGTCCTCGCTGGTGGAACGCCTCGGAGGTAATTGGTAAACAACGAGCCGAGCCGCTCACAGGAAGTGGAGGTCACAGCTCCACAAATGACTCCCAACGATTCCTCCTCTCCTCCTGAATACATTTATTTCAGTCTGTAGGTGTGTGACAGGCCAACGCGTTCAGCCGCTGCTGCTTCATCATTAAATGAAAAAAAAATATTTAAAACTACAAGTTTCTGTGTTTCCAGCTCGCACCTTTAACTCCCCGCTCTCAATTACACTTTGGCGTTCTTCTCTAAAAGATTAATTACTGCGTATTGAGTGGCCTTTTCGCTAGTTGTTCCCGTATATGCGTGCTCATAAGTGGAAATGCATTGTTCTCCTCTGAAAGCCGCTTCTAATTAGCTCGATTTTTAAGTTAAATATAAATCGACGCCGGCTCAAGATTTCCGTTCTTGTCGGGGTCGGCGCGTGCTTGGCTTCCTGCTGCGCGTCGCCGTTCGGTCCTCGTGTGCTCTCGGGCAGCTTGGAGGAGTTTGTGTCGCTCGCTGGTGTAAGTGTGTGTGTGTGTGTGTGGGGCCCACCTTGGCAGTGGCCCTAGCTATCAGCGGGGCCCAGCCGGCATGCTAGCTAAGAGACCGCAGTGTTTCTAACAAAGCATTTGTCCTCCCGGGCGACGCGAGGTGCAACCTTCCAGGAAAGACGCCGCAGCCTCGCCCGCCGCCATGTGTGCCGAGGAAGTCTGCGCGACCGTCTGCGCGGCCGCTCGGACCGGGACGTCTGGCCGGCATTCGCCGCACAAGACAATGAGATTTAATCCTCGCAAACACCTAGAGGAAGAAAGACGGAAGAAAAGACGTGCAGGAAGTTTCTCCGAGAAGTTTCGCTCTCCAAAAACGCCCCGCCGCCCTCATTTGCGTGATCTCGCCGAGCATCAATCTGCTGTCGGTGACGATGTGTGTGATCGGGCCGATCGCCTATGAAGGCTTTAATTAGCTGCAGGTTGTCAGGGGCTATCGGCCGAGGCGGGGAGGACGCTGATGGTGATGATGGAGGAGGAGGAGGAGGAGGTGGACTGGGTGAAGTGGGTCAGGGCCGGAGTGACGCCGCCGTGTGATGTGACCCGATAGCGGTGGGGTGGACGGTTATGTCTCGAGCCGATGCAGGACGCCGGTAGCCACGGGGCAAACAAATCAGAGGGAGTCAGAGTGACGCTGGCTGAGTCCTGCGCTCGGACATCGTCCTCTTATAAGTCCATTTCCTTCCAAACCTTTTTCCACGCTCATAAAGCCACCAGGGTTAGGGTTCCACATAGCGTGCCACGTTTCTGACCATGATATGAGCTGGTGTCTTCTTGTCGCTGCCTAAACGGGGCACGCGTAGCCACGGGGCGGCCGCATATCAGAGGTGATCAAGCATGATGCAGGCTGAAAAGACAAACACACACCAAGCAAGTTTGCCTCAGAGTTGGACTCAACTTCCTAACAACCCCTGGAGACGGTGAAAGCCTCCGTTGTTGTGTTTCTGATTGACGCTGTGTGCACGATGACGCCACGAGCAAAGAAGAAGTGGTAGCAGCGAAGCTAAACCCAAAGCGAGCGCAGCCGAAGGAATTGAGTCGTCACCAGCGCCGTCGACGGCTCCCGGGAGCAGCCAGTAAAACGGCAAATAACAACAACTTGAAAAGGTTTCTGCTAATTTGCCGAGCGTCTCCAAAGAGTTTAGGATTCCAGTCAGAGTTGAGTGATGATTAGATTCGTCTTGTCGCGTCTCCCGGTGCCTTTAATATGCAAATGGAAGGTATGCAAAGCTTTTCTTTAAAAGACATGTCCTGGGGCGGTAGCAGTGGGCTTCCAGGGAGAGCTCTGTGACGGCGCTGGAATAAATACTTGTTCAAGGATCACACAAGTTCGTATCTTGGAAAGATGAAACGCGTAATTGACATGAATAATTTATTTGCATTGCCGGTATCTTAAACATCTCAGATGGCGGATAAATAAGAACCTGAGTTCAAACGTGGATGGGGCCGTCCCCAAATATTCAGAGGGAATTACATCCCTCAGATTAGTCGTCAGCCTTTAAACTCATAATGGCGTTTGTCCTAAGGTCACCGCGCCGCAATTATCAAATATTACCCGAATCCTCTGCGGTGCTGGGAATAATGATCTGCATATGAATTATTAGGTTGCTCCTGAGGTTTTGGGACGGTGAGCGCAGGGAGGGAGAGAGCGGGGGGGACGGGTTAAGGTAGATAATGGACGTCCTCTAGATAAAACGAGCCGTCACGCTTTGCTAAAGCTCAAAGTGTCGACTTTAGACGAACGGCTTGTCGATCCAGAACCAGAAGAGTTTAAAGGAGCAGGAGGTGGAGATTATTTGAGCTAAGAAGATGAAAAACGTTTAGAAGAAGGCAAATAAATAAGAAAAACTATAAGAAGGTGTGAATTAGTTTGGTTTCTTTCCGTCTTCTGTAGCGGCTTGTCCTCTGGAGGCTCGTAGGATGGAGCCCATCCCATCTGTCGTAGGGCGAGAGGCGGTACTACGCCCTGGACAGGTCACTGAGGTCATTTTAGAGTCACAGATGAACCTAAGGACCACGTCTTAGGACGGTGTCCAGTCCTGGTTTTATTTCTGGTGATGAATACGCGAGGGGGGACTTGTCCCGTTTGCGTCCATCCCGGTGACCCACTGACATTTTTTACCAAAAAGCTGCTGCGTCCTTCCTCCTCTCGCTCAAACTGTTTTAAAAATCACAGTTTGACCCCCCCCTCCTCCCCTCCACGCGTCCCTCAGGGCGCATAAGAGGAGGTCCTCGCGCTCGCAGCTCAATCCTACTGCATATCTCCGTTGGCATAGTTAGCATTCAGAAGTGCTCGGCTGTAACGGGAAGGCCCCTCTGATTAAAGAGAACCCACAATGCCCTCTGTTGTTGTTGTGAACTTTTGACTGCGTGGGCCGGGCCTCGACAGCGGCGGACCGCGCTGAGGAGTCGGCAGCGGGGTGGAATATTTGACATTTCTCCGTGATGACAGCCTTGTTACTACTCTCGTTTTTCTACTGTATGCTGTATCCTCGCTCGCTCTCTCTCTCTCTCTCTTTTCTGTGTGTGTGTGTGGATCTCCCGTGGCAACACCAGATCTGATTCGGATGACAAATACTTTCCTGCTCCTCTGGACCGGTTTGGCAAACTCCACCCAGCGCGCTCAATAAAACAAAACATAAAAAAAAAAAGTTTGACATGTGCTGGGCGTGAATCTATAGGGAGGCTTATTTTTATTTTTATGTTTTTGGTGCACAAACATCAGGACCTGACGGGTAACCCTTCACATGCCATGAATACGTCCACACACACAGAGACAAATGGGGACAGGGGACAGGGGAGAGGTCCAACAAGGGCGTCATTCAGAGAGGTTGACATTTAGGACGCGAACATTCGACGCAGAATAAGATGCAGGAATTCATTAGCTAGCTAGCTAGCTAGCGGCCATGCTAATGAGCCTGTGTTCCTCCTCCCGCCGTCTCAAGACATGCTCATTAGGTGTCCTCTGTGACATCGGGAGCTTTTACTTTGACAGCCAAAGTTGACCTTTGACCCCCCTTGTTTGTGACGTCTCTACCTGTTAGCTCAGGTGCTAATCTAATCAGTTTCCTCTTCCTCTTTTAAAGGTGCGTCGAGCTTCCAGGACACGTCCCCCGTCTGTCCATCTGCGTGTCCGTCTCCAAGCAAGACGACTAGAGACGCCAAACCCTGTGAGTACCAGAGCCGACCTAGTTGCGTTAGCCGTATTTTAGCAGCTTCCTCTCGTCTCCCCGTCGCTCACACATTTAATTCATGAACTCTAGCCTTTTCTGGTTTTGGCTCGTAGCGCTCACTTTGTGCTCTGTTGACTTTAGCGATGTGGTTATTTTCGTGAACTACTTCTGGCTTCTAATTACAGCGTGTTTAGTTTTTTTTTTGTGGAAGCACAGAAAAGAAAAAAGAAAAAAACCCTGATTCAACAAAAAGCCCTCTCTAATATCCACTTTGTTAAACCTCGACTCCGGCTCTGACCCGGACCGGTGCACCGGTAGCGCCTCTCTCTCTCTCCCTCTTTCTCTTTCTTTCTCTTTCAGCTCTGAAACATATTTTGAAGCCACGCCGTGCACAAATGAAACCCGGCGTGGTAATGTGAGGCAGGATATGTAACCTCACAGCTCCTCTGCACCAAATAGCGAGTGTTAAATCAGAGAGGAGTCTCTGAATAAAGGAATACATTCTTACTGGGGAGGTGAAGGGCTGACAATGAACCCCCTCGCTCTGAGCTGAGCCTGCGAGAGGCCGACTTGTTCATCCCTTGTTATGCTGCTAATGTGTATGATTTAAGGGGGAATTATGCACATCTCAATGTGCCTATAAATGACATTATTCATGCACAGGTGCTGCACTAAGCAGCTCCTGAATGATAATTAAGATAATCTTTCTCTGGTTTTTTTCTTCTTCACGCTCCCTCGCTCCTTTTTTCTCACGGATCCACTTTGTTCAGGCGATATCTCCTGTGTCAATACCTCGCTAGACTGCAGCCCCTCTCCCCTCAGCCATTGTCTGATCCTTATTCAGCACTAAAACCCGCACTAACAAGTGAGACCACGTCTATGTTCTCCACCCCCCCCCATCCCCGGAGCCCGACGGTATTGCTGAGAAATAACGTGCCAAGTTGAATTAAAGTGAGAGAGAGTATAAGAAGAGGGGAAAAAAAAAAAACTTTTGCGAGGAGGCAGGAACTTGGCTGCAGCGTTCCCGAGGGAATTCACCGCGCAATGAATTTCTCAAACGAGAATATGAAGACATTGATGTTGAGCACTTTGCATATGATAAGCTCTTTTTCCATAAAGAGAAATGATTAGTTTGTGGAACAGTTGCTGGGGAGAAACTGTTCTGGGCTCTCGGATATTAAGGACATTTAGAATACATTAAAAAATAAAAAAAAAAGAAAGAAAGAAAGAGGGGTTTTGTCACAGTTAGGAGGGAAGTTTAAAGTTTGCACAGAGCGGACGCCTGATTCACATTAGCCCTGATGTGTTTGGACAGTAGCGGAGGGCGCCACGGTGCCAAACCTTTGCGTGGAAGTGCATCATCACACAGATAGAGTTAGTGAATCCAGCTTGGTTTGTGTTATTGAGGAACCCGAGGCTGTTTTTTAGTGGGGGGGGGGGTTGGAAGCTCTCTCTCCTCTGCGGTAAACAGTGAGTGATGATTATCGCCGCGCACCGAGAGGAAATCCAGCTGTATTGTTTTAGCACGGCCACTTGTTTACGGGAACCCCTCTCTCCGAGCGGATGGGGTCCGGCTTTCTTTTCCGTGCGCGAATCACTCGTTCTGTTTGTGTCTCTTCGATTTTCTTGTTGTGTTACGCTCTCTCTCTCTCTCTCGTCGTCGTCGTGGTGAAAGCGAAGTCATCCCGTGTCTCCAGCGGCCTGCAGCTGGCTTTCATTAGCTGGCTTTTTTTTTTTTTTTGCCACACCCTTTCACTTCAAATAAACACACTGGGTATGTATACCAGAACATGGTAGAAGTAGGAGCTGTAAATAATTCACAGCATTGGTTTTAATCTGATCCAGGTGCCTGATAGGTGGGAGATAGGTGAGCACGGCTTCAAAGCTCAGCCAGGGTCAAGTGCATTTTTGTGGTACGAGCACTTTACTGGAGTATTTCCATTATTTATATAAGCCAGGAAGAGCTACAGTTAGCTAGGAGGCTAGGGAGAGCTAGTGTTAGCTGTGAGGCTAGGAGGAGCTAGAGTTAGCTGTGAGGCTAGGAAGAGCTACAGTTAGCTGGGAGGCTAGGAAGAGCTACAGTTAGCTAGGACGTTAGGAAGAGCTACAGTTAGCTGGGAGCCTAGAAAGAGCTACAGTTAGCTGGGAGCCTAGAAAGAGCTACAGTTAGCTGGGAGCCTAGAAAGAGCTACAGTTAGCTGGGAGGCTAGAAAGAGCTACAGTTAGCTGTTAGGCTAGGAAGAGCTACAGTTAGCTGGGAGGCTAGGAAGAGCTACAGTTAGCTGGGAGGCTAGGAAGAGCTACAGTTAGCTGGGAGGCTAGGAAGAGCTACTGTTAGCTGGGAGGCTAGGAAGAGCTACAGTTAGCTGGGAGGCTAGGAAGAGCTACTGTTAGCTGGGAGGCTAGGAAGAGCTACTGTTAGCTGGGAGGCTAGGAAGAGCTACTGTTAGCTGGGAGGCTAGGAAGAGCTACTGTTAGCTGAGAGGCTAGGAAGAGCTACTGTTAGCTGAGAGGCTAGGAAGAGCTACTGTTAGCTAGGTAGCCCTGAAGAGCCACAGTTAGCAGTGAGGCTAGGGGGAGCTACTGTTAGCTGGGAGGCCTAAAAGAGCTAGAGTTAGCTATGAACAGCTACTATTCCAGGTGCCTGATAGGTGTGAGGTAGGTGAGCACGGCTTCAAAGCTCAGCTCGACTCAAGTCCATTTTTGCGGTACAAGCACTTTACTGGAGCATTTCCATTATTTATATACACACAACAATATACTTTAATCCACTTCTTCCCGAGGGGACGTATCGTTCACGGTTGATTCTTTTTGTCCAGTTTTGGTCTCCACCTCCTACCCAGTGACTCTTGCAGCTAACCTTTTAAAACCATCTGATCCTTGGCCGATACGAGCACACGGTTCGTGTTGCTGTAATGGAACATTTTATCGAGCCCTCTCTCTCTCTCTCTCTCCTCTCCAGCCACCGCAGAAATGAATTGTGAACACTCTGGTGCGAGACACTCCACCCATTTGGTTCTCTAAGAAGTTTAAATTACGAGTTTCTTGCAAGTTCAGTTTGGTCACAGATGGATCCGCGCCAGTTGTTTGCAAGAAGCGCAGGACATAAATTTGCCGAGCGGTTTTCGCTGCGGAATAAAATGTCACTGCAATAGTCAACAAGTCCTCCAAGACTAAATGACAAAATGGGCTGCGTGTCCTTCCAGCGCTTTCTGATGTGACGCCACGGTTGGCAGGACGGACGCATTTGTCAATACCTTCTAAAATGTTTATGAAGCCGCGGACGGGGATCCATATGTAATCTGATCCGACGCTGCAGCGGTTGGGTTTAGACAAACACGGCCTGGTTCATGTTAGGACAAAAGGATTAAAGAGCATAATGAGGAAATTATGAGGTACAGTTATGCATTAATTAGTGGGTCTCTCTCTTACTGTACCGTTAAACAAAGAACCGTGGACCTCAGACTAAATCTGTCACGGCTCCAGTCGCAAAAAGGCAGAATTAACTTCCTCTAAAACCCAGATTTCCTCTGCGAGTGACACTGAATCATATATATTTGAACTGTGCCTCCTGGCTACGGCGTGTCCCGAAACGTCTTTAATAAGGATGAGGATGTTAAGGGGGCTGCTATAGCTCCAGATTTAAATTAGAAATAACCCAGCAGAACGCTTGACTTACAGAAAAGGTTAGCTTTAAACACAACACATTAATCTCTGCTTCTCGTTTGCACATTTATGGATCTGAATAAGTGTGTGTGTGTGTGGCCAGAAATACCCGCCGCCATTAACCAAAATATGAAAAAGCAATTACAGAAATGAGAGGTGTCCACTGACGTCCCGACTGAAGGTTTTAAATCGGCGTTTCGGTGGAGGGATGTTTGTCTTTGGCTATCGGCTTAATCTAAATATGATGAGGCAAAGATGAAAATCAATAATTGTTTGGATCATAATAAACTCTCTGGTTGTCACAGTGTGTAGCGCTGCTGTGTATCAGCAGGAGGAACGCGTGCTCCCACCGGCCTCACATTTCCACCTGATTACAGCGATCGAGGCGCCGATCTGTTTTCACCGGCCCTGCAGCTTTTTTTATTCTTAATTCCTTCTTTTCTTTTTTGGTTTAGACCTGTAGATAATTCTCTGAGCGTGCAGCTTAAAGGTGCGCTAAGGGGTTTGTGACAAGTAGCGGTGCTGTGGAGCAGTATTTGAAACAGAAGCGTCGCTTGGGTCTGTTGCGCTGAGACACTTCGTAAAAGCTAGCGCATATGTTCTTTGCCTACCAGCAGGTGGCAGTAGTCTGTGTTTGTGAGGCTAGGAAGCTAGGAAGAGCTACAGTTAGCTGGGAGGGTAGGGCGAGCTACTGTTAGCTGTGAGGCTAGGTAGAGCTACTTTTAGCTGGGAGACTAGGGAGAGCTACTGTTAGCTGTGAGGCTAAGGAGAGCTACTGTTAGCTGTGAGGCTAGGGAGAGCTACTGTTAGCTGTGAGGCTAAGGAGAGCTACTGTTAGCTGTGAGGCTAGGGAGAGCTACAGTTAGCTGTGAGGCTAGGGAGAGCTACTATTAGCTGTGAGGCTAGGGAGAGCTACTGTTAGCTAGAAAGCCAGGAGGAGATACCGTTAGCTAGGAGGCTAGGTAGAGCTAAAGTTAGCTAGGTTACCCGGAAGAGCTACAGTTAGCTGGGAGGCTAGGAAGCTACGAAAAGCTAGTATTCATTGGTTGGCTGGGAATCTGTGGAGTGCTACTATTACCTTGAGGGAGCTACTACTAGCTTGGAAGCTAGTAAGAACAACGGCAATTAGCTAGAATGGCTACCAAGCTAGGAAGAGCTACTATGTGACTTTGGCAACAACCTCCAAAAATAGTGGCCACCGTGGCT
>SRSE01000944.1:0-23350 GCA_005024645.1 Planiliza haematocheilus | reverse complement strand
GGGATGAGAGAGAGGATGAGGGCGCGGAGGGTGCGAGGGTGAGAGGATGCTGGGCGAGAGGGCGAGAGGGTGAGAGGATGAGAGGGCGAGAGGATGAGAGGGTGAGAGGATGAGAGGATGAGAGGACGAGAGGGTGAGAGGATGAGAGGGCGAGGGGATGAGAGGGTGAGAGGGCGAGAGGATGAGAGGGTGAGAGGATGAGAGGATGAGAGGACGAGAGGGTGAGAGGATGAGAGGATGAGAGGGCGAGAGGGTGAGAGGATGAGAGGGCGAGAGGATGAGAGGGTGAGAGGGCGAGAGGGCGAGAGGGTTAGAGGACGACACAGACACAAACGAGTCGTTGTTACCCAGTGGAGGTCTGGACCAAAGGGCCGGTTTGGGGGGGGGCGAGCCCCGGTGGTTCTGTCCGTGGGCTGTTGGGACAAAAGTGAGTGTTACTGTCTCTGAAAGGAGAACCAGATCTACCCGGAATGTCCCGTCAACCAGGAGACACAGAGGACACAGTGAAGAAGAAGCAGCTCTGAAGAGTCCCTACAATCACTAAAACCACTAAGGAGGCGGGGTCAGGGGGGCCGGCCTGAGACAGAGGCTGTGGAGGAAGGAAAGGTGGTGGTGGTGGGGGGGGGGGGGGGGGGGGTCTGGACCTGGGAAGACATGTGAGCAGAAACAGCAGTTTCTAATGTTTCTAATGTTTCCAATGTTTCCAATGTTTCCAATGCTTCTAATGTTTCTAATGTTTCTAATGTTTCCATTGCTTCTAATATTTCTAATGTTTCTAATGCTTCTAATGTTTCCAATGCTTCCAATGTTTCCAATGCTTCTAATGTTTCTAATGTTTCTAATGTTTCTAATGTTTCTAATGCTTCTAATGTTTCCAATGCTTCCAATGTTTCCAATGTCTCCAATGTTTCCAATGTTTCTAATGTTTCTAATGCTTCTAATGTTTCAAATGCTTCTAATGCTTCTAATGTTTCTAATGATTCTAATGATTCTAATGTTTCGAACGATTCTAATGATTCTAATGTTTCCAGTAATTCCAATGTTTCTAATGTTTCTAATGTTTCAAATGCTTCAAATGTTTCCAATGTTTCCAATGTTTCCAATGTTTCCAATGTTTCCAATGCTTCCAATGCTTCTAATGTTTCTAATGTTTCTAATGTTTCCAATGCTTCCAATGTTTCCAATGTTTCCAATGCTTCCAATGCTTCTAATGTTTCCAATGTTTCCAATGCTTCTAATGTTTCTAATGTTTCTAATGCTTCTAATGCTTCTAATGTTTCTAATGATTCTAATGTTTCTAATGTTTCCATTGCTTCTAAGGTTTTTAATGTTTCTAATGCTTCTAATGCTTTTAATGTTTCTAATGTTTCTAATGCTTCCAATGCTTCCAATGTTTCCAATGCTTCTAATGTTTCCATTGCTTCTAATGTTTCTAATGTTTCCATTGCTTCTAATGTTTCTAATGCTTCAAATGTTTCTAATGATTCTAATGATTCTAATGTTTCTAATGTTTCTAACGATTCTAATGATTCTAATGTTTCCAGTAATTCCAATGTTTCTAATGTTTCCAGTAATTCCAATGTTTCAAATGCTTCCAATGTTTCCAATGTTTCCAATGTTTCCAATGTTTCCAATGCTTCCAATGCTTCCAATGTTTCCAATGTTTCTAATGCTTCAAATGCTTCTAATGATTCTAATGTTTCTAATGTTTCCATTGCTTCTAAGGTTTTTAATGTTTCTAATGCTTCTAATGCTTTTAATGTTTCTAATGTTTCTAATGCTTCCAATGCTTCCAATGCTTCCAATGTTTCTAATGTTTCTAATGTTTCTAATGTTTCCATTGCTTCTAATGTTTCTAATGTTTCTAATGATTCTAATGTTTCTAATGTTTCTAATGTTTCTAATGCTTCTAATGATTCTAATGCTTCTAATGCTTCTAATGTTTCTAATGCTTCTAATGTTTCCAATGTTTCCAATGATTCTGATGTTTCTAATGTTTCTAATGTTTCCAATGCTTTCAATGTTTCCAGTGTTTCTAATGTTTCTAATGTTTCTAATGTTTCCAATGGTTCCAATGTTTCCAATGATTCCAATGATTCCAATGTTTCCAATGCTTCTAATGATTCTAATGATTCCAATGTTTCTAACGATTCTAATGTTTCTAATGATTCTAATGTTTCCAATGTTTCCAATGATTCTAATGTTTCTAATGTTTCTAATGATTCTAATGTTTCTAATGTTTCTAATGTTTCTAATGCTTCTAATGATTCTAATGCTTCTAATGTTTCTAATGTTTCTAATGCTTCTAATGTTTCCAATGTTTCTAATGTTTCCAATGATTCCAATGTTTCTAATGTTTCTAATGCTTCTAATGTTTCCAATGCTTTCAATGTTTCCAGTGTTTCTAATGTTTCTAATGTTTCTAATGTTTCCAATGGTTCCAATGTTTCCAATGATTACAATGTTTCTAATGTTTCTAATGTTTCTAATGCTTCTAATGATTCTAATGATTCCAATGTTTCCAATGATTCTAATGTTTCTAATGTTTCTAATGCTTCCAATGTTTGTAATGTTTCTAATGCTTCTAATGTTTCCAATGCTTCTAATGTTTCCAGTGTTTCTAATGTTTCTAATGTTTACAATGTTTCCAATGATTCCAATGTTTCTAATGTTTCTAATGCTTCTAATGATTCTAATGCTTCTAATGATTCTAATGTTTCCAATGTTTCTAACGATTCTAATGTTTCTAATGATTCTAATGTTTCCAATGTTTCCAATGTTTCCAATGTTTCTAATGTTTCTAATGTTTCTAATGCTTCTAATGATTCTAATGATTCTAATGTTTCTAATGCTTCTAATGATTCTAATGTTTCTAATGTTTCTAATGTTTCTAATGATTCCAATGTTTCCAATGTTTCCAATGATTCTAATGATTCTAATGATTCTAATGATTCTAATGATCAGACTAAAAGAGTCACTCTGGGAGTCAACCCGTTTGCAGACGACTCTCTAATCTGGGCCTCAGCCTCCATCAGGGGGAACTGGTATGGGGGGGGACCTGGACCTGAACCTGGACCTGGTGGACTCTGCGGTTAGAGATGGGCGGGGGGGACGGGGGGGACTGGGTGGGCGGGGCAAAGCCAACTTACTGGTGAGCTCCTGCGACGCAATCTCCTCACACTGACTTTCTATCTGGACTCAAAGCATGCTAACATGCAGCCAATCACAACAGCTGCACGGCCCAGGCCCCGCCCACTCCCAGGTGCCTCGGCCGAAGCAGGGTTCAGACGAAAGAATAAACGTGTCTGTTTCGTTACCCGTGGACTCGTGGAGGAGGTTTGGAGGGAACGTTTCCTGGACCTCCGGCGGCGCTGCAGCAAATAAAACGTTCAGAAGAAGAAATGTGAAAAGAAGAAGGAAGCGGCGTCAGGACGGTCCGAGTGGACGCTGAACGTTTCCTGTCAAACCAGAATCAGCGTGCAGCCCTGAGAGGAAGGAGAAGACGTAATCACCAAAGGAAGTACGCGGCGCTCCGGGGAAACCGGGGCTGCTGATGGCGCTGGAGAGTCGAGGCCTCGTCACGTTGTGTAGAGCTACGAACGAGAACGCCACGTCAGAAACTTTCATCTGTTAAACATCCTGTCATCTGTGTCCCAGGAACTCAAGTCTCACCAGGACGAGGAGGGAAGAAGACCAGAGGGTTCTGCAAAACCAAGAGACACAAAAGCCCATGAGGGTCATGGGTAATGTAGTCTGTAGAGGTGGAACTCTTCAGCAGCCAGTGTGAAAATGAAGAATCCAAATGAACGGCTACGTACCATGGGTTTGGCCAGAGGACTGCGCAGCTTGAACGTCTTGGGGGCGTTCTTATCTGTGAAGCAGAACAGATGTTAGAGGGCCTTTGTTTCCTCCGTCAGTGAAGCAGGAAGCAGCTTGGTGACTCCTTACTGCCCCTGGTGGTGGTGTGGTGGACGACCGCTTTGCTCCACGCTCCCTCGCTGTGGTCGTGTTTGTTGGAGCGGACGCCGAATTCGTACGCCGTGTTGGGCTTCAGGTTATCCACCACCGTGTCGCTGGTCGGACACGTCTGGTAGATCCACTTCTTGTTCCTCTCCCGGTAGCGGATGGTGTAGAACCTGGAGGAGGAAAGAACATGAACGCCTTCGCCCTCTAGTGGCCACCGCTGGTATGGCTGTGTGTTCATGAAACAGCTCAGTGTTTGACGTTTTGCTCTGAAGCAACTAGATTCTTACGTTAGCTTGAAGTCAAAAAATTGCTTTAGCAAAAACTGTTCATCATCACCACATTAAGCCCCGCCCCCATGATCTGACTGGTCCAGCAGATCTTTACAGGATCCCAATCAGATCCCGGAGAACAGAGAGACTCCAGTTCAACTTTCTACCACAGTGTCCTCTAGCCACTATGTCTCACGGAGTTCCTCATGGTTCCATCCTCGGTCCGTTTTGGTTCACACGTACAGAAAAGAGTTTGTTCTTCAGAGCAGACGTCCCAGACGCTGGAGGCGGTAGCCTAACCTCCACATTAAGGTTTTAATAAAAAAAATGTCCCAGGTAGAAGAACTCACCCGTCCTCCAGACACTGGTTCATGATGTCCCCTTCATAGGGTGTCTTCAGGTGGTTTCCCCAGGACAGGAGCACCGCCGTCGGGCTGATGGAGCCGATCACCAGGTGGAGCGGCTTCTCCAGGTTCACCTTACCTGTGGAAGGAAGTGAGGACAGAGTGAGACTTCCTGTCTACGTCAGGCTGAACGTCACAGGAAGCCGCTGACGTACCTGTGCAGCGTTTCTTCACATCGTTGGCTGGGATTGGCTGAACGGCCACCAGGTACTTGGGTTCTGCGTCTGAAACGACAACTTAGTTCACATCTGGTTTCAAGGTCAGAGCAAAAATATCATGGTTTCTATTTAGTTATCCAACTGAAGATCAACCAAGAACACCAACACATGAGGGACACGTGGAACCAAGAACACCAACACATAAGGGACACGTGGAACCAAGAACACCAACACATAAGGGACACGTGGAACCAAGAACACCAACACATAAGGGACACATGGAACCAAGAACACCAACACATGAGGGACACGTGGAACCAAGAACACCAACACATAAGGGACACGTGGAACCAAGAACACCAACACATAAGGGACACGTGGAACCAAGAACACCAACACATGAGGGACACGTGGAACCAAGAACACCAACACATGAGGGACACGTGGAACCAAGAACACCAACACATGAGGGACACGTGGAACCAAGAACACCAACACATAAGGGACACGTGGAACCAAGAACACCAACACATAAGGGACACATGGAACCAAGAACACCAACACATGAGGGACACGTGGAACCAAGAACACCAACACATAAGGGACACGTGGAACCAAGAACACCAACACATAAGGGACACGTGGAACCAAGAACAACAACACATGAGGGACACATGGAACCAAGAACACCAACACATGAGGGACACGTGGAACCAAGAACACCAACACATAAGGGACACGTGGAACCAAGAACACCAACACATAAGGGACACGTGGAACCAAGAACACCAACACATAAGGGACACGTGGAACCAAGAACACCAACACATGAGGGACACGTGGAACCAAGAACACCAACACATAAGGGACACGTGGAACCAAGAACGCCAACACATAAGGGACACGTGGAACCAAGAACACCAACACATGAGGGACACGTGGAACCAAGAACACCAACACATGAGGGACACGTGGAACCAAGAACACCAACACATGAGGGACACGTGGAACCAAAAACACCAACACATGAGGGACACGTGGAACCAAGAACACCAACACATGAGGGACACGTGGAACCAAGAACACCAACACATAAGGGACACGTGGAACCAAGAACACCAACACATGAGGGACACGTGGAACCAAGAACACCAACACATAAGGGACACATGGAACCAAGAACACCAACACATAGAGACATGGAACCAAGAACACCAACAAATAGAGACATGGAACCAAGAACACCAACACATAGAGACATGGAACCAAGAACACCAACACATAGAGACATGGAACCAAGAACACCAACAAATAGAGACATGGAACCAAGAACACCAACACATAGAGACATGGAACCAAGAACACCAACAAATAGAGACATGGAACCAAGAACACCAACACATAGAGACATGGAACCAAGAACACCAACACATAGAGACATGGAACCAAGAACACCAACAAATAGAGACATGGAACCAAGAACAATGTGATGTCAAATGTTCAAAACTGCAGTAAAACATTACAAACTGCAGTAAAACGTTTCTAACCACGTGCTGTTTCTCACACGTGACATGAACGTCCTGAGGACATTCTTCTTGAACGTGTCTTTTTCTGTCGGTGGTGACCTTTGACCCCCTGAGGTGGGGAGGCCTCCTTAAATGACAGGTGAGGCTGAAGCAGCAGCTGTACTGTGTCTTTATGGAGACAGTTTCCCTTCCGTCCGTCCGTCTCCTCATACCTGAGTCAGAACTCCCTCTGATCATCTTTCACCAGACTTCATGTTAAATAGAAGCATTTTTAGACTCTGTTTACTTTTCCAGAGAGAAAATGTCCTGGAGCTGATTTCCCTAAAACAAACTCAACGTCTCTTTGTTGGACTTCATTCGTCTCCATCACTCCACAGGTGAGAGCAGGCCCCGCCCCCTGCTGACCTCATCAATCAGCTGTTGCTTTTTGTCTGCTTAGACAGGCTGTTTATGTTCCTGCTGCTGGAAGGCTTCAGTGGCGTCTCCTGTCATGAGGCTGAAAACCAGGATCCTCAGATTTAAAGAGTCAACACCGCGGCCGGGGGCTGCTGATGGATGACGGCCCGCTGAGGCTTTTAACCAGGAAGGTAAACACCACATAAAGAGTTTAAGAGGTGCCACAGCCCCGCCCCCAGCACTTGACTGACAGCTGACCTCAGGGCAGCGCTGACAACAGATTAAATTACAGTTTATATGAGAGTTAACATCACAGAGCAGCACTTCAACGCAGCACGGAGCCAGAAAGAGAAAATATGAATTATTAAATAAAACCACTTCAAGCTCACAGTGAAAACCTGGACCATCTAAATCTGGACCTCTAAACCTGATCCTCTAAACCAGATCATCTAAACCAGATCATCTAAACCTGAACCATCTAAACCTGGACCTCTAAACCTGATCCTCTAAACCAGATCATCTAAACCTGGACCATGTAAATCTGGACCATGTAAACCAGATCCTCTAAACCTGAACCATCTAAACCTGGACCTCTAAACCGGATCCTCTAAATCTGGACCTCTAAACCTGATCCTCTAAACCAGATCATCTAAACCTGGACCTCTAAACCTGATCCTCTAAACCTGAACCATCTAAACCTAGACCATGTAAACCTGATCCTCTAAACCAGATCATCTAAACCTGATCCTCTAAACCAGATCATCTAAACCTGGACCATCTAAACCTGGACCTCTAAACCTGATCCTCTAAACCAGATCATCTAAACCTGAACCATCTAAACCTGGACCATGTAAACCTGATCCTCTAAACCTGAACCATCTAAACCTGGACCATCTAAACCTGCTCCTCTAAACCTGAACCATCTAAACCTAGACCATCTAAACCTGGACCATGTAAACCTGATCCTCTAAACCTGATCTTCTAAACCAGATCATCTAAACCTGGACCATCTAAACCTGGACCTCTAAACCTGATCCTCTAAACCAGATCATCTAAACCTGAACCATCTAAACCTGAACCATGTAAACCTGATCCTCTAAACCTGAACCATCTAAACCTGATCCTCTAAACCTGAACCATCTAAACCTGATCCTCTAAACCTAGACCATGTAAACCTAGACCATGTAAACCTGGACCATGTAAACCAGAACCATCTAAACCTGCTCCTCTAAACCTGAACCATCTAAACCTGAACCATCTAAACCTGGACCATGTAAACCTGAAACATCTAAACCTGATCCCCTAAACCTGAATCATCTAAACCTGAACCATCTAAACCTGATCCTCTAAACCTGAACCATCTAAACCTGATCCTCTAAACCTGATCCCCTAAACCTGATCCTCTAAACCTGAATCCTCTAAACCTGCTCCTCTAAACCTGAACCATGTAAACCTGATCCTCTAAACCTGAACCATGTAAACCTGATCCTCTAAACCTGATCCTCTAAACCTAGACCATCTAAACCTAGATCCTCTAAATCTGATCCTCTAAACTGGATCCTCTACACCTGATCCTCTAAACGGCACAGAACCTGTTGACCGAGCTCCGCTGAGCGGATCAGAACCTCCTCCTGCTCCTCTGTGAGGAGTCTAGAGCCCTGAGTAGATCCTTACCAAGCTCGGTCTGGTAGGGCCGTCCGTCCTCTGGCAGCTGGATGAACTGTTTGGAGAACACGCTGCTGCCGTAGCCCAGGATAAAACCCTCCAGCTTCACATCTGGACTCGGGCGCACAAACTCCATGACAATGGTGTCGCCGGTGGCGTTGATCCGGATCTTCATGTTCTGACGGCGAGCTGCTAGAAGAGTCGGGAACATGAGTCACGTGACACACAAGATGTCAGGAACGTTATTCCACTCATGCTGTTCAAATAAATGTTAGCATGCTAACAGTCCAGTGAATGAACATGTCTTTGGGGCACCCAGTTGGACGCGTCTTCTTCTCTCAGACTTCAGAGCCAGCGTCACAGCGACTGTTAAACTTTAACGAGGACTAAATGTTTTCTCAGGAACCATAAAACTTTTTATTTTAAAACGTCTGACTCAACAATCTGCAGCTTTAGCATGACAGTCAGTCCTGATCACGTCTGTGTTAGCAGAGACGAGGACATGAGACACAGGAGGGACATGAGAGGACGAGGTCAACGGCCACAAGAGGGTCCCAGCACCATCTACAGCTCCCCCTACTGAACATGTGTGTGTTAGTACGCATGTAACAGACGTGAACATGTAACAGACACATGTGTGTAGATGAACATGTAACAGACGTGAACATGTAACAGACGTGAACATGTAACAGACACATGTGTGTAGATGAACATGTAACAGACGTGAACATGTAACAGACATGAACATGTAACAGACACATGTGTGTAGATGAACATGTAACGGACGTGAACATGTAACAGACACATGTGTGTAGATGAACATGTAACAGACGTGAACATGTAACAGACGTGAACATGTAACAGACGTAAACATGTAACAGACACATGTGTGTAGATGAACATGTAACAGATGTGGACATGTAACAGACACATGTGTGTAGATGAACATGTAACAGACGTGAACATGTAACAGACACATGTGTGTAGATGAACATGTAACAGACGTGAACATGTAACAGACACATGTTTGTAGATGAACATGTAACAGACGTGAACATGTAACAGACGTGAACATGTAACAGACGTAAACATGTAACAGACGTGAACATGTAACAGACATGAACATGTAACAGACACGTGTGTGTAGATGAACATGTAACAGACGTGAACATGTAACAGACGTGAACATGTAACAGACACGTGTGTGTAGATGAACATGTAACAGACGTGAACATGTAACAGACGTTAACATGTAACAGACACATGTGTAGATGAACATGTAACAGACGTGAACATGTAACAGACGTGAACATGTAACAGACGTAAACATGTAACAGACGTAAACATGTAACAGGCGTGAATATGTAACAGACATGAACATGTAACAGACACATGTGTGTAGATGAACATGTAACAGATGTGGACATGTAACAGACGTGAACATGTAACAGACGTAAACATGTAACAGACGTGAATATGTAACAGACACGAACATGTAACAGACACATGTGTGTAGATGAACATGTAACAGACGTAAACATGTAACAGACGTGAATATGTAACAGACATGAACATGTAACAGACACATGTGTGTAGATGAACATGTAACAGACGTGGACATGTAACAGACGTGAATATGTAACAGACACGTGTGTAGATGAACATGTAACAGACGTGAACATGTAACAGACGTGGACATGTAACAGACGTGAATATGTAACAGACACATGTGTAGATGAACATGTAACAGACGTGAACATGTAACAGACGTGAACATGTAACAGACGTAAACATGTAACAGACGTGAATATGTAACAGACACGAACATGTAACAGACACGAACATGTAACAGACACATGTGTGTAGATGAACATGTAACAGACGTAAACATGTAACAGACGTGAATATGTAACAGGCGTGAATATGTAACAGACGTGAACATGTAACAGACACGAACATGTAACAGACACGAACATGTAACAGACACATGTGTGTAGATGAACATGTAACAGATGTGGACATGTAACAGACGTGAACATGTAACAGACGTAAACATGTAACAGACGTGAATATGTAACAGACATGAACATGTAACAGACACATGTGTGTAGATGAACATGTAACAGACGTGAACATGTAACAGACGTAAACATGTAACAGGCGTGAATATGTAACAGACGTGAACATGTAACAGACACGAACATGTAACAGACACATGTGTGTAGATGAACATGTAACAGATGTGGACATGTAACAGACGTGAACATGTAACAGACGTAAACATGTAACAGACGTGAATATGTAACAGACACGAACATGTAACAGACACGAACATGTAACAGACACATGTGTGTAGATGAACATGTAACAGACGTAAACATGTAACAGACGTAAACATGTTACAGACGTGAATATGTAACAGACATGAACATGTAACAGACACATGTGTGTAGATGAACATGTAACAGACGTGGACATGTAACAGATGTGAATATGTAACAGACACGTGTGTAGATGAACATGTAACAGACGTGAACATGTAACAGACGTGGACATGTAACAGACGTGAATATGTAACAGACACATGTGTAGATGAACATGTAACAGACGTGAACATGTAACAGACGTGAACATGTAACAGACACGTGTGTGTAGATGAACATGTAACAGACGTGAACATGTAACAGACGTGAACATGTAACAGACACATGTGTGTAGATGAACATGTAACAGACATGAACATGTAACAGACGTGAACATGTAACAGACACATGTGTGTAGATGAACATGTAACAGACACGTGTGTGTAGATGAACATGTAACAGACGTGAACATGTAACAGACACATGTGTGTAGATGAACATGTAACAGACGTGAACATGTAACAGACACATGTGACATTAATTGTCCTCCATAAAGCATTTGTCTCTCTCTGTTGAACGTCTCTCGTCCACTGAATGTTTTTATCTCATAACGATCAGTCACCAGTTAAAGTTACACTCTGAGACACGGAGGAGACATGGACAGATGGAGACACGGAGACACGGAGGAGACATGGACAGATGGAGACATGGACAGATACAGGAGACACGGAGACACGGAGGAGACATGGACAGATGGAGACATGGAGGAGACATAGAGACATGGAGGAGACATGAAGGAGACATGGACAGATGGAGGAGACCTGGAGACACGGAGGAGACATGGACAGATGGAGACATGGAGAAGACATAGATGAGACATGTCCCGGTGTACTTGCCTCTGACACTCTGAGCAGGGACACCTCTGAGGACGCTGGTCCCTCCCATCAGGAAGACTGAGAACCGGAGGAGGAGGAGGAGGAGGACACTGCTCTCCATCAAAGCTTCTAGGAGGACAGACACAACTTCACTGAGACTAGTCCGACTGTTGGACGTCCTGGATGTGGAGAGGACGACTGTGGACAGGCAGGGTCTATAGGCTAGTGGGCGTGGCCAAGACCCCCCCCCTCCAGACACTCCTCGTAGACCCCTCCCTGTTCTCTTCATAAACTCCTCCTCCTCCTCCTCCTTCTTCACTTTCATGACTCCTCTCAGTCCTGGGGGGTCCCTGTCAGTCCTGGGGGGCCCCTCTCAGTCCTGGGGGGTCCCTCTCAGTCCTAGGGAGCCCCTCTCAGTCCTGGGGGGCCCCTCTCAGTCCTGGGGGGTCCCTGTCAGTCCTGGGGGGCCCTCTCAGTCCTGGGGGGTCCCTCTCAGTCCTGGGGGGTCCCTCTCAGTCCTAGGGAGCCCCTCTCAGTCCTGGGGGGTCCCTCTCAGTCCTGGGGAGCCCCTCTCAGTCCTGGGGAGCCCTCCCCATGTCCAAGTGGCTGCAGCTGAGACATGTTGAGGAATGGGAGGAATGGGAATCAGCTGTTTGATTCACGTGCTCCAGGACAACGAAGGTTATAGACAAGCCCCGCCCACATGTCAACACCTACGCCCATTTCACACGTGCATGCTGGGAACAGATGCCAAAACAAACGATGTGTTTTCATTGAGAAGAAGAAGACGAGGAGGAGGAGGAGGAGGAGGAGGAGGAGGAGGAGGGAAAACCAAACACAGAGTCCAACACGTGTCCTCACATGAGACGGGACAAGAGACAGAAAACTGCAGAAGCAGATTCCTCATAGCCAATCAGAGGACAGAGCCAATCAGAGGACAGAGCCAATCAGAGGACAGCTAACACTGAATTAGTTCCTAATCACACCTACCAACTGTAAACATGTGATCTAAAGCTAATTAGCCTAATGTTGTTGGTAGCATTTTGCTAGCTAGCTGCTGGATAGCTGAAACTAGCCCTATGTCAATATACAACTGACAGAAAGCTAAACATGCTAACATGACTTGATACGCTGGTGTAGTATTGAGTCGATGCTGTAGCTACTTAGCATGTCACTGAAAGCTAACGTGAAGAGGTAGACTTTCAGCATTTGTGCTAAGCTAGTTGTGGTGTTGCCTAGCGTTTTTGTAGCTAGCAAGCAGGCTAAGTGATGTTAGCTTAAGCATCCAAAACTTGAAGCCAATAAAAGGACGGGGTCAAGCTAGCCAGCAGCTGGTTAGCAAAAATTAAATTTACTACTTTATTAGCTAGCATGACGCTAAATGTGATGCACTAACTAAAGTAATGTGAAAGGCTAGGTTTCAGTGTCCGTGCTAAGCTAGGTGTGGGCTTGCCTAGTGGCGTTTTTAGCTAGCAAGCGGGCTAAGTGATGTTAGCTGAAGCAGGGAGAAGTGTGCCTCCAGTGGTGGACTGTTTCCTGCAGGTAGTTGTAGCTGGTTCTGTTAGCGTCCTAGCGTCCTAGCGTCCTAGCGTATGTGACAGGATCAGAGCTGCAACAGTCAACAGGCTCCAACTCGTCGGACGTTTAACGAGCGCCAACTCGTCTTCCTCCGCCGCCACGAGGCCTGGTTCCATCCTGTAAAACTCAAAATGGTCCCACATCAAACGAGGCTTGGCGGGCTGCGACTAATTAGAGACGGCGTTATTACCAACACGCTCCCGGCCCCAGGCACAACCCTCCCACTGCTAACCAGGCTAACGCTGCCAACTAGGCCGAGGATCATTATCACTGCTGGTATTAATACGCCTGCTAATGGCTGGAACAAAACCTTCATTAATCGAGGGACTCCAGTTAAAGTCGAGTCGATTAACGAGCTAACATCTGCAGATCTGGGTCACGAGTCCAGAGCAAACAGCTCCTCTGATTTCATTCAGCTGGACCTCATTAAGAATTCAAAAACAAACAAACAGGAAGGAAAACAAACTCAACATGTGACTTTACATCAGTTTCTCCAGTTGGCCCAGACTGTCGGTGCAGTGGATGTCCGCCCTCGGCTCTTTAGCCAATCCGGCGCCTGCGGCGTTGAACCGGTGGTGATCCAGAACCGACCCGGTACCTGCATGACATCACGTGATGAGTTATATAACCCCCTCCTGAACAACGCTGCCTTT
Organism: Planiliza haematocheilus; assembly: GCA_005024645.1. Classification (NCBI taxonomy): domain Eukaryota; kingdom Metazoa; phylum Chordata; class Actinopteri; order Mugiliformes; family Mugilidae; genus Planiliza; species Planiliza haematocheilus. Next base: position 9,497 of record SRSE01000944.1, on the reverse strand, counting down.
GTCTGCAGCAGCTGGGAAACTAAAACCCTTCAGCCCACTTCAACCATCCAGAGCCGCTCATTATGCTAGCGCTGCGCTAATGAAGCTTTTAGAGCCGCTAGTTTACAGAGTCATTAACGAGAGGAGAGCCGTTAAATTAATGCAGCTAACGAGCCCTGACTGATTAGCTTCATCTGGACTCAATCTACACGGTTTATCCTCCTCTGCTCAATCAAACCCAGCTGGTCCTTATGCTAACAGCCTTTATGCTAAGCTATCCTAATTACAGTATACACTATGTCAGACTACTAGCTCACTAGTAACAACACTAGGAACAACAGCAGGTCTTTGTGCTAAGCTACGCTAACCACACCTTATTTACTGGTCAAGGCTGCAAGCCTTCATCACCCCGGCCCTCAAGGGGGCACTGGCTAACAAGGTCAGGACCTGAGCAGTCATTGGGTATTTCTTTCCAAACGCCTTGAACAGATTCCCAGAGACTCTGGAGCTTCAGACGAGACAGAAGAAAGAGAAAAGTTAAAAACACACAGAGCTCTTTAGTCGCGCAGCGTTTGGTAGATGCTGGGAAACGTAGACCAATGGGAATGAGACGTAGCATCTGTGAGACAGACGGTAGAAAAGAGGATTTAAACGACGGATCAGACAGAAATTAAATATTCTGCTGCATCCACAATAAAAGGGAACTTTTAGATGCATTAGCTTCATAGCTAACAGCAACTACGGTTTTATTTTAAGCTAGCTAACTGATGTAAAAGTACCCATCTACTCCCCTGGTTCTGGACCTTATGGACCCTAGCTGATGTTAGCTAATGTTAGCCAATGTTAGCATCAGATGCTTAACCTGGACCCAGAAGGAGGCTGAACTCTTTCTAGAGTTTGAGAGTTGGTATTTTTGTTTGTAAAGAACAAAAAGAGTTTCTTGGATGCGTTAGCTCGCTAGCTAACAGGAACAACATGTAAGTTTTAAATTATAAAGGAGGAAGAATGATTAATAATAAACTTCTCCTGGTGGATATTTTCCAGCGGTGATTCAACTGATACTTGAATTCTTCTGCTTTTGTTTTGACGTTATTTTAGTATTTCTAGCGCTGGAGCCTTCGGATCAGTTCGGTCTGAGCCGCCTCCTCTCAGCGCTGCGGTCTGACGACGTTCTCCTGCTGCACTGATTTGGAAAGTGTTTGCAGATGTCGCCGGTTCGTTCCAACGCCACCATGTCAGCCCCCCCACTCAGAACGTCTCAGGTTTGGAAGGCAGAGCGGAGAAGAGGACGTTTTATTTTCCATGCCAGCTCTCATGAAGCGAGGCTCTGTGAGGCCCCGAGAGGAGCTGAATAACAAAGCTGCAGAAATCCCCCAAAACACCCCAGACGTTCCCCCGTTCTCAAAACAAGAACCAGAACAGCAGCTTTCTGTCCTCACATTAAACCAGCTGTTGTCTGCCAGTCTAACCTGCAGCGTGTTCTCGTCAAGGGAACTCTAGTTAAAAGTGGTTTATGGTTCTGAGGAGACAGAACGTGCTGTTGTGAAAACAGGTGTTCATCAACTAGAACACTCTGACCTCCTTCATCTCAGAATGAACAGAACGTTCCTCAGGGTTCCATCTTCGTCCTTTAAATTCTCTGTTTAACCACAACGTGTGTCTGTGGCTTTAGCAGGTAACAGATAAACGGCTAAGCTAAGCTAAGCTAAGCTAAGCTAAGCTATGTTCTCCTAACCGCTGAAGGAAAGAAGGAAGGTACAGAACGTCAGCAGAACTTTAGTAGAATGTCAGCAGAACATCAGCACAATGACATTAGATGGACAGGACAATATCAGGAGAACATCAGCAGAACGTTGGAAGAACGTCAGGAGAACATCAAAGTCGTTTTCATAATAATGGGTTCTCAGGGAACGTTTTGGAACAAAGTGACATCAGACGAAGAGTCTGTAAAAAATATCGTCTTTTTATTTTAGAAAATGAAACTTGAGACTTTATTTTTTCTGTTGGAACTAAAATGAGCGGCACGGAGAACACAGAGAACCGCACACACAACACAGAGAACCGCACACACAAAACAGAGAACCGCACACACAAAACAGAGAACCGCACACACACTGACAAAAACCTGCAGGACGAGACTGAGGGTCTCTGGACAAACCGACATCTCAACAGACACTCATCCATCAGCTGATCAGGGAGGGTGGAACAGCTGATAAATGAGGGTGGAACAGCTGATCAGTGGGGGTGGAACAGCTGATCAGGGAGGATGGAACAGCTGATCAGGGAGGATGGAACAGCTGATCAGTGATGGTGGAACAGCTGATCAATGAGGGTGGAACAGCTGATCAGGGAGGGTGGAACAGATGATCAGGGAGGGTTGAACAGCTGATCAGTGGGGGTGGAACAGCTGATCAGGGAGGGTGGAACAGCTGATCAGTGAGGGTGGAACAGCTGATCAGTGGGGGTGGAACAGCTGATCAGGGAGGGTGGAACAGCTGATCAGTGAGGGTGGAACAGCTGATCAGTGGGGGTGGAACAGCTGATCAGGGAGGGTGGAACAGCTGATCAGTGAGGGTGGAACAGCTGATCAGTGGGGGTGGAACAGCTGATCAGGGAGGGTGGAACAGCTGATCAATGAGGGTGGAACAGCTGATCAGGGAGGGTGGAACAGCTGATCAATGAGGGTGGAACAGCTGATCGGGGAGGGTGGAACAGCTGATCAGGGAGGGTGGAACAGCTGATCAATGAGGGTGGAACAGCTGATCAGGGAGGGTGGAACAGCTGATCAATGAGGGTGGAACAGCTGATCAGGGAGGGTGGAACAGCTGATCAGTGAGGGTGGAACAGCTGATCAGGGAGGGTGGAACAGCTGATCAATGAGGGTGGAACAGCTGATAAATGAGGGTGGAACAGCTGATCAGTGGGGGTGGAACAGTTGATCAGTGAGGGTGGAACAGCTGATCAGTGGGGGTGGAACAGCTGATCAATGGGAGTGGAACAGCATGGCCCAGAGAGGAAGCGCTCTGATTGGACGGGAAGGAAGAGAACATGTAAACATGGGCTTTATGGATCCGTGGATTGAAACGTGACGGTGAAGGCACTGACGGCCGAGACGCAAACAGAGACCCTCGACTTCACGCTGAGGACAAACCCACCGGAGACAGTCTGTCCTCCAGAGACGCCAGAGACTAAGGACAGGCAGACAGGAAGTTCCCACTGAGGATCATGGGAAGAGTAGTAGAAGTGAAGGAGGTAGTGGTACCTGGAGGTGAGTTATGTACTGGAGCTTCCTCTCCTCTCCAGGAACCTGAACCAGGAAACAAGAGGAGAGTCAGAACCAGCAGGAACCAACAGGAACCAAACAGAAATCAAACAGGAACCAAACCGAAATCAAACAGGAACCAAACAGAAATCAAACAGGAACCAACAGGAACCAAACAGGAACCACACAGAGAACAACAGGAACCAAACATGAACCAACTGGAACCAAACAGAAATCAAACAGGAACAAACAGGAACCAAACAGGAACCACACAGAGAAGAAGTCAAACAGGAACCAACAGGAACCAAACAGAAATCAAACAGGAACCACAAAGAGATCAACAGGAACCAAACAGGAACCAACAGGAACAAACCAGAAACCAAACAGGAACCAACAGAAATCAAACAGGAACCAACAGGAACCAAACAGAGAACAACAGGAACCAAACATGAACCAACAGGAAACCAAACAGAAATCAATCAGAGAACAAAAGGAACCAAACAGAGAACAACAGAAACATGAACAAACAGGAACAAAACAGAACCAAACAGAAATCAAACAGAGAACAACAGGAACAAAACAGAGAACAACAGAAACATGAACAAACAGGAACCAAACAGAACCAAACAGAAATCAAACAGAGAACAACAGGAACAAACAGAAATCAAACAGAAATCAAACAGGAACCAACAGGAACCAAAAAGAAATCAAACAAGAACCACAAAGAGAACAACAGGAACCAAACAGGAACCAACAGGAACCAACCAGAAACCAAACAGGAACATACAGGAACCAACCAAAAACCAAACAGGAACCAACAGGAACCAAACAGAAATCAAACAGGAACCAACAGGAACCAAATAGAGAACAACAGGAACCAACAGAAGTCAAACAGGAACCACACAGAGAACAACAGGAACCAAACATGAACCAACTGGAACCAAACAGAAATCAAACAGGAACCAACAGGAACCAAACAGAAATCAATCAGAGAACAACAGGAACCAAACAGAGAACAACAGAAACATGAACAAACAGGAACAGACAGAACCAAACAGAAATCAAACAGAGAACAACAGAAACATGAACAAACAGGAACAGACAGAACCAAACAGAAATCAAACAGAGAACAACAGGAACCAAACAGAGAACAACAGAAACATGAACAAACAGGAACCAAACAGAACCAATAGGAACCAAACAGGAACCAAACAGAGAACAACAGTAACCGCACAGAGAACAACAGGAACCAAACAGAGAACAACAGGAACCAAACAGAGAAAACCAGAAACCAAACAGAACCAACAGGAACCAAACAGAGAACAAGAGGACCAAACAGAGAACAACAGGAACCAAATAGGAAACCAAACACAGAACAACAGGAACCAAACATGAACCAACTGGAACCAAACAGAACCAATAGGAACCAAACAGAAAACAACAGGAACCAAACATGAACCAACTGGAACCAAACGGAACCAATAGGAACCAAACAGAGAACAACAGGAACAAAATAGGAACCAAACAGGAACCAACAGGAACCAAACAGAAATCAAACAGAAATCAAACCGAGAACAACAGAAACGAACAGAAATCAAACAGAAACCAAACAGGAACCAAACAGGAACCAAACAGAAATCAAACATAGAACAACAGAAACCAACAGAAATCAAACAGGAACCAACAGAAATCAAACAGGAACCACAAAGAGAACAACAGGAACCAAACAGAGAACAACAGAAACCAAACAGAAATTAAACAGGAACCAACAGAAATCAAACAGAACAAACAGGAACCAAACAGAGATCAACAGGACCCAAACAGGAACCAAACAGAACAAACAGGAACCAAACACAGAACAACAGGAACTAAACAGGAACCAAACAGAGACCAACAGGAACCAAACAGAGAACAACAGGAACCAAACAGGAACCAAAAGGAACCAAACAGAGAACAACAGGAACCAAATAGGAACCAAACAGGAACCAAACAGAGAACAACAGAAACCAAACATGAACCAACTGGAACCAAACAGAACCAATAGGAACCAAACAGAAAACAACAGGAACCAAACAGAGAACAACAGGAACCAAACATGAACCAACTGGAACCAAACAGAACCAATAGGAGCCAAACAGAGAACAACAAGAACCAAATAGGAACCAAACAGGAATCAAACAGGAGCCAAACAGGAATCAAACAGAGAACAACAGAAACCAACAGAAACCAAACAGGAACCAAACAGGAACCAAACAGAACCAAACAGGAACCAAAAGAAATCAAACAGGAACCACACAGAGAACAACAGGAACCAAACAGAGAACAACAGGAACCAAACAAAAACCAAACAGAAACCAAACAGAAAACAGGAACCAACAGAAATCAAACAGGAACCACACAAAGAACAACAGGGACCAAACAGAGAACAACAGGAACCAAACATGAACAAACAGGAACCAAACAGAACCAAACAGAGAACAACAGGAACCAAACAAGAACCAATAGGAACGAAACAGGAACCAAACAGAACCAAACAGAGAACAACAGGAACTAAACAAGAACCAATAGGAACCAAACAGGAACCAAACAGAACAAACAGGAACCAAACAGAGACCAACAGGAACCAAACAGAACAAACAGGAACCAAACAGAGATCAACAGGACCCAAACAGGAACCAAACAGAACAAACAGGAACCAAACACAGAACAACAGGAACCAAATAGGAACCAAACAGGAACCAACAGGAACCAAACAGAGAACAACAGGAACCAAACAGAGAACAACAGGAACCAAAAAGGAACCAAACGGAGAACAACAGGAACCAAACGGAGAACAACAGGAACCAAACAGGAACCAACAGGAACCAAACAGAACAACAGGAACCAAACACAGAACAACAGGAACCAACAGGAACCAACAGAACCAACAGGAACCAACAGGAACCAACAGGAACCAACAGGAACCAACAGGAACCAAACAGAACAACAGGAACCAAACACAGAACAACGGGAACCAAACAGGAACCAAACACAGAACAACAGGAACCAAATAGGAACCAAACAGGAACCAACAGGAACCAAACACAGAACAACAGGAACCAAACACAGAACAACAGGAAGGAAGGAAGTCAAACTCACACTTGAGTCTGTCGCACAAAATCTGCAAAGTGTTGATCCCTGGAACACAACTCAATGATCCTCAGACGCTCCTGGATCTCCTGCACAGAGGACAGAGGACAGAGGACACAGGACACAGGTCAGAGCACAGAGGACACAGGTCAGAGGACAGATGACAGATGACAGATGACAGAGGACAGAGGACGCAGGTCAGAGGACAGAGGACACAGGACAGAGGACAGAGGACACAGGTCAGAGGACAGATGACAGAGGACAGAGGAGAGAGGACACAGGACGCAGGTCAGAGGACAGATGACAGAGGACAGAGGAGAGAGGACACAGGTCAGAGGACAGAGGACGCAGGTCAGAGGACACAGGTCAGAGGACACAGGTCAGAGGACAGAGGACACAGGTCAGAGGACAAAGGACGCAGGTCAGAGGATAGATGACAGATGACAGAGGACACAGGACAGAGGACAGAGGACGCAGGTCAGAGGTCAGAGGACACAGGACGCAGGTTCAGAGGACAGAGGACGCAGGTCAGAGGACAGACGACAGAGGACACAGGTCAGAGGACAGAGGACACAGGTCAGAGGACAGATGACAGAGGACACAGGACAGAGGACGCAGGTCAGAGGACAGATGACAGATGACAGAGGACAGAGGACAGAGGACACAGGTCAGAGGACAGATGACAGAGGACAGAGGACACAGGTCAGAGGACAGAGGACGCAGGTCAGAGGACACAGGTCAGAGGACAGAGGACAGAGGACACAGGTCAGAGGACAAAGGACGCAGGTCAGAGGATAGATGACAGATGACAGAGGACACAGGACAGAGGACAGAGGACAAAGGACGCAGGTCAGAGGATAGATGACAGATGACAGAGGACACAGGACAGAGGACAGAGGACAGAGGATGCAGGTCAGAGGTCAGAGGACACAGGACGCAGGTTCAGAGGACAGAGGACGCAGGTCAGAGGACAGACGACAGAGGACACAGGTCAGAGGACAGAGGACACAGGTCAGAGGACAGATGACAGAGGACGCAGGACAGAGGACAGAGGACGCAGGTCAGAGGACAGATGACAGAGGACACAGGTCAGAGGTCAGAGGTCAGAGGACACAGGACAGAGGACAGAGGACAGAGGACACAGGACAGGGGACAGAGGACACAGGTCAGAGGACAGAGGACAGAAGACAACGGTCAGAGGACAGAGGACACATGTTTACAGTCAAGAGGAATTAAAATAGTCCTTTAGAGTGACACAACCTCTGAGCCAATAAGACGTCACAACACACAGGCCTGTCGTCCAAACTAAGGCCTGTGGTCCAAACTAAGGCCTGTGGTCCAAACTAAGGCCTGTGGTCCAAACTAAGGCCTGTGGTCCAAACTAGGGCCTGTGGTCCAAACTAAGGCCTGTGGTCCAAACTAAAGTAACTGGTCCAAACTAAGGTCTGTGGTCCAAACTAAGGCCTATGGTCCAAACTAAAGTAACTGGTCCAAACTAAGGCCTGTGGTCCAAACTAAAGTAACTGGTCCAAACTAAGGCCTGTGGTCCAAACTAAGGCCTGTGGTCCAAACTAAGGCCTATGGTCCAAACTAAAGTCTCTGGTCCAAACTAAGGCCTGTGGTCCAAACTAAAGTAACTGGTCCAAACTAGGGTCTGTGGTCCAAACTAAGGCCTATGGTCCAAACTAGGGTCTGTGGTCCAAACTAAGGCCTGTGGTCCAAACTAAGGTCACTGGTCGAAACTAAGGCCTGTGGTCCAAACTAAGGTCTGTGGTCCAAACTAAGGCCTGTGGTCCAAACTAAGGTCTGTGGTCCAAACTAAGGTCACTGGTCCAAACTAAGGTCTGTGGTCCAAACTAAGGCCTGTGGTCCAAACTAAGGCCTGTGGTCCAAACTAAGGCCTATGGTCCAAACTAAGGCCTGTGGTCCAAACTAAGGCCTGTGGTCCAAACTAAGGCCTATGGTCCAAACTAAGGTCTGTGGTCCAAACTAAGGCCTATGGTCCAAACTAAGGTCACTGGTCGAAACTAAGGCCTGTGGTCCAAACTAAGGTCTGTGGTCCAAACTAAGGCCTGTGGTCCAAACTAAGGTCACTGGTCGAAACTAAGGCCTGTGGTCCAAACTAAGGTCTGTGGTCCTAACTAAGGCCTGTGGTCCAAACTAAGGCCTATGGTCCAAACTAAGGTCACTGGTCGAAACTAAGGCCTGTGGTCCAAACTAAGGCCTGTGGTCCAAACTAAGGCCTGTGGTCCAAACTAAGGCCTGTGGTCCAAACTAAGGCCTATGGTCCAAACTAAGGTCTGTGGTCCAAACTAAGGCCTATGGTCCAAACTAAGGTCACTGGTCGAAACTAAGGCCTGTGGTCCAAACTAAGGTCTGTGGTCCAAACTAAGGCCTGTGGTCCAAACTAAGGTCACTGGTCGAAACTAAGGCCTGTGGTCCAAACTAAGGTCTGTGGTCCTAACTAAGGCCTGTGGTCCAAACTAAGGTCACTGGTCGAAACTAAGGCCTGTGGTCCAAACTAAGGTCTGTGGTCCAAACTAAGGCCTGTGGTCCAAACTAAGGTCACTGGTCGAAACTAAGGCCTGTGGTCCAAAGTAAGGTCACGGTCCAAACTAAGGTCACTGGTCGAAACTAAGGCCTGTGGTCCAAACTAAGGTCTGTGGTCCTAACTAAGGCCTGTGGTCCAAACTAAGGTCTGTGGTCCAAACTAAGGTCTGTGGTCCTAACTAAGGCCTGTGGTCCAAACTAAGGTCTGTGGTCCAAACTAAGGCCTGTGGTTCAAACTAAGGTCACTGGTCCAAACTAAGGCCTGTGGTCCAAACTAAGGCCTGTGGTCCAAACTAAGGCCTGTGGTTCAAACTAAGGTCACTGGTCCAAACTAAGGTCTGTGGTCCAAACTAAGGTCTGTGGTCCTAACTAAGGCCTGTGGTCCAAACTAAGGTCTGTGGTCCAAACTAAGGTCTGTGGTCCAAACTAAGGTTTGTGGTCCAAACTACACAAAACAAAATTCATCAAGACTAAGGTGGTAAAAGTTTTCTCTGATGATTCTTGTTTTGATGCTGGCTTCATCTGGTCTGGTCTGGTCTGGTTTCATAGTCTGGTCTGACAGTCTGGTCTGGATGAA
>SRSE01000943.1:0-63102 GCA_005024645.1 Planiliza haematocheilus | reverse complement strand
GGGTCTGGTTCTCCTCTGACCCGGTCTAATCCTTCAGCTTTCTCTCATTTATCATTGAGTGGTCCTAATGTTATGGCTGACCTGTAGAGTCTAATGATAATGACTCATTAGTCGCCCTACGTCAGGCTCTTGGCCGTCCTGGTGTTTTCCCGCCGCCCGCCTCCACACAGGAAGTGATGTCGGCTGATGTGGGCAGGAGGGTAACCATGACGACGGCCCTGCTGCTGCTGATGACATGTTTCCCCTCAGAGTATAAATCTCTGCCGTCTGTCTCCTCCTGAGCCCCGTCACCACGGCGACCGGACAGCTCTCACACACACACACAGCTGAGGCGCTGCCATGGCAACGACCAGAAACAAAGCGGATGCTATCAGGGGTCAGGTGTGTGTTCGGACCGGTTAACGAGCGTCTCTGATTGGTCGCTGGTCTGAGGAGATAGGAGGAAACTCCAGCAGCTCCACATTCCAGCCTCCTCACGCCCCACTGACTGCTGGGAAATGCAGTCTGACAGGAATCACATGACTTCCTTGTCACTGGTGGTAGCACTTCCTGTTAGACTGGAATCATCTCCACTGAGAGTTACCTAAGACTTCCTCAGCTAACACCTAGCTAACACCTAGCTAGCTCACCTAGCTCACCTGGCTAACTGCGTGTTAGCTTATTTCACCTGCTTTGACAACTAGAAATAAAATATGAGACAAAATAAACAACGATGAGCTTTAATTAATGCTCGTTAGTGTCAGTTGATGAGGGGCTGCAGCTCGGCATGCTGGGGAAAATACCCGAGGCCTTGACTTGTGTTGCGGTTTGAGTGTCACATTAACCCTGTCACCACCTTCAGTACCCTGACAGTGCCGCAGAGGAGCTTGCGGAGAGGGCCGCACGCTGAGTGCGTCTGCGCTCAGAGCTTATTAGGACCTGATGTGCGTCACCTGGAGGAAAAAAAAAATGCCACTGAGAGAAAGCCACTCTCGCCACCCCCAAACTTTTCCTTCTACCCTTTCCCCTGATTTTATAGTTGTTAAAGTATAGAAAATAAAGTAACTCATTTTTTTACCTGCAACTTTGACTCCTCCTATATCCGCACCTTACAACTTGTCAAATAAAAACAGACAGTGAACTAAGCACAGAGTGAGTTTAAGGTGGTTTTCTGTCTTCTTCTTCTTGTGAATCATTTGATGTGAAAGTCATTTCCTGGTGGACGTTTTAAATCTCCCGTCTGTCCCTCTCGTCCTCAGCGTTCAAGGACATCCCTCCTACAGCAGCATCTGACTCCATCTCCCAGAATGCCTGAGCAGAGCAACGACTACCGGGTGGTGGTGTTTTGGAGCCGGCGGGGTGGGGAAGAGCTCGCTGGTGCTTCGGTTTGTGAAAAGGCACCTTCAGAGACACGTACATCCCCACGGTGGAGGACACCTACAGACAGGTGGGACCGACGTCAGTCGCACACAGCCGACCTCAAACGCACCACAGCGTCCTGTAGTCTCATGAATAACTTGTCTGTCTCCCTGCAGGTGATCAGCTGTGATAAGAGCGTTGCACGCTGCAGATCACAGACACAACAGGAAGTCACCAGTTTCCCGCCATGCAGCGTCTGTCCATCTCCAAAGGCCACGCCTCATCCTGTCTACTCCATCACCAGCCGCCAATCACTGGAGGAGCTGAAACCCATCTACCAGCAGGTCTGAAAAACAAACGCACCACCTGAAACATGTTCTGTCACCTCCAGATCACAGACACCTGGACGTAGACAAAGAGAAACCAGAAACGTTAGAGTAAAGTGAGCCTATATTACATATCATGTGTCCAGTATCTGCTCTCACCTCCTTTAACTGATGAGGCCGGTGTCCTTGCAGGTTGTGGCCATCAAAGGCAGCATGGAGTCCATTCCCATCATGCTCGTGGGCAACAAAAGCGACGAGACGGCCCAGCGTGAGGTGGAGGCGAAGGAGGGCGAGGCCCAGGCCGCCGCCTGGAAGTGCGCCTTCATGGAGACGTCAGCTAAGACCAACTCCAACGTGAAGGAGCTGTTCCAGGAGCTGCTGGCCCTGGAGAAGAAGAGGGACATGAGTCTGAGCATCGACGGAAACGCTCGGGGAAACAGAAACGAGCCGACAAGCTGAAGGGGAAGTGCAGCGTCATGTAGAGCGAGCGGAGGACTCGCCGAACAGGAAGTCTTCTTCTTCTTTGGTGGTGTCCTCCTCTGTCTGTCTGAACTCTGAACCAATCTGACCACAGACCAGAGCGACTGGTCCAGACTGCTGCTCTGAAACGGTCTTAAAATGTTTGACGCTCCCAAAGAACTAAAAACACACAAACCATTCGGCTCCTTCTTCACTTTCTGTTTGTTGTCACTTTGCTTTGATCAGATTCTCGTAGTTTTGTGATCACCCTCCTCCCTCTGCTCACCGGCGGAGGCAGCAGCGACAGCCCTGCATGACTGGCACGTTAGCATGCTAATTCATCCAAGCTAATGTAACGGAACAGCACAACAAACATGTTAGCGTGCTAATATCTTAGCATGAACCAGACGAGGCTGATTTAGATATCGAGGTCTGTCATGGACCAGATGTTTTCAGCTTCCTGCCGTCGTCAGAGGAACGCTGACGTCCAGGTGAACCGTCCTCCGGTGAACCGTCCTCCGGGTGAACCGTCCTCCAGGTGAACTCTTTAAACAGCAGCAGGAAGGCGTCACTCTGGAGTCGTCCACCATGATGGACTGAAGAGGATACGGGATGTGATTAGCCTAGCTTAGCACAAAGACAGGAAGCAGGGAGGACTGTTAGCTTAGCTCCATCTTCATGTTGTGGGATTTAAATGATCCTTTTGGGTCAAATTTAGTTTGTAAATGCAGTTTTAATAAACAGAGGCAGTGAGTGCTTCGTGTTGATTGAAGACGGATGATGTTGTTATTGATCCCAGAGCTTTGCATCAAACTGATCAGGATCGTTAGCGTTTACTTTAACAACAAGAACAAAACCATCAGATTTAAAATATGTTTAAATTCATTTAAAACACACCTTTCTTAAATCAGTCAGATTGTGACAGGACTCTGGTGCATGTGTCTCTTTCTGCTCTGCAGCTTCATGTTTGATGAATTTGAAAAATGCTGTTGAACAAGAAACTCGTGTGGTCAGTGAACGCACCTCAACAGAATCCGGTCAGACACACCTGAGGTCACACTCCTCATCAGGGGGGTATTCCATCAAGCTCGCTTAGCTCCAAGTCTGGCTTAAATGGCCAAGTCTCGCTTATGTTAGTGAGAGTTCAGTTTCACCAATGTGGCTAAGATTAGCTCCAACTTGGTAACCATGGAAACATGGTTCTGGCTAAGCCGGACACTTGGAGCTAAACTCTGACTTTCTGTTCCATCAAACTGAGCCTTAATTCTGTTCCATGAAAGTGGTTAACACGAATGCCAGCCTTGTAACCATGGTGACTTATGCTGCCGGCCAAACCTGGTCTGGACCAGGATTAAGGTGAAGATGAACTCCACTAATGTCCAAAAGACATGTCTGTTTTGCATTTACATACACAATGTACTGATTAAATAATTGATGAAACCAAAACGTGCTTTCCATCCACTTTGGAAACTAAGGAAAAAGTGCATTTGGTAAGTATTATGATTTTGTGACAAATAAAAATAAATCTGTTTTCATTTCTTTATTTCATCCTTACAGATAAAGATGAATAAAATAAAATAAAATAAATTACAATGAAGACATTTAAAGGTATGTTTAAAACACATAGAGGAAGCCTACACCAGTCACCTGAAATGTCCGCCAAATTACGGCACCAGGTGGAGACTATCTAGCAGAGCAGTCAAGACAGGCAGGGGGACACACATTCAGCAAAGACAAGTAAGAGAATATGGCATGTCCATTCATTGAGGATGAGGAGCCCATTGATGAAGGGGCACAAATAATTCAAAGGGCCTTCTTCAGGCGACCACCAGCTCCGAGGGTCTTCCAGGAGAGGACTAACCCACTGGAACAAAGTGATTCTTTCCTGTGGGAGAGGTATCGGTTCAGCCGTCAAAGCATAGTGTACTTATGCACTTTGCTGGAGCCACACATAAGGAAGGTCACTCGCCGCAGCCAATCACTGACCCCTGTGCAATCTGTATGTATTGCACTGCGGTTTTTTGCCAGCGGTACATTTCTGTATAGTGTTGGAGATGCTGAGGGACTAAGTAAGGCCACTGTTTGCAGAGAGGTAGGCCTACAAAATTAAAAACTTGGATCAGTTGGATTATTTCTTACATCACCAAACAACATACATAGGTTGCAAGAGGATATGAATGAATACATGAACAAAAAAAACAACTTTATTACAGGTAAGAGCAGTCTGTCTTGCCCTTAAAGAGTTCCTCAATATCTTCGTCACCTTCCCAAGCCATCATGGGACACAAAGGATCAAAGAGGGATTTCATGCAATCGCAGGTATGTGACATTGAAATGCATGCAATGTGAAGTTAAATGTTCCACAGGTTGACACATTGCACTTTTATCCTTTTACATAGGCTTTCCCAATGTCCTTGGCTGCATAGACTGCACACACATCAAGATCCAGGCCCCACCTGGACCTGTGGAAAGGGACTACGTGGATCGAAGGAATAACCACAGCCTGAATGTGCAGGTACATAGCCCATGGAGCTACTGTACATGTCCGACTGCTAGTGTCCAGTGTCACTGATGTCACCCTGCATGCTGACAGATGATTTGTGATTCTGAGCTGCTCATTACGAACGTCGAGGCCAAATGGCCTGGCGGTGTCCATGATGCGAGGATACTCAGGGAAAGCCACCTGGCACAAAGACTTGCACAAGGTAAAACAATCTTCATCAAAAACACTAGTATGGATGGGGGTGTGCAAAGATGAATGAATCATGTAATTCATAGCCACTGTTTTCTCACCTTGCAGGGGGGTTTGAGGGGGTCCTTCTCGGGGACAGGGGTTATCCCTGCCTTCCATACCTCTTAACCCCATACCCTGAGCCAAGGGCTGCAGCTGAGGCAGCTTTTAATAATGCCCTCAGCGCCACCAGGGCACGTATTGAGATGGTTTTTGGTCTGCTCAAGTCCAGGTTAGGGACTGCTTTCTTCAACCTGTAATGCAGAATTTTATTTTAACATTTCAACATCTTGTTCCAATCTCTGCAGGTTCCAGTGCTTAAAATTTTTAAGGCGGGCTCCTGACCGGGCTTGTGAGGTAGTGATTGCGTGTGCTGTACTACACAATATAGCCACCATCCGGAGGGAGAGGCTTCCACAGTTTCAACCTGAAGAAAGATGGGAAGAGCCTGCCCCTGTACAGGAACACAGATGGGCGGATCATGCGAAATCTGTACAGAGACACGTATTTTTCTTGAACCAAACCCCCCCCCTTTTTGTTAAATCCCTTATAATGTCAATTTATTGATCCAAGCTCATTCCCCCACCCCACATTGTATTGCCCATTTTCACAGAGGGCTTCACAAAGCAACATGACATACCCGTAGACCCTCACTGAAACAAGATAGAATAACAAGACCAAATGGCTTTTGAATGTTTATTGTCCCGAGTCACCAAGCTGGGGAGACAATGCTACAGAATTAAATACTGTAAAAACAATGACCTTATTCTCTCTGCCTGGATTCATACATACATCCTTCTCCATCTTGTTGATTTCAAGTTTCATTTTTTTTATCTGCAGTTGTTTGTACTGGATCTGCAGCTTCAGGTACCTTTTGTACAGCACCTTCACATCCTATGATCAGAAAATGTGTGAGTGCAGCCAAAATGCAGCTAATGGTGATTTTCAAAACAGGAAAAGAAGCGAATGGTAACTCACTTCATTCCTTTTAGTTGAGGATGGGGTAGTCTGCTGCAGCAGGGTTGGATTTATTAATTTTGGCAATGCATACATGAATAATATTTAAGACTCAGACTTACATCTTGGAGTACAGTGTCTTCTACAGAAACCGTCTCCTCTTCATCTCTGGCCTGGTAATCTTGATGACTCTGTCCTTCACCCTGGAAATGGAGGAACATCAGTTAGAGGAGGCTAGGCAGAATTTCAGTTACTGGGGATTTTGGGACTTACAGGGTCTCCTGAGGGCCCTGCTGCAACTTCCGGGGGTTCCAATAAAATGATTTGTCCCTCCGTTACTAATCGAACAAACATGTTCATAGTCAGCTAAATTAACTGAGGTGCTGTCGCCATGCAGCGGAGGGACAGTGGTTGACAGTGCAGTACCTTCAACAAATGCGGCCCGCATCTCTGCATCAGTAGGAGAGGAAGCGCACCCCCCCTGAATCCCATCAATTTTTGGACCCTTGTTGGAGGTCAGGGCGAGAGATTCAGCCGGCGTTAACTCTTCAGGTGGCGGGCCCCCACCAGTGGCTCCCAGTTGAGCTTTTTTCTTTGTTGCTGCAAGGAACATAGTCACTTTACACTCATATTTATACATTTCACATCATTCACATTATCATGCATCACTGACCATTTGAAAGGATGTTTTTATATTTTATTTTAACCTGTTGGCAGGTGCGTTTTTGGCCGAGGTTGCTTCTGTTTGGACAGTAAAAAAGAGGTTAATTAATTAGAGACAGTGAATGCTGAGTGAGTTTTAGTTTGTTCCTCATCCTACTGCACAGACAAGGCTAAAATGAAGGAATTCGCTCCTTTTTATGCAGCAAGATAGTCAATTAACCCCTGCAAACATTTACATTCTCTGTTGAATGGGGGGGGGGGGGGGTGAGTTAAATGAGAATACATGAGCAATGTTTTGCAATTAAAAACAAAAACAATTTCAGTAGAAATGTGATTAAATCAGTCTGTAGCGTACAACTTATCGTCTAATGAATTTCTTAAACTTTACAGCCGAAATTACAATTCTCTTTTATGTTGAACATAATTAACATTGATACAGTTATCGTCTGAAATAATGAATGGACAAAACATCACTTACGCATTCAGCCTGTCGGCAATTGTCTTCCACGCGGCCTCTCTGGCTTTGTTTATTGCCGTCGTGTTACCTTTCTTCGTAATTATATCCCGGTAATCGTCATATAGTTCCATCAGGAGGGTTTGTTCCGCAGCCGTGAAACTTTCTGCTCGTGCTTTTGAGGCATTCTGAGCCATTTTTCAACATTTTCAGCACTCGACTTGTTGGGTCTTTTTATATTCCGCGGGGAGGCGCTCAGTGTCAGGCTTAACAGGTGAGGCTGGAATTAGCGTCAAGTGGAGCCAGCTGATCTCGTTTGATGGAACAGGTTGGGGTTTGGTTTGGAGTTGCCGTTCATTCAAGCTTCAAGATTGCAGCATAGCCCTGATTTTCTTAGCGACTTTGATGGAATACCCCCCAGATCAGTTCATTTAGTTTGTGATGATAAATAAACAGCTGATGTTAGACGTGTCTAAACTCCGCACATAAACACTGAGGCTTGGTTTTGCTGCCACCTGGTGGTCGGAGTTTGACATGACTCACAATCCTCCACAAACAACAGTGACTCATAAATATATTGATCGGTGTCCGCAAACGCACCGTGTGTGTGCTGCGTTTAGGTGCAGATGGAAACTTCAGATCACTCTGGCTTTGATTATTTTTAAACAAACAAATTACAAATGAATAACTTTAAATTTCTGATGGTGTTTGAGTCACATGAGGTGGAGAGGCAGCAGAATGAGCCTTTAAACGTCTGAAAGAGGGCGGCCATTTTGAATATTAAATGCAAAATGCTGCTGTGATGCTAAGAGAGGGAATGATGCTAACAGGTATACATGATGCTAACAGTGATACATGATGCTAACAGGTATACATGATGCTAACAGTGATTCATGATGCTAACAGTGATCCATGATGCTAACAGTGATTCATGATGCTAACAGGACGTCATGATGCTAACAGTGATCCATGATGCTAACAGGACGTCATGATGCTAACAGGACGTCATGATGCTAACAGTGATCATTGATGCTAACAGGACGTGTGCTCCTGTTTGTCATGAAGTCTTACGTTCACCTCTGATTGGATTATTTATCAAACTGTCGAGTGAAGAGGAGGGAGCTGAGACGATGACCTCCTCCAGATCTGTCACACCTGGACATGTATGTTAATCAGAAATTAAAACCTTAAACAATTAATAAACACTAAATAGTCTGTGCCATCGCTGATCATTGAACAGTTAATACATGGTCCTGAGTTTACGTTCAGAATATTAATGTGCTTTGAAATATACTAACATGTGTTTATCTTTATCTTTTGGCAGTTAGAGCATGTTTATGTGACGTTTAATGTGTAATAATGTGTTTGAACTGGACACACAGTAAAAGTCCAGGATGAACTAATGATGAAACATCTTAAATAAACTTTATTACTCCACAGATGTAGAGCGAAGCTGCAGAGTCTGGGTCAGAGTCTGTTTGTTGTTGTGTAACAGCTGTTTACGATGTTGCAGGTCCAGCTGATCTGATCTGACCTCTGACCTCTGACCTCAGCTCCTCAGTTTCTTTCTCTGTTTGTAAAATAAAACATGACGTGATGTTCAGCTGGAGGAGCGTGGTGTGAACACGTCATCGTTTGTGTCACTGGACACGGTTCACCAGAGAAACCGGTTCCTCCGGGTCCAGGAGACATCGGGTCGGTTCAGACTCTGGTCATGTGACCTTCTATTAACTTGGTGATGAATCAGCTGATTCCCTGCGGTCACGTTATTCTGCTCACAGTCAGACTGTGATGAACGCTGTTAGACTGCAGCAACGATCCAGAGTCAGCAGGTGGAGCCGTTGTCTAACAGATCTGGTCTGAAGTGAACTGACTCATGATTGTTCCTGTTTGTGTTTGATCAGTTGTCCTGAGCACTGGACTCAAACACCAGCACAGGTTGGTACAGATCTAACCTCATGTTGAAAGTTTGGACAGTTTGGAGTCAAACCTGATGGGAAACTATGAGTCAACACGATCAGATGTTCTGTCCTGTGGAGTCTCCGTTCACCTGTAAACACATTTCCTTCAGCATCAACAGACCAGAAGCTCAACAAGCAGAACAACTAAATCGCCGTCTTTCTTATTTTAGATTTTCTCGGTGGTTTCTCTCCTGAAGTCTGCAGGTCTGAAGTCTCTGGAAACACTTTAGTCCATGAAGACTTTCCAGATGACCACAGCTCATTACTGTCTCCTCTGTCCACCGGTGGGAGGACCGTTTTCCAGACATCACTATTTAAAACACAGTTAGCTTGTTGCTAATGTGGTTATTTGTTTGTTTTACTCACCTACATTTGATTCTGTTATATTTGACACAGTCATCTGGACAAAATAAAACAGTACATGACTCGATATTAGCAAACATGTCAGTCTGGGAACAGGGCCAAAACATTTAAGCTACTGAAGCTAGCAGTCTTAGCTGCTAAACAAACAGCTCGCTAACATAAACCTAAATGACTAAGCCTGTCGGATAGCCTGCTATAGACTGTATATATATATATATATATATATATTATACTGTTTAAGCTAACTGCAAAAATAAACAGTGTTAGCTAGCCTAAACCAAACACTTTGAGTTAACACTAAATTAAGTATAACTACAGCTAACTAAGATGTTAGCTATTTAGCACTAACAATGTACGTCAGACAAGCTTAAAGTCTACCTGTTCAGTTTTCACTTTGCAAAGCAATCATTTAGTTTGAGGCAGATTTGGTTCATGTTAGCTAATGGATTATTTAAAACCCTAGAATAAACTCTGTGTTAGCAGGTTGTGTATTAGCATACTAGTTTAGCGGCTCAGAAAGTTTTAACTTGTTAGCTAAACTGCTAGCAGCTAGCATCCAAACATGCTTCATATAACTTAACAAAATTTGAATAAATTTATAAAATGTTTGTTTTATGTTAGCTAACACAGTTTTAGCGGCTAAAGTCAAGAGTTTCAGTCTCCTCTAATAGTTTCTGTTGTTTAGTTTTTAGTTTGCTAATTTAGCCTCAAATGTTTCTCTGACAACAGCTGGAAACGCTGAGGCGTCCACAAAATTACAACGTCTGAAAACGGTCGTTAATTTTAGCAACACTGATAAAAAAAATAAAAATGAGGGAAGACTCAGAAAAGTTGAAGCAGTTTTTGGCTTTTACAAGCGTCTCCATGGCAACGGTGATAACATTTCCAGATGGAGTGTTTAACGCTGCTGGTGGTGAACCATGAGTCAGTGTGACCGCTGTAAACCTGCACAGATAAAACACTAACATTATGAGGCCATGTTGTTCTTTTCTCAGTCCCACAACGTGGTGTTAGGGTTTAGGACGGGGGGGTCAGACTCAGCCCAGTCTGATCTCTGGGAGCAGTAACAGAGTAATAAGATCTAAAAAAAACAGCTAATACAGATTCCTCCTTTGTTTTAGTCCAAATAAGAACATTAGGAAAACTTTCACTTAAGGTGCTTCTTCCTCTTCCTCTTCCTCATCTATTTCCTTATCTCCTCCTCCTTTTCTCTTATTCTTACTTTCATCAAATCTTCCCATGTGCCAGACTGGACCCTATAGTGGTCTGGTTTTGGCCCACAGGCCTCGTGTTTGACACCCCTAGTTAAGCGAACACATTATTTCAGTGGAGTGTCCTCTCAAAGACAGAAAGCTGAGGGATGCTAGCAGGACGTCCCACACTTTGGACTGTGATGGTCCTCACAGAGATAGACTAACACGCTCAGTGTGGGTCCAACAGTCAGATCAGCTGATCAAACACACTCTGTCCTGTCTCTGACATCGATGACGGGAACTCTCTCTCTCTCTCTCTCCACAACATCACTCAGCTGCTCTCTGATTGGCCCTGGAGCTGCCTCCTCAGCAGCCAATCAGACGGCTCCGTGCCGGTGGTGCTGCATCTCCTGAGAGGTCTGAGTGCCGGGAAGAGACGAGCATCACCTCCTCCTCTTCTTCACTGTTTCCCGGAAGTGTGTGTGTGTGTGTGTGTGTGTGTGTGTGTGTGTGTCCTGCGGGAATCATGACTCAGCGTTTGTGTCTCTGCTGCTGAGTCGTGTTTTCGTTCTCACATCCACATTTAGCTGAACTCAGATCAGATCTGATTTGACCTCCGACCTCTGACCTGGAGGCTTTCTTCTACTGAACTCATCTTCATCAACCTTATCTTTTATCCTCCTCCTTCGTGCTCTTCCTCTTCTCCTCCTGCTCTGACATTAAAGTTGAGATGACCTCTTCGCCTCAGACTCTAGTTCTTCCTCCTGCAGCAGATGATGCTTCGGTCTGACCAGCAGGGGGAGACACACACCACTGATCAGCTTCAGTCTGATGATGAAGAGACATGAGTCACAGACAGACAGACGTCCTGACTCACATGTCTGCTTCACTGACCACCTTTCTGTCTGTAAACCTCAGACTCACAGCTCAGCCTCAAACATCACTTCTCCCAAATTAACTCGTCTCGTTTCTTCCAGACTTCATGCACAGACATCAGACTGTTTCAGAGTTTAACGTCTGCTACCTCTGATTAATTCATCACAGCCTTAATTCTTCCATCATTTTATTATTATTTTAGCTCGACTGTTCAAATGTGATTTCTGCTTTTTAATATTGTGAAACCTGCGTGGAAACAGGAAGAGAGCTGGGACACAAAATAAAAACAGGAAGAGTTGGAGTCGATGCAGTGAGAGTCAGATAAACTGGAGGAGTTGGGGTCTGTGCAGATTAGTCAGTCTTTGTGTTTGGATGTGTGCAGGCCGGCTGCAGGCTGCTGCCTCTGCTGAGTCATGTTTGCTGAGTCATGTTGTGTAACTGCCGTCCTCTCTCTTCTTACTGGAACCACTTGCTGACTTTTATCAGATTTTCTGCTTTGGTGCAGGATTCTGAATGTTTTTCACTCGGTCCTCGGCCTCAGCTCGTTCTGCTGCTGCAGGCTGAAGGATCATTGTTTGACCATCTGTGTTTTCTGCCGTGGTTGCAGCTCTGAGGACGTTGACGTCAGTCGGCTCGTCCAGACTCAGACGTCTCAAAAACAACTCACCGTGCTGAAAGTTTTAATGACGTCCTGATGTGTCCTGCCGCTAAACTCTCTGCTGAACACGTCCACTGGTCTCAGAGCAAACGATGCATCACACAGCGATGTTATGAGAGGATCAGCAGGTTAACATTAGAGACTGAAAAAGATAATAATCATTAATAAAAGAGGCCAGAGGCGTGAAACAGACAGAGGCGGTGACGCGTCTGTTTATTAGCAGCAGAACAACGTGACGACCTCCTTTCATTTCTTCCCGTCAGCAAACATGAGACTGACCTCAGATCTGATCACAGTCCAGGACTCATTCTGCAGGTAAACACATGACATGTCCACAGAAACACTAGCAGCAGAATACCAGCGTGTTGATGTGCAGGAGCGTAACTGAAGCTGAGACGTAAACGCTGGCTGAGGAAGGAGAGCGTGAATGAGGTCATGTGGTTGTTGTTCAGCAGAGCTGGAGCGCTGCCTGGTTTCACCTTGACATTCCTGAGGGAGGAGGGAAGAACGGGGGGAGGAGAGGGGTGAGGTGAGCGGAGGCCAGGGGGGTGAAATAGAAAGTGAAGAGAAAAGAAACGTTTCCCTGCAGCGGCTCTGATCTGAGGTCAGTGCGTTTCCAAGAAACCCTCCAGGAAGTGGAGCGGCGCTTGTTTACATTCCTCCGACCTCAGAGTCTTTTAATGAAGCGACAGAATCCAAAGATCAGGGTTCAGTTCAGATCAGACGACTTTCACAAGAAACAAAACTGAACGCTCCAGTGTTTGGTTGACCCGTCCATCGACCCCCAGCCTCAGCCCGACACAGTCCTGACTTCTTCTGCTCATCTTTACATAAACAGATGATTACTTCATGTAGTAGGAGTTTAATTGTTGGACCTCATGCTACGCTAGCTGTCCAGCTAGCTGCACTGTTGCTGCTCTGACTGAATGTAGCCTGTGAGCTAGCTAGCTATCAGTCTGTTTACATAAACATCTTATTTTTAATCTTTGCTCTTGTTTCAGGATGAGAGTCTAATGCTACAGCTTTGACTGACAGCAAATAAACATATTTAATGTGTAGCAGGTGAACATGCTAACATGTTAGCTTCTTGTTATCCAGGTCACTCATGTGGACGTGTAAACAGCCTCAGTCTGCAATGCTAACATGCTAACACTGGCTAACACTGAGTCTGAACCAAGATCCTAACAGTTGATCCATCAGGTCAAAGTGGATCCTTCTGCTCCTGGTTTCATCCATTAACACTGAGACCGGTTGTTCTGATAGAAGCAGAGGATGAGACGAGCAGGACAGAAATAGAAATGTTCAGTCCAGATCTGTGAGAAAAGTCTCAACAGTTTTCCTCTTCAGTCGCTTTTATCACCAGAGACACGAAGAGACAGAAATAACTTTGGGAAAATATGACATTTTAGAGTGAAACAGAACCAGGACGAGTCCCTGTGATGTGAAAGAGCTTCTCTCGGTTTTGCTGTGAGCTGAGGTCAAAACCAGAAAACCAGAAAAGCCTCAGCGACGGCGACGGGATCTCATCACGTAGAGGAGAGAAACTTCAGAAAGGAAACCCGCCCAGCCGCTGCTGTGTAGCTGTGGGAAACGAAGGTCATGTGACTCCTGCACAGAAACCTCACGGTGATCTGTGACGAGGCGTAACCAGACATAACACCACTCAGTACGTACGTCTAGGTCGCTCCTCCAGATGTTTCAGATGATCTTCATGTTCTACTCTGTGCATCATGTTTGATTAAATTAGCATCAGAACCAGAGACAAAGCCTCTCAGGGCCTTTTAACCATAACGCTGGGACTTAATGTTCCTCCTACCGACAGCTAACCTGATGTACGACTGTGACTCTTCTGTCCATCATCACATTAAGCCCCGCCCACATGTGTCTGTTTATCGTGTTATCTTCGTCCTTGTTGCATCGTTTATTTGTTTGTCTTCCAGTGATCACATCAGGCCGTTACAGCTCCTCTAAGCCTTTGATTCATGCTGAACATGAGGAGGAAGCTTCAGAGAGCAGGCAGCGTCTCCCTGAGGGTCGCTGGGGTCGGCCAGCGCCGTAAACAAGATGTCGACCGGAGTACGTGACTCACAGGGAGAGAACAGGTCGGATAAAAGCAGCGTTTACTGAGTCACTGAGCAGGAAGAGGTTCTGGAAAGGACGAGACGAGGAGAGCAAACAGGCCGGGACATCTGGTCCAGAGCTCTGAGAGCAGGAGGTGCAGGTGGAGCAGGTAGAGCAGGTGGAGGAAGAATGAAGAGCAGCTCTCTGACTGAATGAGATGAGACACGACTTTATTTATCCTCACTGTGATACAGCAGGTATATGTCTGACTGCTGGGGGGACATGGGACGTCCTGAAGACCTTCTCCTTGCTCTGTGGGTGCAGCAGCCTTTGGACTGGTCGGAGGAGACGTGTCCTGGAGACGTCCACCAGTCTGGACCAGGTGGAATCAGGACGATGTCTTCAGGTCAGTGGAGACAGAAATAAAAGCTTCATCAGTAAATAGTTGATTTCAGCAGGAGATCAGGAGAGGACAGTCGTGCTCAGACGCTCCTCCTCCTCCTCCTCCTCCTCTTCCTCCTCCTCTTCATCGTACAGTATGATACCTCTCACATGAATGACTGTGTCCGTTACAGCGTGAGTC
Source organism: Planiliza haematocheilus (assembly GCA_005024645.1). Lineage (NCBI taxonomy): Eukaryota > Metazoa > Chordata > Actinopteri > Mugiliformes > Mugilidae > Planiliza > Planiliza haematocheilus. Next base: position 48,479 of record SRSE01000943.1, on the reverse strand, counting down.
ATCAGATCAGTCTGGAGGGAGGAGGGAACAACGAGACCATGATGCAACAGGTCTGAATAAATAACAATAATCAGATCATGTGATCAGTGTCAGTGCCTGTGATTGGTTGGAGGACTGTCCAGGTGAAGCAGAGGGATTGTACTCTGAGAGCAATAAGAAGGAAGAACAACGTGACAGAACATGATGTTAATAAATGTTTTTAAATGTTAAACAGTGTTCACGCGCAGCAGCTAACTGCTAGCACACCTCGTTTATGTCAATGCGACGACCACAGCAGATGTAGCTAGCTAGCGGTTAGAGCTAATGTGGCTAACAGCAGGTAGCTCGTAGCTAGCTACACAGATACTGCTAATCACTCATGCTAAGCTGCTAGCTAGCTAGCTGAGGCTCTGAGTAACTGGTTCATACGAGCTCATCTTTCTCTGGAACCTGATGAGACAGCAGCTAAAGCTAAACCTGCCTCCTGGCTCACAAACGTCCCATCACACGTGGTCACATGATCCAGATGTTGGACCAGATGAGGACGGCCGGACGCTCCAGCATCGTCTCAGGTGGTCACGTGACGTCTGTGTGGTCAGCTGTTTGGTCCCGTGCATGCTGCGTTGTGATTGGCTGGTGACAGCACAGGTCAGTCTGAGGTGACAGGGAACAGGAAGCTGTCTTTAAATCAGCGTGACTCACTGTCCCAGGACATCAGTGACTATCAGCTCCCTCCACAACAGTTTTTAAGTGAATGATCAGATTCTTCTGCGTCTGCCAGACGGTACAAAAACAGAAAAACATCTCTGGAAATTAAAACTCAGAGGAAGGAATGTGCTGCGGAGGAATTTCAGAGGAAAAACTAAATTCCCCTCAGAGGTCCAGGTCATCTCCTCCTCCTGTTCACACAGAACACAAACACTCCTCCCTGCTCGTCCACTCCACGCGAGAGCATGTTGGAAGAGGAGGAAGAGGAGGAGGAGGAGGTCGTCCTGATGACGGCACCAAAGCAGAGGAAAAATGAAGGAGGACGTAAACAAGAGAGGGAGTAAAGATAAAAAAGTATGAGAAGAGAGGCTGGACGTGTCTGACCTGGGGGACGGGGGGACGGGGGGACGGGGGGACGGGGGGACGGCGGTCTCACACCAGGTCTCTCTGTGTGGATTCAAACAGCTGTGGCTGCAGGTTCAGACCAGGTCAGCGTCAGTGATCAGAGGAGGAGGTGAATGAAAACATGACCGAGTGAATCCTGACTCCTCTGCTGATGAGGAGCACATCAGTTCTCACACCGTCGTCCTGCAGCTTCTCACACGCTCATGTTTCTGTCGGGACGTCCACATGTTCACACCAGGTACCAGCTCAGATTAGTACCACGATGTACACACATTAATATATATATACAGTCAGAAGTATGAGAGTAAGTACATGAATAAAGACGCTATGCTGTAGCCTGAGCTTCTACTTTAATGGTAGTCATAGTAATAGTAGTAGTAGTAGTAGTAGTAGTAGTATTAGTATTATTAGTAGTAGCGTCTCCCAGGCGTCAGCAGCGTCTGAACGCTCTCTACTGATGATGAAGGTGTTAAATCCAACGGCTGAAAACTAAAGAGCAGCTTCTCACCAATGACACCATGACTGTGTGTTTTCACACTGTGTCTCAGGCTGTGACCTCCTGCAGAGCCTTGACCTCCTCCTCCTCCTCCTCCTCCTCCTCATCATCACCATCATTCATCGTCATCATCATCATCATCATCATCATCATCCTCTCTTCTTCTTCTTCTGTGGCCTTTAGGACGAGAACCATTCACCTGATGCAGGAACCACTAACGTCTCAACCTGAGGTCCTGTTCAGACGTCACATTAATAAAAGTACAGAACACGTCCTGATCTGGTCTCTAGAGTCCAGGTTAAACAGGTCCAGGTGTGAACACTGATCTGGTCTCTAGAGTCCAGGTTAAACAGGTCCAGGTGTGAACACTGATCTGGTCTCTAGAGTCCAGATTAAACAGGTCCAGGTGTGAACGCTGATCCTGGGTCACGTTAAAGCTCCAGGTTCAGGTCTAATCTGATCCAGTGGCAGAGATCCATTAGAGACAGCAGCTGGTACCACATGGTGGCGCTATCAGAGTCTATCTGTGGAGCAGTGACCTGACTCTGACTCTCAGCTGGTCAGGCGTTAAAAACGACACCGTCCCAGTCCCATGTCCCCCCCCCCCATGTCCCCCCTGACCTCCCCCATGAGAACCCTGGGAAACAACAAGCCCCCAATATCTTCTCCAGCAGGAACACGAGCATGTAGTCCACCATTGTTGTTGATGTTGTTATGAGACGTTTCACGGGACATAAGAGGTGGAAGGCTGCTCCAGGGGGCGTGGCCATGGTGGCGGGTTAGGGTTAGAGAAAAGTTTAAGGGCAATGTGTTTACAGGACTGTTTTATAACATCTGACTCTCTCTGAGCTCAGACGACTAATTAACGTCTAATTTATTTGATGACTTCTCATTAATGAGCCGACGTGTTTCTGACCTCCATCACTGAGCAGGTTATCTGGACTTCAATCATTTCTGTCACTGACGATCTGATCTGGATCTGGATCTGAACCTGGATCTGATCTGGATCTGGATCTGGATCTGATCTGGATCTGATCTGGATCTGATCTGGATCTGATCTGGATCTGATCTGGATCTGGATCTGGATCTGTTCTGGATCTGGATCTGGATCTGGATCTGTTCTGGATCTGATCTGGATCTGAACCTGGATCTGAACCTGGATCTGAACCTGGATCTGGATCTGGATCTGGATCTGGATCTGAACCTGGATCTGATCTGGATCTGATCTGGATCTGGATCTGGATCCGTTCTGGATCTGAACCTGGATCTGATCTGGATCTGATCTGGATCTGATCTGAACCTGGATCTGAACCTGGATCTGGATCTGGATCTGATCTAGATCTAGATCTAGATCTGGATCTGGATCTGATCTGTGAGGTCAAACTGAAGCTCGTCTTCATCGTCTTCATCATCCTGTTAAATGAACCTTCGTCCTCAGAGATCATGGTTCTGCTACATGTGACGACAAAGAACCAGACCAGGCCTGAGGAGGCTGCTTTTATAGAGACTGCTCTCTGAGCTCAGGTGTTCCCAATCAGCTGGAGTGGAAAGCCCCGCCCACTAATTACCTGACCCTGCAGGAGTCAATCAAACAGGATGAGAGAGGCTCCAACTGGATTCTACAGAGTCTGGATTACTGGATCTGATCTAAACCTAGGCCTGATCTGGAACTGGATCAGGTTGGATGTGTATTTGATCTGGTCTGGATCTGATGTAAACTGCCTCTGGTCTGGACCTGGACCAGGATCTGATCTGATCTTTCTTCCCGGTGTGTTTGGTTCTCAGCCTCCCTGCTGACGGACAGCTGAGCCTGCTCCCTCAGAGGTCACAGGGCAGGCAGTTAAATCTGACCTCTGACCTCTGAGGGTCTGATCAGAGAGGCGACATGTTCTCACAGTCTGAGGTGTCGCATCTTCACACCTGTCCCTGAACGCCCCGAGCCAGAGCCCAGACCTGCAGCTGCAGAGGGAATCAAACTGACGACTGTCCTCAGAGGAGGGACCTCACAGAACTGGATCAGACCGAGCTGAGCTTAGTTTATCTTCTTATGCTAATAGCATTCATGCTAACTTCACTGTTGACTCTCTAATATCAGCCTGTTGTATTATTTAACTCCTAACTGTTGTTGCCAGGTTGGTTTGTTTACTGCTGAAATCATTCTCAGATACAGTCTGTGGGTGAAGACGAGCTCTGCAGCTCAGACAGGAAGTGAATGTGGTCGATGAGCCGTGACAGAGAGGAAACAGAGCGCGTAGCGTCCCGACGGCAGCGGGGGCGCGTGTCAGAAACCACCACAGAGGAAGAGGAGCCTCCGTGCAGCTTCAAGGCAACGATCACAAACATCAGCTGTGATGGTTTTATCTGGAGGAGAGGAACATGTGACCACTCATTAACGATGCTCGTTAGGTTCATCAGTGATGCTCTGATCTCACACATACGACCATCTATCGTCTGCGTACACGCTGAACACGCTTCATCTGGTTTCAGACCTGAATGTGGCGCTGGAGGAAACAAATCAAAGTATTAACACATCAAAAAAACTCAGACTCTCACTTCCTGCCGTGGTGACTGTGACGGGCAGGTGGGCGGGCGAGCAAGCTTCACTCAGACAGAGAGAGAGAGAGTGGGAGGTCAGAGGTCGGGTTTTCCTTCCCACGAGTCATCGGTAAGGTGACGCTGCTGCAGAGACTCCATCCAGGGAAACCAGATAACGACAAGATGAGACTCTGCTACGAGCTGTGAGGATTTAGAAACGTAAAAACAAAAAAACAAAAAACTGTTTTATTAAACTATAAACTGAAACATGTTTGACTGATCCTGACTCAGTCTGATCTGTAGAAGTTTGTTCTCACTCCTCAGGCTGAGAGAACAAGAACAAAGATCGTTAGGCCCCTCCCACTGCACATCAAGGTGCTAAGCATTGTGGGAGATGGACGACGAGAAGCACTTTTCGTATCATTTTGGGATGTCACCAGTCGTTATGACGACCGCGTTCACTCGGATCACGGCGTTCATTCAGCATGAACCCACGCACAGTACGAGGTTAGCGCTCACACTGCTACTATTAGCATCTGTAAGCTAACAGAGCAGCCGCTAGCATGTCTGCTTTTCTGCATTAACCACGCCCACTTCCAAGTTCTGACCAATCACTGAACAGTAACCAGATGTCAGTTTGTCCAAGTCCATCCTCAAGACCTCGGGAGTGTCATTTATTAAAACCAAAATATATTATATTATATATTTATTATTATATTATATATTTATTATATTATATTATATATTTATTATTATATTATATATTTATTATATTATATTATATTATATTATATTATATATTTATTATATTATATCATATTATATTATATTATATTAATAAACAGAAGTTTAAAATGACACAATGTGCAGGAATCTGAAGCCACCTTCATAAATAATGACTGCAGAATGATCACATGCTTCTGTGCGTGCGTGCGTGTGTGTGTGCGTGTGTGTGTGTGTGTGTGTGTGTGTGTGTGTGTGTGTGTGTGTGTGTGTGTGTGTGTGTGCGTGCGTCTGTGTGTGTGTGTGTGTGCGTGTGTGTGTGTGTGTGTGTGTGCGTGTGTGTGTGTGTGTGACAGAGAGCATGGCTGTAACTGGAAGTCATGTGACTCTGCAGAGAAATCCCCGCTTCCTGCTTCAGTCCTTATATGGTCACATCTCGTCTGCCTGACAAACTCACGTCTCCTCCTGCTCCTGCTGCAGGAGAAACACCACCATAACCCCCCCCCCCCCCCCCCCCCCCCCCCCACATACATACATGCATCATTCAGCAGCCTGGTAGAGCTGATGTCATGTTATCAGAGACTCTAAATGTTTAACCGGTGGATTACAGGACGCTTTAATATTAACAGTTAATCTCTGCTCTCTGAGAAGTGACTCTATGTTCCTGAAGTGTTGCTAGAAATAAAATCCACCAACCAAACCGCTGACCTTCATGCTCCTGGAGGTCAAAGACTAGAGAAAAGAAGAATAACGTCCTCACTGATCTGGTCTCTAGAGTCCAGGTTAAAGAGGAGGAGCTTAACTCATTCATTCATCCACTGCTATGATCACATGAATCAGTGATGTTCATGGTTCTGAAGCAGCAGTAGCACCGTTGTCTGCAGAAGTCATGAGTCTTAAAATGAACTGTGAATCACATGACCTCATTCAGCCAATCAGATCCTTGCAGTCACAGCTGATTGTGTAACTCCTGCGTGCAGCTCTCTCCTTGTTCCTGGAAAGTGTTGACTCTGCTGCAGCTGCTGAAGCACATTAACTAACGCTGGCTGGAGGGAGGAGAGCTCTTTCTCAGAGGAGATGTTGGTTGGTCTTCAGGGAAAGTCCCTGCAGAGCAGCTTCACATGGAAACATAAAGAAGTTCAGGTGAATATCACACAGGTGCTGCAGGGCGGCGGTACCCAGAACCAGCTCTGTTTGCTGTTAGTGGAGGTGAACCGAGTCCTGATGAACCAGCCAATCAGCAGCCAGCAGGTCACAGGATTAAAGAGGAGGTTTCTGGGAAATGTGACCTTCAGGCTCTGCTGAATAATGTAAACTGAATCAGTGAAGATGAGGAAGAAAAAGACTGTTTAATAAAATTAAAATAAATAAACATCAACGAATGTGGGTCAGGAGAACTTTTCCTGATTCATCTGTTGATTTTAAACTTTAGATAAACACTAAAAGATGACGTCTGTGTCCTCAGCCAAACATCAGCAAACAGAGACTCAGGCCTCCATGCAGCAGGGGGCGCCGCTGCACAGACTCAACCTGCATCAGCATCTGATCATGTTCAGTCCAAACACCTGGACGCGTTCTGGCCCCGCCCCTTTTTTAGACACATCTGGAGGTCACTCTGTGTAACGTCCACTGGGTTTAGATTATATAAGAATTAAAGCTCTGCAGGATTAAGAGGCGTGGCCTATTTGATTGACAGGTGGTGACCTCATGGTTTACTAGCTGGTTGCTAGCTGTTGTTAGCTGGTTGCTAGCTGTTGCTAGTTGGTTGTTAGCTGTTGTTAGCTGTTTGCTAGCCGGTTGTTAGCTAGTTGTTAGCTGGTTGCTAGCTGTTGCTAGTTGGTTGTTAGCTGGTTGCTAGCCGTTTGCTAGCTGTAGTTAGCTGGTTGTTAGCTGTTTGCTAGCCGGTTGTTAGCTGGTTGTTAGCTGGTTGCTAGCTGTTGCTAGTTGATTGTTAGCTGTTGTTAGCTGGTTGTTAACTACTTGCTAGCTTGTTGCTAGCTGTTGCTAGTTGGTTGTTAGCTGTTGTTAGCTGGTTGTTAACTACTTGCTAGCTTGTTGCTAGCTGTTTGCTAGCCAGTTGTTAGCTAGTTGCTAGCTGTTGCTAGTTGGTTGTTAGCTAGTTGTTAGCTGGTTGTTAGCTGTTGTTAGCTGGTTCTTAGCTCTTTGCTAGCCAGTTGTTAGCCAGTTGCTAGCTGTTGCTAGTTGGTTGTTAGCTGGTTGTTAGCTGTTGTTAGCTGGTTGTTAGCTGTTTGCTAGCCAGTTGTTAGCCAGTTGCTAGCTGTTGCTAGTTGGTTGTTAGCTGGTTGCTAGCTGATTGTTTGCTTTTTGAATCAGCTGAGACACAGTCATCTCTGTTGATCTGGTTTAAAGCTTCATGTGATGAAAACCTCAAATGTGTTGCACGACTCAAACACTTCTTCCTCCTCCTCATCTTCCTCCTCCTCCTCCTCTTCCTCCTCCTCCTCCATCCATTCAGTCCTCCTCAGTATCAGCCTCCTGCAGCTGCTCTGTGTTTCTGCTGTGACTTCTTTGTTTTCTTCTCCCACTCACCTCCTTGACATTTCCCTCCTCTCCAGATCTCCGTCCGTCTCGTTTCATTTCATTCATCTCTTAATGTCACTCCAGTGTTTTCCTGCTGAGCCCATTACAATCAGCTGAGTGTGATTCACAGAGACCATAACGCTGCGTTCAGGTCCCGTCTCTGGTGTTATTGATCTGATCGCTGACGCATTCACACCTCCATAAAACACATGATCTTAAAGCTAGCTTGTAGCGTTAGCATGTGTTTTCTCTCATCCAGCTCGTCCACATCAGAGACTCTTCTCAGGGATGTGTGTGAGAACTGTGTCTGTTTCCCAGGCCCTCCATGCACCACACACCCAGTGCATCATGGGAACTCATCCAGACCGAGATGTTCCCAGAGGAGGAGCTGAGGAGGAGCAGAGGAGGAGCTGAGGAGGAGCAGAGGAGGAGCTGTGGAGGAGCTGTGGAGGAGCAGAGGAGGAGCTGAGGAGGAGCAGAGGAGGAGCTGAGGAGGAGCAGAGGAGGAGCTGTGGAGGAGCAGAGGAGGAGCAGAGGAGGAGCTGAGGAGGAGCAGAGGAGGAGCTGTGGAGGAGCAGAGGAGGAGCAGAGGAGGAGCTGAGGAGGAGCAGAGGAGGAGCTGTGGAGGAGCTGAGGAGGAGCAGAGGAGGAGCTGAGGAGGAGCAGAGGAGGAGCTGTGGAGGAGCAGAGGAGGAGCAGAGGAGGAGCAGAGGAGGAGCTGAGGAGGAGCAGAGGAGGAGCTGTGGAGGAGCTGAGGAGGAGCTGAGGAGGAGCTGAGGAGGAGCTCTGCTGCAGGGGATCAGGATGTGGGTTCCTGTGGAGGAGAACGTTTTTGTTTTCCTGTGAAAGGATCAGAAGACGTTTTTATTCTGTGAGCTGCTGAATCCACAAACATCCAATCAGTGATGCAGACAGAATCAGCGTTTGACGTGAACCAGACGATGCAGGATGTTTGGTTTGGACGAATGTAAACTCTTCTAACCTGAGAAAGGAGCCGATCAAATGTCTGAGAGGTTTCAGCGTTTTAAAGACCAGCAGGTGGAAACAGGTTCATGCAAATCCTGGTTCCCTGAGCAGGACCCTCCTCCAGAGCTCTGACCCCCCAGGACTCAGACACAGAGGGAGTGACGGAGGATTAGCTCCACCATCACTGTTTGTCTAAGGAGGAGGAGGAGGAGGAGGAGGAGGAGGAGGAGGGGCCTGTCACTGACTCACCTGTCCTGCTCATGTTCACGTCTGTGTTTGAAGACGTTGAAACGACCTGCAGGTCTGAACGTCTACGACAGGTCTAGTTAATGAATGCTCTGCTTTAACATCAACAACAAGAGGAACAAGACGATTAAATGATAATAAAGAGAAACAGACTCAGTAATGTCCACATGTCTGTTATTTGATCTGTTTGTCTCAGTCCAGGACCATGAGCAGCTCTGTCTGCTTCTTAATGTTTGTAATGATTCTTAAATCAGCTGATGTCCTCCTCAAAGTGAAACCAAACATCTGTTTGACCAGAGGACGCGTCCGTTGATCTGTCCTCCTGCTGATCTGCTCGTCCTCTGTCAAACTGTCTCGTCCTGTTGCTGTTGCAGCCTGAGGCCGTCAGCTCTGTCCCTCTGGTCCGTCCTGATCCTGGACTCGTCCCGCAGGTTTGTCCTCCCAGACTCCCATCTGATCCTCCAGCACCTCCTCCAGCACCTCCTCCAGCACCTCCTCCAGCCTGCAGCCAGACCCAGGCCTGAACCTGTTTGTAACCAGCGAGGGTTTAAACCAGACCTTCACACTGAGCCTCCTCATCCTCAGGTGAGCCGCTAACTTCCTGATGACTCAGAGAATAATCACAGCTTTCAGGTTTTAACGGTTCAGTCTCGTGCTTCTTTTCAAACCTAATCATCCGTCCCTTTCTCCAGGAAAACAGTGTCTGGAAGCTCTGCTGCTGTTTGGACCTGGAGCCTGCAGAGGCCTCAGAGCTCAGGTAACACACACATTTATACAAACACAGGTTTCACACTGACGGCAGGAAATAAGCCGAGGCGTCCACGCTGCAGATAAAAGCTCAAGCTGATTGTTCTGGTTTCCCAGCAGCAGCAGAGTCGACCTGATCCTCACACAACAAACAGAGAAACCCAACACCTGAGTCAGAGGGACGGCCGGGGTCACATGACTGTGAGAACGAAGGAGGAGAGACGGCGGGAAGACAGAGAGAGGACGGAGGACAGAGAGAGGACAGAGTGAGGACAGAGGACAGAGAGAGGACAGAGAGAGCTCAGCTGACTGGTTGTTATTGTTTAACTGAAGCTAAGCTAGCTGATGCTAACTAAATGCTAAGTTCCTTTCGTCCGTTGCTTGATGCTATGCTAACGCTCTGCTAGCTCGTTGCCTCTGCTGTAGTTTAGTGAAACCTGACCTCTCCCTGAGAACCTGCTGACCTCTGACGCTTCCTGTGTTTCTGTGTTTCCTGTAAACATCAGATGTGTTTGCTGTCGAGGTTCTGCTGAGCTCAGAGCTTCAGGTTTCACAGGATGAAGATTTACTGGAGTAAAAATAAGAAAAGTCAGGTTTAAATCAAACGTCAGGATTAGATCAGCATCACTAGACCTCAAACCTGCAGAGAGACGAGTCTGAGGACGAGAGAGGGACTGTGATTAACGTCATCCAGACTCATTTATTCTGCTGCTCTCAGCTGATCGTTACCGTCCATGTGTTGTTTTCTTATTCTTATATATTAACTGGAGGCTTCACAGACACAAACTCAACCTGATAACAGATTGAGTTCTACAATAAAAGCATCAGAGGGTCTCTCTCTCTCTCTCTCTCTCCATCCTCAGCCGCCCGCTCTGATTGGCCGGCTGAGCGTGGCTGACCGTTTGATTCGTCCAGTCGCGTGGCAGTGTGAGGGGAGGAGGTGATGTCATCATCAGCAGCTGACTCACCAATCACATGACATCAGTCCCCTCCCTCCCTCCCCCTGTGCTTCCCACCGACCCGGGACACTTCCCAGAACACATCAGCTGACTGAGAGGCTGTGTGTGTGTGTGTGTGTGTGTGTGTGTATCAGCTGATGTCAGACTACATTTCTGAGGATGATCTCATCCTGATAAGAGAAAACTAGAAACAGTAGAAACCTGCAGCAGCATCATGCACATGGATATAGCCCCCCTGTCCAGATCATTAGGTACGCTAGTGAAGTCATTCTAATGTAAATACTGACCTGGATGAGCATCACTAGTGTACCTAATAAAGTGGCCAATGAGGGATCAGAACCATGAACCAAGCTGTGACGCTGATGTTAGAGAGAGAGAACATGTGACCAGAAGGTTTCTGTGCTTCCTTCATGCCAGGTTCATTCATTCAAAACTACAACTCCCAGGATGCATCACTGCAGGGAACCTTAACCTTCTGTCAGATGAACCAGGTCTGATGCTCCAGCGTCTGAGTCACTGTGACTGTAAACACCGAGCAGACAGACTGAACCTTTCTCTGTCAGATATCTACAGCCTCCTCTGTGAGCGCCGGCGGGCCGGAGGCCGAGCCGGAGGCCGAGCCAACGGCCGAGCCAACGGCTGAGCCGGGTGGTGTTTCCTCTCTGGAAAACAATCGCTGACTTTCCCGCCTGTTTCCCTCTGGACCTGAACGCAGTGCTGGCCTCCTCTCACAGTTTCCCTGACGGATGACGTCGCCTCCCTCTGAAATCAGCCCGACCCTGGTTAGCGGGAACCCTCACCCCACCCTTCCAGGGAGCGCTTGTTTTCCAGCGTGGGGCTGTTTTTATTCCAGGCTGCTTTCTGACTCACTGCAGAGATTATTAGTCAGTTTGAACACAAAGAAAAAAGATGCTATTGTTTCTCAGGGAAGCCCCGAAAACCCAGAAGGTCAAAAACACAGCAGCTCACGGCCTGAATGCAGCGTTTGTGTCCAAATAAGGACAAAGATCTGGACATCAGCTTCATGTCAGGTCACATGAGAGAGTCTTTGTCTCTAAATAAATCAGATGTTCTCATGTGAGAGTGTTTCCATCTGGTTCCTAAATGTGGATCATGTCTCCAAGTCACCAAGCAGCTGTTGATGGTTCTGATCCAGTGGTAGGTAGAGATCCATTAATATTCTACTGACCACATGATGGCGCTGCTGCTCATTAACAGACACACACACTGAGATCACATCTACAGAGCTGGCTGGGGACGCATGTGGAGACACATTAAGACCAGGTGGATGGACAGGTGAGACCAGGTGAGACCAGGAGAGACCAGGTGAGACCAGGTGAGACCAGGTGAGACCAGGTGAAGGAAACGTTAATAAAAACATGAGCTGAGCTAGAAAACAAAGATCTGATCCTTTAATGTTTTATAGGTTTAGTTCCTGCAGCCTGTAGGGGGCGCTGATCCACCTTCTTCTTCTTCTTTGCTGAATCAAAACATCTGAAGTTTCATGTGACTGTGAATGCAGCTTTTCTTCTTCTCCTGCAGCTCATCAATCAGCCGACCAATCAGCACTCACTTCCTGTTTCTGTGAGGTCAGCTGACTCTGCAGAGGTCATGACTCTTTCTCTCACAAGGCAGCGACGCACATGATCCCATTACTGCCCCTGACAGTGTGTGAGTGTGTGTCCTGGCCACTTTATTAGGTACACTACTTCATTTCTCAGCCAGGTTAATTAAACCACATTCAAAAAGAAGAAGGAACCAAGTACATTCTGCCAAAACATTAGGTACACCAATGATAACCAGAGTCCTGTTGCAGCCCCACAGGCAAAACTGAAACGGCCTCAGATCTGATTTAAAGGATCAGCTGTGTTAACGAGAGTAAACATTATGAGACAACTGCCAAAGGACCGGGGCCTCCAGGGGCCTCCAGGGGCCCCCAGGGTCCCCCAGGGCCCCCCAGGGGCCTCCAGGGGCCTCCAGGGTCCCTAATTTAACTTCTTGTCAGTTAAACTGAAATGAAATGAAGAATGAATATCAGACACGTTCTTCCTCTGCTCTGATGCTGCTCAGACAGTTGTCGTTTATGGTCTGGCTCAGATTACACCCCTGGCCACTTCATTAGGTACACTGGTTGTCTCATTGAGCTGAGGTGAAGCAGGTGGTGACAGACGTGGAGGATGAACAGATGCAGCTCTGATCAGTAAACCTTTCAAATGACTGATTCTGTTTTAATGATGTGATCAGATCAAAGTGAGTTTTATCAGGAGTGAGTTCAGAGCTCGTAGCTGCTTTTGTCTCTTTCTTTTTGGGACGTGAAGAAGCTGCAGAGCGTGTCTGGATGTCTTTAGATGTCAGCGCCGTCTGTTTATCAGCCACAGATCCAGTTACATCAGACTCAGCTAACAGGAAGTGACACGATGCTAAACTCTGTTATTCACTCAGTCCAGGAACTTCACACAAAGACGACGTCGTCCTGAACAGAGCTGAAACCTGAGGACGTTAAAGACAAGATAGAAAGATAGATAAACATTTACAGTCAGGATTTATTGTCAGGATTATTAGATAACTACGACTAGTAGTACTACTACTACTGCTACTACTACTGCTACTACTACTAATAATAATAATAATAATGATGATGTCTCTCAGATGGTTAATATCTGTTCTCTATCTCCATCAGGCTGAATAAACAGTGGTCTGATAAAGCTGCTGCAGCCTGAAGGCCTCTGACACGTGACCAGGACCTGAGGAATGAACACTAGGACACAGAAACCTGTTCAGACCTGGAGTTAAGCTGAAGTTTAGTTTGTTCCTCAGCAGAGACCTGGATCCAGGGTTCAGGTCTAATCTGATCTATGTGATGAGTTTTTCCATCAGTTAAATATTAGTAATAAAACACATGAAAACTTTCTGCAACCCCCTCTGCATGGCTTAGACCCCCCCCCCCTTTAGGGTGTAGGGGCCTCTGCAGGTTTTCCTAGAAACCCTCCCACCTCCCTTGAGCTGAATGCTCCTCCTCTGTTCTACCCAGGAACCAGATCAGTGTCACTGTACACTTCCAGGACCTCAACCAGGAACTGAGACACGGATATTAAAGATGGAGGTCAGACCACAGCAGACACTCCTCCTCCTCCTCCTCCTCTTCATCATCATCATCATCATCATCATCATCAGCTCCTGTACTCCAGCCTGAATACTGCAGGACAGAAGGAGAAGAAGAAGAGGACGATGATGATGGAGTCAGTTTTCTTTCAGTTTCTACTTTGTCTCTCAGAGACCTTCTCTCAATTATTGAGCAGCATCATGAGCTGTGGACGGTGTTGCCTAGCGACAGGACTCCCTCCGTTGCCTAGGGACAGGGCAGTGTTTCCATCAGTGCAGGGAAACACCTCGGCTCAGGTTTCGGTCCAGAGCTGAAACGGTGACGGACGGAGACGTAGGACGGTCATGTGACCTGTTAGTGAGACAGAGCTGAGAGGTTCAGTGATCAGTCACATGGTCCCAGGACACTGAGGACACTGAGGACTCTGAGGACACTGAGGACACTGAGGACACTGAGGACTCTAAGGACACTGAGGACTCTGTCTTCATGTCTGACTCTTTTCTTTCTGTCGTCTGCTCCACTTTTAAAGATGGCCGACACGCTGGTTGTTTTCTTACTGTGATGAATGAGTCATGTGACTGATGAGGGGCGTGTCTCTCCATGATTGACAGCTGCCTTCTTCTTCTTCATGTCTCTGATAAACACGGCCAAGCGTCGTCCAGAGACAAAGCGTCTCATGAGAAGACTGGACATGATTTAATGAGTCAGAGAGGCCTGAGGCTGACGTGATGTAAGGCATGTGATTGGTTGCTCACGGTGTCACATGCTGCCTCATCAATGGAGGCCTTTATGTGCGTGTGCTGGACACAAAGGACGGCGGCAGCCAATCAGCCGTCGCTCTGAGGCCTGCGGCTGTTTGTCAGCACAGAGTTAAAAATAAAAGAGAGAAGACTGGAGCTCTGTTCACTGAGTAAAGGTTTGATCTTCACACGTTCATCACTCACTCTCTCATTCAGCTCCTCCTCTTTACAACATGGCGTGATGCGTTCACTGTCCCACACCGGGAAACGGAAAGTTCAGCTTCTGCAGACGCGTCTGAGTAAAAAGACCGACCGACAAACAGAGACGTGAACAAATATAGAGGTTAAAAAACACAACGACAACGACAACAAATACGACAACGACAACAAATACAACAACGACGACAACAACGACAACAACGACAACAACGACAACAACGACGACAACAACGACGACAACGACAACGACAACAACAACAACGACGACAACGACAACGACGACAACAACGACAACAACGACGACGACAACGACGACAACGACAACGACGACAACAACGACAACAACAACGACGACAACGACAACGACGACAACAACGACAACAACGACGACAACAACGACAACAACAACAACGACGACAACGACAACAACAACAACGACGACAACAACAACGAATCACATATTTCTGAAAATACTAAATGTAGCCTATAAAACACTTTAAATTCAACAAGATGTTTCATTTTGAGAATATTCACATTATATCCCACTGTCCTCTCAGCAGACCAGGGATTCCCAAACAATGCTGCGTTGCCGCGGGAGACACCTCAGAGCTGTCACCATGGTAACCCAGGTCCCTCAGAGTGCACACATGGACAGTCACACCATCCGTGTGTTTCACCTTTCCACTCATAAGCCCCGCCCCCTCTCAGGTGGGGGGGGGGGGGGGGGGGGTCCGTGTCTTGCTGTGACCTTATAAGGAAAGCTGCTGTTGGCTCAGTCTGTTCAGGATGAGACGCTGTGAGCAGAAACAAAGGAAGAACAAACTCTCCAGGAATGTGAGGAATGACAAGAACGATTCCCTGGAATCAGGACTCACCTCCCTCCCTCTCTCCCTCCCTCCCTCCCTCCCTCCCTCCCTCCCTCCCTCTCTTTCCCTCCCTCCCTCCCTCTGTCCCTCTCTCTGTCTTTTTTGAGTCATAACACAAACATCTCTGGTAAAGTATGGTCAAATATCCCCAAACCCAAACTGAGGAAGCAGCTGCAGGAAATATTCAGAGCCGTCTGCAGAAAGTCTCCAGCTCGCTGCCCAGACTCAAACTGAATAAAGAGGTCGTTATAAATAACGTTTGTGAAATGTTCCAGTCGCTTGTTGACGTCAGCGTCGAGGAACCAGGTTCATGGTTGGGTCTGATTCTTTTAGATGATCTGATTCATGACGTCACTAAACGTCTCCTGCAGAAGATGAACACCTTCACATCCACCAGCATGTCCTGATAGGCTAACATGCTAACATGCTAACATGCTAACATGCTAACATGCAGCGTCAGTCCAGGTGTCTCAGTCAGACACCTGAGGACACGTCTGCTAATATCAACATTTATTTCCGTTTTAACTGGAAACCTGGAGCCAGATTAATGTGGTGCATCAGTGCTCATGTAAACAGACTGAGTGTGATGAACACACGTATCCAAATAGAGTTTAAAAAGAGAAACTGGACTCTAGAGTTTTCTGAGAAGACGTTTGATCTGAGCATTGTCTTCAGTTCTAAGAGACGGGAGGAAAACTCTGCGGGTGACCAATCAGGAGCCAGCCTGTTAAAAAACAACCAGAAACTGATGCATGAGCCACATTAGCACTGAGGCTTCATCCAGGTTCAATGAACATCCTGATAAAGGCTCTACTGTCACCCCTGCTTCAGTCTCTGACGTCCAGATCAGCCTCCAGCAGACAGACGATGAGACGAGGCTGTCTCTGCTCCTGGACTCTTCTCTCTGCCGTGTGTCGTCTTTATTTATTTATTATTTTGTGCAGCATTTCTCATAAAAACACAGATTGTGACTTTGACAGAGTGGAGAGGTCAGAGGTCAGAGGTCAGAGGTCAGAGAGGATCGTCCCTCGTTAGTTTAGGACATGGAGCCAAACATGATGCAGAGCCGTGGTGGTTTGTTTGGGACAGAGAGAGAGAGGAGCGGGAAAGGGAGACAACGAGGGGGAGAGGATTTCCTCTTAACGGCTGGAAATACCAAGAATGGAGGGAGGAGGAGGAGGAGGAGGGATGAGGAGGGAGGAGGAGGAGGAGGAAGGATGAGGAGGGAGGAGGAGGAGGAGGAGGAGGGAGGAGGAGGAAAAGTTTCAGGCTGTTGCACAGAAACATTTCTGCACTGATGCAACAACCTGTAAAGCTGCAGGACCGTCCGTCCGTGTGATTGATGTTTGTGACTGACGTTCGTCTGAGTTCCTGTGTAAACATGTCGAGGTTTTTCTCAGTGTCTCATATTTGATCATTATCTCTTGTCCTGGAACTTCCTGTGTTTCAGAGAAGGAACAGTTTGAACCACCGCTGCAGCCTCCACCTCAGCCCTGCAGGAAACGAGAAAACCTCCAACTATTCAGCTGCTTGGAAGCAACATTAGCTTTTAGCCTTTAGCTAATCTGAACCATTCAGTGACTAAAACAGGTCAGTTTAAATAACATTAATAACAACAGGGTCACTAATATAACCCAATATAAATGCTGCTTAAATAAACCATTTATTAAATCTAAACATTGAACTACTTCAATAGTAAACCTGCGTCATAGCATGTTAGCCCTTAGCTAGCCTAGAGCTAACCTCCATTCACTCAGCTGATCCAGATCTAACTCATCTAACAGGAACACCAGCAGTCACTGATTCATTCATGAACCGACACAAATGAAGAATCTGTTTGTTATTAGCCAAAGTTATTAACATTATTTTAATTATCACAGCTGATCATTAGCTACCAGCTAATCTCAGCTGCTAGCTAGCAGCTAAACTCAGCCGCTAGCTAGCAGCATCAATGAATATATAAAGAGTGAATCATTTGTAATCTCTTGTCTCGGTCGTGAATGTTAGCGTCTCAGTGCTAATGATAATCAGTAGTTATTATTAGTGTTGTTGTTTCTTGGGAAGCTTCGCTGCTGTTGAGGCTTCGTCTGAGACGAGCAGCAGATGGGACAGCGAGGCCCTAACGAGGACGGGGGGGGGGGGGTCGTTTTTAATTAAGCAGCCCTGTGCTGAGGACAGCGTGCTGAGCTGAGGGCTTTGTTTGAGACCACATTTCCCATCAGCCTGGTAGTTTCAGGAGCTCTGTTTGTTTTTCAGCCTTTCACTCGTTCATCCATCTGCTGCAACAGACGCTCAGCTTTCCTCGTTCTTCCTCGTTCTTCCTCCTTCTTCCTCGTTCTTCCTCCTTCTTCCTCCTTCTTCCTCGTTCTTCCTCGTTCTTCCTCGTTCTTCCTCGTTCTTCCTCCTTCTTCCTCGTTCTTCCTCCTTCTTCCTCGTTCTTCCTCGTTCTTCCTCGTTCTTCCTCCTTCTTCCTCCTTCTTCCTCCTTCTTCGGTCTCAGCGACACGTTCAAGTTCAGACTTATAAACTTTTTCTTGGAAACGTGGAGCGATGTTGTTTGCATGATGACAGTGTTCTGGCTCATGATTATTATTAACTCTACAACCTCAGCAAATAAAAACTTTGTTTCTAGGAAATGTTTCCTGTTTGGACAGAAACTCTTTTCAGACGCAGACTAAAATATAAAGATCAGATTTGTCGTGATCACGCTGCAGCTGCAGGATGCTCGGCTGCAGTCGGACGTCCTGAACATTAATCCTGTACATTTATCTGACGATGATCAGAGAGCAGAGCTGCTTCAGGGTTTTTATTCTGGTCTTTAGTGAGCAGGCGATGAGACTTAAAGGACAAACACAACCACTGAGTCTAGAGTCAATCAGAGCAGAAACATCAAACGTTAAAGATAAAGCTTTAAAGCAGATCTTTGGCTCCTGGACAATCACAGCGAAAACTGAACAGAAGCAGCAACTAATTAATGTCGTTAATTAGTCGTATTTATTATTGATTGATAATAATCAGACAGTAGGACGAGAAGTAGAGGACTTGGTCCCTGAGGGACACCAGAGACACCAAACAACATAAACATAGCTTCAGTTTCTTTATTAGGAAACTTCACAAACTCTCTTCCAGGAAAATCGTCTGCTCCAGAAAATGAAAGGAGGAGCCTTGACTTCCTGAAGCTGATGCAGTCTTTAGTTTGTCCAGGAAAGTCCAGGAGTCGTCCTCTGTCCGTCCACAGAGCGGTGAGGACTGATGTGGGTTGGGTCGGAGTCACTACAGGAACCCTGGGTTAACATCGTCCAGGTGTGTCTTGGTCTCTGGTGAGAGACGAAACTCTCCCAGCTCTGTCTCAGGTCTGAATGTCTTCCTGTCTTTGTCCTCCCGATCTGTCCTCACACTCTGTTCAGCCCGTTATTGTCTCTTGTCTCAGGTCGACTCCACCGATACAATAGTCTTTGTCCTGGAATGAGCGAATGCTTCCTCTCCTCCTCTGTGTCCCGAGACAAAATGGGACAAAAGTCAAAACTACAGGAGGGAGACAAAGAGCTGGAGCTTCAGATGTGACTTTACTCATCCGTCTCGTGGACGAGTCCTGGAGACATTAACATTCACAGCATTGTTTTATTCTATTCACACTCAGACGTCTGAACCATGAAGACTGGCAGCGTCCTGCAAAAGAAATGGTCCACAAGTAAAAGCTGTGGTTCAGTAAGATGTTAACAAAGACATGTGTCAAGTAAAGAGGACGGACGACGTGCATTTGTTGTGTAGATGTACTTTATCAGTCTCCTGTCTGTGATGTGAGCAGGAATGAAACTGGAAAAGACTGAGGGAGTAAACGAGGCTCAGGTGAAACTAATGAGGGAGAAACTCAGAAACACTCAGGAAGGACAAGAAACAGAACAGAGCGACTCTCCTGCTCATGATGTGCAGCTTCTTCTTCTACTGTTTGTCTGCAGAGTTTCATCATGTGACTTTGAGGTTTTTACATATTTGAAATAGTGCAGTCACACACCCTGACCATGTAAGGCCGTGCTGCTTCCTCCTCCTGTAGCTCTGCAGGCTTCTGGGAACTGAGACCTCCCACAACCAGACCGGTCTTGAGTCTGGACCTGGATCAGAGTCTGTTTACAGAGATCAGGGCGTCTCTGAGTCTCTGAGAAACCAACGGCTCACAAGCATAGTCTGTATATAAACATGAACACCACGTCTCCTCTTCCTCTCATTGGTCAAACTGACTCTATTTTCCCGGGGATACGGGCGGCGCCATCTTGGATCCAGAGTCTGATCAGTACGGTCTGAGGGGGCGGAGCCACGTGATGGTCATTATGTCACATCCTGTTTCTATAGAAAAACTAAAACAAAAGGCTGACACCTGAACATTCATCATGATATTAATACTTAAAATCATTTAAAAAATGTATCTGACGTGTATGTTAGTGTTTTAGTTTGGCCTAAGCCCCGCCCACTAACACGGAGGAGGAGCTTCTGAGCTGTACTGCAGCCAGCCACCAGGGGGAGCTGTGCTGTAGAGGAGCTGTTCTATCTTTGTCCTGTCTGTGTCACAAACAAGATGATGTCACACCCCATCCTGATGATGTCAGCGGAGGAGTTTCCATCGTCATGCACACGTCTGAGGACAATGCCCCGTCTGGCCACTACATTAGGTACACCAGTGAAGTGGTTCTTATGTAAATAACACTGAGATGACGTGTCAGGAAGGTGGTGACTCACCTGGAGGAATCTGCTCTCATCCTGTTTTCTTCTTCCAGTGAATTCTCCTCTAATGTCTGTCAGTGAGAAACTCTCCAAGTCCTGTTCTTCTTGTTTCATCTTGTTTTTCAGATTTGTGTTTTAATGCTGACTTCAGGAGAGAGTGTGGATGTTTAATGACTGACAAACTCAGTATCAGTGTTTATGCATGTCCACCTATTCCCAGAAGAGAAAGTGAGACACAGCAGCAGCGCTCTTTAAAGGAATGTTTGTAGGAGAAATACTAATAATCATTATGAACCTGCATGAACCTGAGGATCCTGGAGATAATAACAGGGACGCAGCAGGTTGGACGAGTTAAAAATAGAAGCAGACGTACGTACTGTTCACGAAGAACCAAAAATATGTCAGCAAATATTTACCTGCTGCAGGATGAGCAACGCTAAGCTAACATGCTAATGATGGGAGTGAACTACAAGACGATTAGAGAGTCTGAGTCATGAAGGTGTTTGCTCACGCTACTGCAGAATACGCAAATCATCTCTGTGTGTGTGTGTGTGTGTGTGTGTGTGTGTGTGTGTGTGTGTGTGCCCAGGCTTCTTCATGCTGAGTGAACCAATAATGACTCATAGCATTAGCGTTAGCATTAGGTCCTCCCTGAAAACACACAGAGATGCAAACATTCAGTCAAGTTCAAATGCAACGTATCCGTCATGTTCATATTTGACATTTCAGAAGCTAAAGCTCTTCCTCTTCCTCCTCTTCCTCCTCCTCCTCCTCTTCCTCCTCTTCCTCCTCCTACTCCTCCTCCTCCTCTTCCTCCTCTTCCTCCTCCTCCTCCTCCTCCTCTGGGACTCTTTCATGTAGTTGTAGTGGTAATCGATGCTTTCACCTCTCAGGTCCTTCCGTTTGCACCTGGTGCAGCTTCAGTCTCTAACCTGCAGGAAACCAGACGCCTGAGCAGGACTGAGCTGTCACAGTCTGTGCTGAGGCCTCAGATCAGGTGTAACCCTCCTGCTGACCTTTAACCTCCTCTGACCTGAAACAGGAAGAGACGACAGAGGGTGGAGGGTCTCTGTCGTTTCCTCCATGAACAACTAGATCACCAGAAACACATCTCACTGTGTCAATCAATAAATAAAAGAAATAAAAAACTACAAAGAACCAAACGTAAAAAAAACACAAAAACAAGCTGCATCAGTTAAACTAAACAATAAAAAGTTAAAATAAACCAGGGGTTAATCAGAGCAGTCATTTTAATATTCTACATGAACAAACTGAACCACACACTGTTTCTATTCTGTCTCTGGTTTGGACGTCCAGTGGAGACTGAACTATAAATAGACTGAAACAGACCCCGACCATCACCACAGGAGCCCCCCGCCCATCCCAGCACGCCCTGAACCCTGAAACCCACCACCCAACCGAAACCAAACCACAGCCCCTGCAGACCCCTCCCTGTAAGCTGCTCTCATTTCAGAGGGAGGTGCTGTGACCACAGCCCATGACTGCAGACCCCCCACCCCAACAATACGACCACAGACCCTGATCCTCAGAGACCAGCCTCAGGTCCTCAAATAGATTTTCCATCGTTGCTGTGATGAGCCGCGTCTTTATTTTATTTTATTTATTTATCTTTTTTATTATCAGAGATGTGACCTGGATCCTCTGAGGATGAAGCTTCAGGGTTCAGGTCTAAATAAATCAGATGTTCTCATGTGAGAGTGTTTCCATCTGGTTCCTAAATCTGGATCATGTCTCAAAGCAGCTGTTGATGGTTCTGATCCAGCGTCTTTTCTCAGCTCATCACTTCCTGTCTCTCACCAACAGAATAAAATGTAGAAAGAAACAGAAACCAGTCTATGCAAAACAGTGATGCTAGCTAACTGCTAGCTAGCTATATGGGATATAGTCCTGACATATAGTGACAGTTAGGACCGCTAGTAGTTAGCAGTTACCATGTTGCTAGGTGCAGTCACTTGCTAGCTAACTGTAATTAGCTAACAAGCTACTAGCAGTATCAAATAAATGCTAGTAATTAGTAGTTAATCACTGCTAGTAGCTACGTTGGTTGTAGCGCTCGTATTAATATTAGATAAACACATAAATATAAATATTCACTCTTCTTCTGCAGCTTGAAGCTTCGTCCACCGACAGATATTTAGTGGAGTAAAGCTGATCTGGAGTGATTCAAAGATCTGCTGGACCAATCAGATCCTGTGGGCGGGGCTTAACGTGGTAACAGCAGTCATACGTGTCACAGTGAGTTAGTTTAAGTGTCTCTGATTGGTTGGAGGACCGTCCAGCTGATGCAGGATGGGCTTTTTGTTTGGATCAGAATGAGATCCAGATGTTACTCTGCTGCACGCTTCTCTACAACCAACTCACATCACCACACGCGTGTTGTGAAACAGGCATGACGAGGCGTGTCTGGGAGGAACAAAATGTGCCGACAGGACAACATGACGTCCCACAACAAACCAGAGCCGCCCACGCCTTAAACTCACAGGCCCTTCTAGCTCTGTGAGGACCGCTCTGTCCTTTACACAGGAACCTGAATCTAAACCGTAAATGAAGTCGGAGCCTTCGGCCGGGTCAGACCTCACATCACAAACGTCCTAGACCTGACATCGGCCCTCGTAAAGATAGACTAACAGCCTGTGTGTGAGTCATGCTGCTTTCATCATTCGTCTCCAGAGGAAAGTCAGAAAACTCCCACAGCAGAGTTCAGGCTTCGCCCTGCAGCCGACAGACGCAAACACGCCGCCAACACGCAGCCAACACGCAGCCAACACGCAGCCATGGACGACAGTCAACCTGACTCAGACCAGCGCTGGCCCGCTTTAAATAGCCCGGGTCCAAATGTCAGCGCGCTCTGACGCCAGACCAGAGCACAGACTCCGTCAGAGAACCTCAGAAGAACCAAACCAGAGCGGAGGACGCTGCTGCAGCTTCACGTCTGCAGGCGACAGCGCTCCACTGGGACCGTCCTCAGGAAGTAAACACTCGTCCATCTGTTGTCCTTTAGTCCTCTGGACACACATGAAGCAGAATCAACTAAACATCAGCTGACTTCTGATCTACTATTAAATGCATGAAAACAAGTTTGTTTGTTGATGTGCAAAGGAACTCTACAAGCTCCGCCCCCTCCATGTTAGCTATGAGCATGAGCTAAGCTAGAAACATCATAACAAGTATAGAGTACGACTTTAACGGGAGCCGAGGCTAAAGTCGTCATTAGAGCGACGCTGGTTCTCATCACATCCTGTCTCTTTCCAAATAAAAGCATAAAAATAAAATATATCTGTGCAGGATAGTAGAAGTTAGCTAACTAGCTATATCTCTAGCAGTCAATCAGCAGTTATGAGTACGTAGTAGTTTGCTACGTAGGTATCTTAATAGCTAACTACTAACTACTAGCAGTTAGCTACTTAGTGAACTGGATAGCTAACCTCTGTTAGCTAGTCATAGACTTATCTATGAGGCAGATGGTGGCTGGGCTACTTCAACCAGTCAATGCAAAATAATAGCTGCTAGCTAAACAGTGTTGTCCAGTTATGTAGCTAGCTGCTCGTTAGCCGGCTACAGCTAGCTAGCTAGGCAGGGTTGTGGCTGCTGCTACGTTCATCATGTTGTAATGTTTTAATATTTTTATCTGTCTATGATCGTAGTAAACATGATGATGAGGAGGATTGTTTTATTACTTTATTCTCTCATTTTATTTGTGTTATTATTTCATTCAGGTGTGATTTTATTCCCTCGTTGTATTTTATTATAATTGTTTAATTCATACTTCATGTTTACTTTTCTGCTTTCATGTTTCCAACATCAGCTGGTTTGACAGGTGATGCCTGTGTGTGTGTGTGCGTGTGTGTGTGTGTGTGTGTGTGTGTGCGTGTGTGTATTGACAGGTGACTGGTGTCTGCTGAGCATGCTGGGAGTTCTGGGGGGTCACGGCCTCTCTGACTGCTTCACACCTCCTCAGGTAAACGATCACAGGTGTGCAGTCTGAACGCTGAGGGGTCGCGGCCCCTGAGGAGGACACGTTGACCTGCTGAGGGGGTCCAGGGGAACAGTTCTGTACCCCCCCCCCCCCCCCCGTTACTGATTCAGTTTAACTCAACATGAAGTCAGATCACTGAAACTAACTGAAGCTGATTCTTCTTGTCTACAGAAACAAACCAACGCACTGAGGTCTGCAGACGACACCTCTGTGTTTTCAGTTTCTCGAGCTCTGAAGGGTCCGAGGTGTGAATATGCCCCCAGCTGGTGACCCTGCTGAGGGTGGAGGGAGGTTCAGGGGGTCAGCAGGTCAGCTGGAAGAAGCATTATGTGAGTCCTGTGAAACATCAGCAGAGAGACGACACAGCCGGAGCAGCTTCTGGTCTGAGTCTGCAGAAAAAGCTGCAGCAGCGCCGAGACGCAGACGGACAGCAGGTCTGCAGACGCTGCAGCAGCTGCTCAGGGTTTCTGGGGGGGGGGGGGCAGGACAGATCAACACATGTCCCCCATCCACCCCCCCAACCCACGGCTGCTCCTCAGTGACGGACGCTGAAGCCGGTCATGTTCAGGTGCAACAGGATGAGGATCTGATCGGTTTCATCAGCTCATTCATTCATTCATTCACCTCGTAAACATTTATTTTATTTTATTTAACATCTTAATGAGCGTCTCTAGACGAATGACACATGGAACCAAAACGAAATCATCTGTACGTGAGGAGACACATGAGTCATTCCCTCTACGTTCTCTCTGGAGACGAAGCTTTGGATCTTTATTTTATTGTTCTCTGTTCTCTTCCTCTGCCGTCCGTCGGTGTTGTCTCGTGTCTGCTGCATTCCTCACATTCCTCTCTGGCTGCTCAGGAATGCAGAGCAGCGGCAACACCCAGAAAACCCTGCACAGCTCTGACTGCAGCCAGGACCAGGACCAGGGCCAGGACCAGGACCAGGACCAGGGCCAGGGCCAGGACCAGGGCCAGGCCCAGGGCCAGGTCTGTGTCAGCGTGCAGCCACAGACCTGGTCTCAGTCTGATACCTCTCTGGGTGAAGTGGTGACAGTCAGACGCCTGAATCAGTGTCTGTAAACGCTGAGGAGGAGTCGCTGCATGAAGCCGCTCTGAGTCTGTGTGGTCCTCTGGTTTCTGAAGAGACGGATTAAAGTCTGCACTTTGGGTTTACCACATGTCTGGAGCCAGAGAGCCTCGTTTAGGAGGAGACAGGAGGAGACAGGAGGAGACAGGAGGAGACAGGAGGAGGCAGGAGACCACAGCTCCGTCTGATTGGCTCACTCTTTCTGTTTCTGTCCACAGGCTGCTGATCTCAGGCAGAGATTATTTTCCAGTATTTATTTCTCTTAGTTCAACACGTCTGGCTGCAGCCTCAGAGCTGCTGCAGGTCTCTGCTGGTTTCCTGATGATAAGACGCCATGAATCCACTCATTTGCATAAAGTTTACATCTCATTTGCATAAAGGCGTCCTACGTGTAACTGGAGGCAGGAGGAACACAGCCTCACATTTACATCTAAATACCTGGACTCATCATGAGCTCATCACCTGCAGCTTCTCCAACTGACTCCAGATAACTATCAGCAGAACAAAGACCTCTGAGCTCCTCCTCCTCCTCCTCCTCCTCCTCCTCCTCCTCCTCCTCCTCCTCCTCCTCCTCCTTCTTCTTCTTCTACTCTTTCTTTGCAGCAGTTTAATCTCCATCGGTTCAGATCTGATCTCTGATGGTTGTTGTTTATAAACTGACTTGTCCACACGTCTTTGTCTCAGTTTGTTGCAGAGGAGACGGTGAAGAATGAGACGCCTCAGACGTCCTCCATCCAGGTGGTCTCATGAAGGCTGCTCAGACGTGTGATTATATTTCATCTGCAGATTCCTAAAAACGAGAGCGGCTCAGGCAGAGAGCCGTGAGTCAGAGGGGAAGCCCAGGAGAGTCAGACACAACAGAGACCCAGACAGGAACTTTAATCACACGCCGTCTTCCTCCAGCGTCTGGACAACAAGCAGCTCCTCTACAACATCTGGGCAGACTCCAGATGTGGCTATCAGACCGTTACATAAGGCTCCACCGAACAACAACAACCACGACGACGACGACGACGACGAAGACGACGGCGGTTCGTCTGGACGAGTCGAGACGTCTCAGCGTTTCTTCTCACGGCAGGAAACCGTCAGACTCATGTAGATCAGGTGGTTTCTGATTCAGTCACAGTTTATTGAACGACCACCAGAGCCAAGAGACGCACACATTCAGACTGTCAGTCAGGTGAAGCCCCGCCCCCATGGCGATAATAATAATAATAATAAAAGGCCCTTTAGACGTAATCAGTCAGTTCATGGTGGTGTGTGTGACAGTGAATTCATCCAGGTGCGTTACCAGGTAGAGGAACATCTGGAGCCCGTTAGCTCCTGACTGTGACTCTCACTTCTTATTGACACCATGTGCTGCTGAGTCATGGAGGTGTTTCTGACGGTGACTCAGAGATTTACGGCTCGTCCTCCGCCGCCGTTCGGCCCAACGAGCGTCCCGGGATGGGAGCGTCACCGCGGCGACACGTTCTGATTCAAAGCGCTCTGGTTTTAGTCACGGCTGCGGTGAAGCGCTGCAGCGGCCCGCCGTTATTACCCCCCACCCCACCCCAGGAGGATTCTGGGAAGAGAAATGAGGCGTCACTAAATTTCACTAAAACGTTTTGGCTCAGGAAGAAACGAGCTGATAACGCTCATGACACATCTGCTCCCTCAGCGAGATTCATCACTGCAGCAGCACCACAGCTGGAAGCATCTGTTAAAGCTGCAGATCCTCTGGTCCTGGTCCTGGTCCTGGTTCTGGTCCTGGTCCTGGTCCTTGTCCTTGTCCTTGTCCTGGTCCTGGTCCTGGTTCTGGTTCTGGTCCTGGTCCTGGTCCTGGTCCTGGTTCTGGTCCTGGTCCTGGTCCTGGTTCTGGTTCTGGTTCTGGTCCTGGTCCTGGTCCTGGTTCTGGTTCTGGTCCTGGTTCTGGTCCTGGTCCTGGTCCTGGTTCTGGTTCTGGTTCTGGCTCTGGTTCTGGCTCTACTCGTGGTCCTGGTCCTGGTCCTGGTCCTGGTTCTGGTCCTGGTTCTGGTCCTGGTCCTGGTCCTGGTCCTTGTCCTGGTCCTGGTCCTGGTCCTGGTTCTGGTCCTGGTCCTGGTTCTGGTCCTGGTCCTGGTCCTGGTTCTGGTCCTGGTTCTGGTTCTTCTAGAGCCTCCATCAGCTTCAGACGTTCTTCGTTTCTTTTGTGCAGCTGCAGGTTTTCCAGGAGACCTCGTCAGATCTTCTGTCTTGAAGCTGCTGACCTCCAGCCTCATGTGACGTCGTCATGGTAACACTGAGACCAAAGGAACCTAAACTGGTGCTTTGTTGTTTCCTGGAACCATCAGCTGATAGAAACCAGAATGATCCTTCATGGTCACTGACATGTTTTGTTTGAAATGTTTCAGCTGATTAAATGTCAGCTAGCTACCTTTAGCTAGCTTTAGCTACCTTTAGCTAGCTTTAGCTACCTTTAGCTAGCTTTAGCTACCTTTAGCTACCTTTAGCTAGCTTTACCTAGCTTTAGCTACCCACCTGTCCATCAGAAGAGGCCACGCCCCCACCAGCTGCTGTCTCTAATGGATCTCTACCTACCACTGGATCAGAACCATCAACAGCTGCTTGTTGAACCCTGAAGAGGATCCAGGTCTCTGATGATGAAGGACATAAATAATAATGAGTTAACCCTTCACTCTCTCTACAGCGTTATTATAGACGTAAAAAGACTTTTTTAATTCTTCAGGCTTTTTCATCAACATTAAGACATTAGAGGACATGAGGACACTTCTTCTTCATGGACCTGATGAAGCAGTCGCACTAACAGACCTGTTTCCTTGATCTCCTCTGATTGGCTGGATGCTTCTAAACATGTTCACACTGACCTCCTGCTCCTGAACTGGTGTCTTATTCATTCAGAGCAAAACATCCAAACACTAAATGACCCCCTGAAACCCGGATCAGCCAGGACCTGATCCTGAACCTGAGCTAAACGAGAAGCAGCCGGAGCGTTTGATGTTTGAAGCTGGACTGAAATGAAAGCTCCTGCTGAGGGTTTTACTCATCCAGCTCCTGCTGCTCCTTTGTCGGAGCTCCACGTTAGACCCCAGACCTCAGACTTTGAAGCCAGTCCAGACTCAGATCACAGGAAGACGCTCTCCGCCTCAGCCTCTGGTCTCCTTCCAGGCTGCAGCTGGACCAGGAGTCACACAGGAGTTTAACCGCCGAGCACGAGATGATTCAGCTGCAGAAGACAAGTGATGAAAGCCTCAATGAGAGGGAGGAGGAGGCTTTTATTGTGGCGGGGTTCCTGCCACGCGCTGCTCAACTGATCCTGACACGCTGCTGCAGACGGACACTTCGTCCATCATCCATCACACGAGACTTTAAGAGAAAAAAGCTTTTTCTCTAGAAACAGAAACAACAAGATGACACGTCTGACAGAAACAGGAAGTCTCACGTTCTCTCTGCTTCCTCATCTGGATTCACTTTCCTCACCACTGAGACGACTTCTCGTAAACTCTCAAACCCGTGATTGTATCTCTGTCAGAACATAGACCCGACCTTTGACCCCTGAACCATGTGTGACATGATGTTAGAAAACACACACACACAAGAGAGAGATGAGGAAGAGGAAGAGGAAGACTTTAATTCCTTTATCTTTGTTTTCTCTTGTTTCTCATTCAGAAGTCCATTTAAAAAGTCTTTGTTTTAAGCTGAATGGAGTCAGATGTCGACTCATGTGACGTCGTCTTTTCTTTCCTCTTCCTCTTAGCATCACTTTATTTCTCTATGTAAACAAACACAGTGAGGGGGGGGGGGGGCTGCTGTAAAGACATTAGCCTCACTGCAGGGGCCTCAGGTAGCATTAGCATTAGCATCAGCATCACATTATCACCTGACTGACAGACATTTGCACTGTCAGCTCTGTTTGCTTTAACCTCCTCGTTTCCTTCTTTCGTATTCACGTCTCCACGTCGTTTAACATCTACTCTGATCACCTGTCCGGCCTCAGGGACCAATCACAGCTCAGCGTGACCACCCTGAAGAGACACAGTGGAGCGCTTTGTTCACTGAGTCACACGCTGACATTTCATTTTAAATTTATTCTGTATGTAGTTTATTTTATTGTAATTTATTTTATTTATTTATTGTATTTTAGTTTTATTTTAGATCGACAGGTTTTATTTGTCACATGCACAGTGAAATGTATTGTTGTACCTGCAGCCAGTAATAAAAAATCATAAGTACTACAGTAAACAGTAGCTGCACACGAGGTCTGAGTTACTAAACGTTGAATCAGTTTAACAGACGCTTCCTGAGAAGACGAGTGAGTTTCCAGTGAACTGATGTTGTCAGGTTGGACGTCACATGATGCTTCCTTCACATCACACATGACGGCCTGATGCTGAGTCAGCTGATCGGCCCCGAGGTTCCTCCCGTCCTCCTTCCCTGCTCAGGGTCACATGATCACAGAGACCGCTTTACTGCAGCACATCTGAAATCAGCAGAGAGAAAGATTCATTCATTCGTTCATTCATTCATTCATTCATTCATTCATTCGTTCATTCGTTCATTCGTTCATGCATCGCCGTAACTCATCCTGCAGTTAGAATCTGATAAAGAAAAATTCCCTCTGAGACGGTTCCATGGGGACTGATTCTGCAGAGGGAACCTGAACGCCTCACTGCTGCACAGTCCACATCCAGACCTTGATCTGGGTCAGAGTCTGGATCAGCACTAGTGGAGAGAAGAGTGTAAATCTGCAGCCTGTAAAAGAGTCCAGGTCTAGGTCCAGGTCCTGGTCCAGGCCTTGGTCCTGGTCCTGGTCCAGGTCCAGACAGGGCTGCAGTCAGTGGGTCAGTTCAGGCCTGGTTGTGGTGTACAGGGAGGGGCTCTTTGGTTTGGGATGAAAGTGTGGTTTGGGTGGGTGGGGTTAGGCTGGTGGTGGGTGGGGGCGTGTGGGGGGGGGGGTCACACACAGCCTGTAATTGTGGCTGGAGGAGAAGAAGAGAGACTCTGTGACGAGCAGCCTCTGCTCCGTGGTGTTAACATTCAGAGCTGAAGGAACCAAAGAAGCTTTTAAATGAGTTTGAGTTCAGTCTGACGTTAAAGCTACAAACTGATGAACCTCAGTCAGCGTCACTCATGTTTTCCTTCAGGCGTTTGGATCTAGAAGTCAAACAAAAGCAGCTTCTCTGGTTTTCAGCCTCTCTGACCTCAGCCTGTTGAGTCTGGAGGGAGGGGCGGGGGGGTTACTCTGTGGTGGGACGGGCGGGGGCCAACGGTCGGTAAATTTAGCCTCAGCTGTGATAAAAATAACCGGCGGCGTCCAGAGGAGGTATTTATAGATGAGACGGTTGGAGCTGCAGCTTCACTTTCCTCTGACTGGAAACTTTATTTAAAGCTGCAGCGTGAAAACATCCAGTCAGGGTCAAGTCTGGAGTCTAACAGATATTAAATCATAAATAATAATTAAAGCTGGATGATAAAAGTGAAGCAACGACAACGACGACCAGCAGAAAGAGAGAATAAAGACAGGAGTCTGTGGAGCTGATGTGATTTAACTTTACAGACACACACACTGAGATCACATCTACAGAGCTGGCTGGGGACGCATGTGGAGACACATTTACATTAAGACCAGGTGGATGGACAGGTGAGACCAGGTGAGACCAGGAGATGATGTGAGGTCTGAACAGGGCAAATCACATGGACACACTAGTGAATGGGACACAGGACCAGGGGCCGAGGGGCCGAGGGGCCGAGGGGCCGAGGGGCCGAGGGGTCATCAGCTAGCGTTGGCGTGTCCTGACGGTAGAAGCTACGACCCAGCGTCTTTCTTTGTGTCTTAAAAACACTGAACTAATTCTTTATTGTGTCAGGATCCTGATTCCTGCAGCTTCTCTATCTGAGGTATTTTTCTGGTACATTCTCATCCTTCCTCCTCCTCCTCCTCCTCCTCCTCCTCCTCTCTCTGACTCATCTCCTCTGGTCCTGAAGCAGCCTTACATGGTCCGTGATGTAGGAGCAGGATCTCCCGACGTAACACGCCGACGTGCCGTTCGCCTCCTCGTCCAATAGACGCGACCACGGCTCCGGGCTCCCGCCGCCCAGCTCTCCAATCGGCCGGCTCCGTCTGTTTCCACGGTGACGCAGGGGGAGCCGGGAGCTCCCTCGCTGTACGTGGACGTGCTGAACTGAAATAGCTGCTGGAGTGACACACTGAGCTGGTTTTAAACCCTCTAAAAATAAAGCTGCTATTCTGATGAGAACCACGGCGAGGGACATCACCGTCACAGAGGAGACGACTCACATCACAACGTGGCTCAGAGACGATAAGGGACAGATGAATATACATCAGGTGGTTAGTCAGTTTCCACTGAAACGGCTTTCGGGACTTAAAATGACTCCCGTGACTCATGAGAGTGTTTTAGGCTTCAACTGAATCTGGTAGGAAAATAAATCAGAGCTCAGCATCCAGTGTTCCTCTGCTTCTATTCATGTCACCACATCTACAGACCAACGGCTACAGGCTCCAGTAAAGTCACCAATCAGACCTGAGTAGACCAGCGTGTCCCTGATCAGCTCCTGAGTCCAGACTCTGACCTGGAGTCAGGACGAAGTCTGCAGGAGAAGCAGTGATAAACAGAAATCATTCATGTGCGACAGGAAGCTGTAGTTTCACCTGTAACATACGACCCTGTGCAGGTGTTTAAGTTATGAAGCAGTAAAGGTGAACGCTGCTGGATCCTCTCCAGTCCTTCTTTCTTCCTCCGCCCACGCTGAAACATCTCTGGGCGTGAGGCGACTACATTCCTTCCATCACCTCAGAGACATTCTGTCACGTGACCTCTGCCCTGCTGACGTCTCTGCGTCCTCATGTCACATCGGTCCCTTCAGAGTACACTCAGGGTGTGAACTTCACGTCCATGTTTACGCCGTGTAACCATGACGACTGTCGTTCACAGTCCTCTCAGCATCTACGTTATCACCTGTCACTGCACACGTCTGCTGGAATGATAAATGAAACGCGCTGCTGCAGAACGCTCAGAGCAGCTGATCACACCTCGACCAGAATGCACGGCTCGGTGAGTCTAGAAAGTGAAAGTTAACAAACCACTGCGTCTTTAATGACACAATGACACCAGAAAGAAACGTGTGAACAAAGCTCCATGACGGGCCGAGACGTGAGAACAACGTCTTCATGCTGGAGAAACAGAACGACCCTGCTGAACCTGCAGAACACGGGTGGAAAAGCTTTTACCACCTAAACTATCTCAGCTGCAGTTAATGACTGAAACTGAAAATATCCATCAGATATATCTGAGCCAGAGCGGGAAGCTAATTCTACACGAGCAAGACATAAAAGCAGAGTCTAAGTCTGCAGCACCAACAAGCTAACAGTAAGCTAACTGGACAGAGGAGCTACCGATTGGCTAGAAAGAGGGAGGATCTAACTACAAACTAATGTAATGAAGCAGCTAGCTGTAAACTAGAAAACAATAACAGCAGCACCTAGAACGATGGAACGCTGGAGAACCATCTTATAGCTTTCAGGAGAAAGAGACGACAAGCAAGAAAGAGAAGCTAACTGTGGGCTAACGGGATTAAGAGGCTAACTGTAAATTAACAGGATAATGAGACGGAGAAGCTGAGAACAAACCCCATGTTAACTGGAAGCTAACTTTGAGCTAGCGAGAAAGAGAGGCCACTGCAAGCTGGCCAGATAGAGAAGCTAACTATAAGCTAACAGGACAAAGATGCTAACTGCGAGCTAGCAGGATTGAGAGGTTAACTGTAAATTTGTAGATAAAATAACTGTAAGCTAACGGGACAATGCTAACTGTAAGACACCAAGGCAGATGAGACAAACTAGCTAACTAGAGCTAGTATGACAGACAGGCTAACTGAAAGCTAACAGGGCTGGTGCTGGTAGACGTCAGGACTTGACCTTTTATTTATATTCTCACAGTCATATAAACTTTTCTGTGTTTACCATCATGAGGTTTATTACTGCAGCCTTTCACACAAAGTGCACTTGAGTTTGACGTCATCTGTCAAAGACTGATTATATTTTATTTATATTTGCCTCCGTCAGATGATTCCTGGACACAATCCTAGCAGCTGATTGGCTGAACGAGCCGTCTGTCACCTGGAGGAGCTTACCCCGCTGCCGGGCCCCAGGGCCTCAGCAGGCCGACTGCCAAAACAAACAGGCCTATGGCGTCAGCCGAGCGGCGGAGTCCCCGTCACCTCCAGAGAGGAGGGACGGGTTAAACAGGATGTGACATCAGGATGTGACATCACGGGCAGAGGTCAGCGCTGTTTGTGCAGAGTTGGCTTCAGACCGAGCTTCAGTTTACAGCCCAGCAACTTTCACACAAACACACGGCTGGAAGAACTTAGTGTTCCTTTCAGAATATTTAACCCCTACGTCTGAAAAACAGGAGCAGAAAATAAGTTTCAAAGATCAGGAACAACCGAGGGACCAGAAACACTCTGTTCTCTTCATTCCGTAAATAGCTCCTGAAATCCTGCCATCAACATACTGGACATGTTGTACCGTGTCAGTTAACAAGCTAGAACCAGCAGTTAAGACTTAGAAACTATATTTAAGCTAATGGGACCTAAACGCTAACTCTGAGCTAACAGAACCAAGAAGCTACATGTAGGCTAAGTGGTCATTAGCTAGCTATGAACTAGCTGGTCCATTAACATGTGAGTTCAGTAGTATAGCGCCCATAGCTACATGAAAGCTAACTGGTCAGGTAGATCTAACACCTGTAAGCTAACTGTGACCTCACAAGCCTGAGAAGCTACTTATAAATCATGCTAACAGGCAAATTATGAAGAATCAAAGTCTGTATGCTAAATCTAGAAGCTAACCAAGGGGCTATAGCTAAGGCTACGTTAGCTGTCTCCAGTTTATTGTTTGCTTGGTGGCTACTAGCTAAATAGTCATGAAGTAAATAATAAGCTGGAGACAACCAAGCTAATACAGCTACAGTGCTGCAGGTTCAACTCCCACATGACACTGCTAGAGTGCACACAGTCCAGGCATCACCATGGAAACCGAGGCAGTGTGAAGATGTCCGCCAACACGTTCCTCCTCCGTCCATTCATCCGTTTTTATCCTGCAGAGACGCAGCTAAGACTCATTTATTTATACGTCCACTTCAGTCATTAGAGCGTTTGTATCTGACACGTATGACGACGTGACTGAATGACTTCATGTCTATATTTAGGACGTGAGACAGAATGAAAGAGGACGGCTTCAAAAAAAACATTTTGCTCAGTGATTCTTTCTGCTTCAAACCTTTTTGACCATTTTATATTTTACTACCAGTCACTTTGCATGTATCTGTAACGCTGCTGTGACATTAGACAGGAACGTTACTGTGATCTAAATATTAAGCTAATCGTACACTATAACTTACATTTCCCATAATGCACCTGGATAGCAGCTCAGAGTTTTAGATTAAATGATGGTTCCCTTCAGAAGAACCATGACTGTCTTTCTACTCTTGTGAGGACCCTGAGTGAAGCTGCAACATAAACTAAACTACATGGACTCTCATCTTAACTGTATCCTGCAGGGGCCCAGGTCTTCGGGGGCCCTCAGGGGCCCTCAGGGGCCCTCAGATGTAAAAGCTTAAACAGAGATGTCCTTGAACTTCCACTGGTCCCCACAGAGACAGGACAGCTCGTCCCACACACACTCCTGATGAACCACTCAGATACCATCACTGCTGTCAATCATTTATTCATCAATAATCAAAACATCACGCAGTCATGTGATCATCAGAGTCATGTGATCATCAGAGTCCAGGTGTTCACCTGCAGCTCAGGTGCTCAGGTTCAGCTCCACGTGCAGCTCCTCATTCGTTCATAAGTTCAGTCACGTGACATCGGCTGCTGTCACTCAGCTCGTTTCTCTCCACGAGACCGGTCCGGCTTCAGAACCGGTACCGGTATCCACATCGGACGCGGCCCCATGGCCCAATCAGTCCGCCCACTGAGGCAGCAGGGAGCCCCTCCCCGGTCCGGTCCGGTCCGGTCCGACCCGGTTCGGCTCCTTTACTCAAACGCCGTTACTCCTCTGGTGCAGAGGTCTGGTCGTTTGGACTGTTTCCACTCTGTCTCACCGCTCCGCAGCGGTTCGGTTCAGCGGTCCTGCAGCTCCAGGCAGGGAACCCACTGGTTCCTGCAGCGGCTCTCCTCACAGAAGCTGCCGACGTCGTCCAGAGCCTGACACTGCAGCGGCTGGACCGGAGGGTTCTGCAGAACAAGAGGAGGAGGTGGGTCAGACATTTAATCCGCTCATTTATTTAATCTGGTTTATTTACGCAGCAGAACCGGGACTTACAGTGACCAGGATGCAGTGCAGGTCCCGCGGCTCGTTGCCGTTGCCGTCCTCCGTGTCCTCCTCCAGCAGCTGGGCCAGGCGCCTCATGCCGGACACCCGCAGGATGTTGATGTCGTTGTCGCAGCAGAAAGCCTGAAGCAGCGTGAAGTGGATCTGCAGCGCGATGTCATCTTCATCGTCCTCATCAGTGGCGAGGACGCACAGGACCACGCTGTCCGGGTCTCTGCAGGACGAGGAGGAGGAGGAGGCAGAGGTTAGACTCACACTGACTGCTACCGGTTACCTGTGTGATGTGGCGGTGATCAGAGCTCATACTTACACATTCATGAGTTTGGCGGATTCGTACACTCCCACCGTGAGACAGTCCTGCCGCTGAGCCGCGACCAGCAGCTCCTCCAGAGCCTGACTCACCGTCTCCATCCTGCAGAGACACGGAGGCGGTTAGAGAGAGATCACAGACAGAGCAACAGACACGCTCAGAACCAGAACCAGAACCAGACTGACTCTAAAGCCAGGCTGCCGGTGCGTAATTACGCACGGTCACACAAACTCACTTTTTCTCGGTGCTGTTGGATCCGACCACTTCCTCCAGAGTCATGTTGAAGTCAGTAAAATAATCCACAAAATCCAGGATAAAGAGAAAAATCCACGGCTGTCCGTTAGGTAGAGTCCGAGCAGGCGGTAATCCAGACCGGTCCAAGGGTCCTCCAGAGTCCGGTAACGGATAAAACTCAGAGATAAGTCCGTGATCAGTGAGTGCGTGTCAGGTAGAGAGGATTTGTGTCTCCGTAGCTGAAACTCTCTGCTTTTATATCAACACGCTCAGCTGCTCGCTCTCTGATTGGTCCGCAGCTGTCAATAGAACCCCCGTACTCTGCGCCCATTGGCTGAGCGCGCTGCAGACGCCGCTGATCCCACGTGGGGTAGTTTCGGAGAATCCCCCGCTCTCCTCCCCGCCTGTTTACCGGGACTTCTTTCTTTCTGTCGTTCTTTCCTTGTGAGTGGAGGACTTTCCAGACCTCCCTCCTCCCTGAAACTGTCCCGCTCTTTTCTCCTGAACCACAAACACAAATAACCAGAAACGGGTGTCATGAAGTTTTAACGTGTAAGGAGTGATGCTGGCCCTGGGGGCTGACGGGTGGGGTGAAATAATAATAATATAATGAAGACATGAGATCAGACCTGCTGCAGAGCTGCACCGTTAATACATTCATATCTGACCACATGCATGCTTCACCCCCCCACCGCG
The DNA here is from genome assembly GCA_005024645.1 of Planiliza haematocheilus. Taxonomy (NCBI): domain Eukaryota; kingdom Metazoa; phylum Chordata; class Actinopteri; order Mugiliformes; family Mugilidae; genus Planiliza; species Planiliza haematocheilus. Next base: position 11,862 of record SRSE01000943.1, on the reverse strand, counting down.
TCCCCCTGCAGCTCTGGTCCGGACCGGGCTCAGGTCTCAGACTCCCCCCAGCGGTCTGCCCTGGACCCGCAGCAGTGAAACCAGCCGGACGTGTTAGAACAGGACCCGGAGTCTCTGCAGAACCAGTTGGACACGAGGTCTGCAGCAGCACATGAGCGTGAACATGTGGAGAAATAAAAGGATTTAAATGATTAATCTGCTAAATGAAACCTTTTCATGATTTAAATTTACACTGAAAATGAACTTTAAGATCCTTCTTCATCTTCATTTGATTGAATGTATTTAATAAATAATTAAATAAAAAATAAAAATCAAATTAATCGATTAATTTGAATTTTGAGCCGAAACTAAAAATAAAATAAATAAATCGGTAAAAGAAAATAAATCTTCCTAATTTAGTTTTTTATCAAACTTCATAAAATGAACTTTTATCTAATTGTTGTCTTCACGTGTAAAATGAAAGCTGAAGATTTTTATGTAATAAAGTCAGAATCAGATTCAGTGATGTTTGTGGTGTTACTGCGCCACCTGCTGGTCTCACTGTGACCTCCACCCCGTCAGTCATGATGTCATGTTTAAATCTGCTCCCTTTTATTTATTACAGTCATTTAATTCAACTTTATGTTACCATCTGAATATTAGAGGTATGTTTAAAAAAACGGTAAAAGCACATCTTGAAAATATGAATGACATTAATATAGACTTTATATTTGTTACAAATCAGAGATGGAGACATAATGATAAAAAACTATTATTATTATTTCTTTAATTCCATCTGAAGTCATGTGGTTCATAGAGTGATGCGTTCACTGACCCATTACAACACGTTCATTCATTAAAGCTGTTCATCAGCTCAGAGTGGAGCCTGATGAGTCTCGTTAGCAGCCGATCAAACACAGAACAAACTGATCAGGTCAGTCAATCAGAGGCTGATCCAGGATCAATAGATTCATCTTAATTCCTTCTGATGAGTTTCAGGAATAATCACGTGACAGAAACTCAGCAGATGTTTGAAATGTGACACTTTAATGGACGTTAAATGTCTAAATGAAGTCGTCGACTCCTGATCAACGCTTCAATCATGACTCCAGTTCACATCATTTCATTCTTTTAAAACACTTAAACTCAATTAAAGTACCAATTTAAATTAAAATGGTTTTAATGTTGACTCTTGTTGTGTCATTTTAAAGCTTCATTTTATACATTAAAAACATTTCAGATGAAGGGAGAATAAAAAAACATTTTAATCAGTAACAGGATTTAAAATAAAAGTTAAAAAACAAACCAAAAAAAAAAAAAAACTGCAAACCAACAGTTAAAGCAACTGTTCATTTAATGGATCTGAATGTCCGTCACATGTTTAAATCACAGATTTGACTAATTTAAAGTCCAGGATGTTATTCTGCTGTAAAGCTTCAGATGGTTTTAGGTAGAAATGAGTTTATTTTCTGTCAGAATCCACAAAGTGACTAATGACTGTTTCCACATGGAGTGTGAAGGCCTCAGTCTGCAGAAGTCTGCAGCTTTTCCTTCTCCTCGTTTACATGTGTCTCCATCTCACACGGTCTGGAGCTCATTTACACGACGTTAAACGTTTCCTTCAATACACAGACACCAGATCCAGCTCTCTGCAGACTCTCTTCTTCTTCCTCTCCTCATCCAGAGTCACAGCAACATGTTCCTAAAACTGAACTGGGTTATTCAAAGACGTCATAAACTTTCATTTCATACTAAAAACAAATGATGCACACCTCAGATTAATCATTCAGGTGGGGGTCATAAAAATAAAAAGTTGAATTTAGGGTTTAATGAGGTCATTAAATCATAAGGCTGGAACAACAAAGACAGGAGAGGAGGAACAAACTAACACCAATGAAACATGAGTTAACACAAGACTTTCATCAGTTTGAGCTCAGCTCTGGGTTTTATCAAAGTTAGAATCAGAATAGAAATAGTACGAGCAGCAGATCCAGTTGAAATGTGAAATAAACCCTGTCTGTTTCAGAACATCTCTGAGATGATTTTACTCAAACAAATTAAGACAGATGTTAAAAGATTAAGAGACGTGAAGAGACAGAGACTAGATGGTGTTAATGTTTAATGAAAGTCAGAACATTGGGCTCTGACAGATTTAAAATAGAAAAACATTAGATATCGGTCCCTGGTCATTAAAATCAGCCTGGTGATACTTTATAAAGATAGTATAAAGATATATAAAGATAGTTTGGATCACTTTAATTCTAGAGAAAACACTTTTAAAAGAACAAACTGACTTTTGTTTTGGTACTTTGATGCTGCTGATACTTTTACATATATACTTACACGTACTTAGATATACTAATATATATTTACATATAATTAGTTTTTATTTAACTCTGGTGTCTCTCACTGTGCGAATTACCCCACCATATTTGGGGGGTACTGCTCCTTCACTTCTATGACCATCATGGTCTACTACTGTATCAACCCCCACCATGATCGCAAAAACACATCCAAGGTCTAAACATGCGACAAATTGATCATCAGTATCTCATTATTGCTATTATAGATCCAAAGAGATCTGTTTGATCAACTTCCAAAAGTTAGAATAGTTGAATACACTGAAATACTATTCTAACGAGTATAATACTGCCTATTTCATGAAATCTTGATTTGGTTCATTTTTAGATAGGCTATCATTAGACCTGGAGGTAAGGCAGAACTTTCTCATATGCTGGGATAAACTGAAACCAATTTTCTATTATATCTATTACATTTCTATTATATTTTCTATGGTGGTAGTTAGTGTCAGTAAATCAACACGTAAATCAACATGACTCTGAGATTTGTGAAACCTGATCAATCCTTTTAATGTGATCCATTGGCATACTATGAAAAAACATACTAGCATGGTATTCAGCTGCTCTTGGCTCTGGCTGAGATTGTAATTTTATGTAGGCTTAGCTACATCAGTACTTCTAATAACAAACAACACAGGACATGTGTCAAATTCATTTCTCAGGGCACAATTGATTCATAATGAAATGAGAATGGAAACCTATAGAGTTTTTACCTGCCTACCTCACCATACAGCTATAAGCTAAGCTTGCTTGAAATAGAGACTTAGCTTGCTAACTAACGTTGGTAATTAACGTTCTTCTAACGTCGGAGTGCACTTTACTAGCCAAGACGTGACATGAGCTATGAAAGAACAAAACACTTTAATAAATGTAAAATCACGCGTTTTCAACAAGCCAAACTTCTGCTGGCAACTTACATTTACCCATGCACATCAGGCTCAGCAGTGAAATCAACCAACTGCAGGAATTTACCCGGCGTTTTCATCGCGTTTTATGATACCTACCTCCTGCACTTGAGAAAGTTGCGGCATCTGCGTCGGAAGCTTATAACGCCACAGAGGTGAAAAATGGTATGGTCCAAAACGGGGGTTCCGAAATAGCAACATTAAAATATCCCTACAGTGAAAATGGGAGTTAACTTGTAGGCTATTGTTATTTTTATTATTATTATTTTCACAACATCAGAAAAAAATATTTGACCCCCCCAAAAGTGATATTTCTGTCTCTTTGGGGGGTACTGGGTCTTCAATGGGGGATACAGTACCCCCCAGTACCGCCCGTAATTCGAACTATGGTGTCTCTACTTTAACTTCATTTAAAGATCTTTATCGTTGCTCCAACGATGCTGAAAACCGGAAACGGAAACGGAAATTAAAAACTTGATAAGTGAACGCAGAAGAAGACGTTTACTTTGAAAGGGAACTTTTTGAATATTCTCATTAAAATACAAATAGCCTAGTTTGTAAAGTATTATAGAAAATACTTTTAAAAGGACAAATGTTAAATCTGGATATGAATTCACTTTTACATTTGCCACCATTAGTACATAACGATACTTTTACACTTTTACTTTTACTTACATAGAATTAGCTTTAATTTAACTTTAGTATTTCTACTTTATTTAAACACTTTTAAAAGCCGTAGCTTCGTCCATAGTTTCGACGCTACTGAAAACCGGAAACGGAAATCAAAACTCCTTGGTAAATAAAGGCAGATATTTTATTTTGAAATATTCGACCGGATTCCTTTATTTACTCTGTTAAAAAGAATTTCTTTTTAGAAAATAAATTAATAAAGGGAATAAATCAACAAACCTGGCTGTGTGAATAAAGCTCAGAAGAAGCCGTTTATTTTGAAATGTATGACCGGAAGTTAAACTTGACCCACCGCGGTTAAATCTTCTTCCAGAACCAGTAGTACATGATCCCAGTTATTTTTAATTTATCACGGAAACGGCGAACGTGTAACCGAATAACAACCGTTAGCAACAAACTAGCTTGCTATCTAGACGTTGAAGTAGTTAGCCGAGTAGCTAACTGCTAACTCAACGGTTAGACGGAGCAGCTAGCTTAACGTCTATTAGCGGAGGTTAGCTTGTTGCTAAAGTAGAATGCTAATATTTTTGCTCGGTTACGGACCGAACTTGTGTAAAAAAGTCAAAGGTTAGTTTAAGGTTTTACATTTGTATGTTGTGCTGTAAAAATGAATTTTAAATCGACCAACACATTTAAATTGAATAATTTTATAAACGCTGGACGAAAACACTACCTGCTTTAACAAAGTTTGATAGTGTAATGTAAACGCATTGTCATTGTTTGTTGTGTTATTAACCATAAAATTCATAGCTTGTGTTGTAATGTTACGTTCTAACTTTCCACCAGACTCCATTCATAATATTGCCGATTTTACATTTCCAACCAGCATAGATTTACGTTGCTAAAATAATGGAAGAAAAATATTATTTAACGCCAATATTTTCCAGTGATGATTCATTTTCCTGACAAGAAAATGTAAAGAAATGTGTGATAACATTAATGATGAAAAAAATATGACTTTATATCGGTAGATGCTGAAGAGGCTAAGTGGCAATCAGACTGAAAATGTGTTCAAAACTAACGTTATAAACAAACTACAGCTTTCACTATAATTACATCTGATGCAGACGGCTTGATTTAAATATCATGTATTCATTGACTGAGTGTTATGAAAGGGACTTATTTTTTATTTTATCTTTAAAGCGCTGCTGTCGGTTTTGTTGGGACTACAAAAAGGTGCCAAAAGACATTGGAAACTTAGCGGACACAGACAGTGGAAAGAAGGATGGACAGACAGCTGTAGTCCTTTCACCTCAGTCCTCCAGCACAGAGTCAGAGGTCACCACAGACAGGAAGCTGGTTCAGATCTATAGACTCTCCACACTTTCTGTCAACCATTTACTTCTGCTGCTGTTTGAATGGCAGTGGGCTTGTGTCAAAGCTGACAAATCCCGGAAGAAGAACCAAAATCCTGTGACTAAACCTGTCAGTCAGTCAGACGAGCAGACGGAGCAGGAAGCAGCAGAGACACAAACTCTGCTTTAACGCCACAGCGTTGAGAACGCTGAGAACCAGAGATGGAGTCATAAGTTAGAGTCAAACTAAATCATTCAGCTGCACCGTGGTCAGCGACAGGACGCATCTGCTTGGCGCCTCCTGCTGGCTGCTGCTTGTTATCAGGAGCTATGAGGAGCGGATGGAGGAGCTGATGGAGCTATGAGGAGCTGATGGAGGAGCTATGAGGAGCTGATGGAGGAGCGGATGGAGGAGCTATGAGGAGCGGATGGAGGAGCTGATGGAGGAGCTATGAGGAGCTGATGGAGGAGCTGATGGAGCTATGAGGAGCTGATGGAGGAGCTATGAGGAGCTGATGGAGGAGCTATGAGGAACTGATGGAGGAGCTGATGGAGGAGCTGATGAGGAGCTGATGGAGGAGCTGATGGAGGAGCATGGATGGAGGAGCTGATGGAGGAGCTGATGGAGGAGCTGATGGAGGAGCTGGATGAGGAGCTGATGGAGGAGCTGATGGAGGAGCGGATGGAGGAGCTGATGGAGGAGGTATGAGGAGCTGATGGAGGAGCGGATGGAGGAGCTGATGGAGGAGCTGATGGAGGAGCTGATGGAGGAGCTATGAGGAGCTGATGGAGGAGCGGATGGAGGAGCTGATGGAGGAGCTATGAGGAGCGGATGGAGGAGCTATGAGGAGCGGATGGAGGAGCTGATGGAGGAGCTGATGGAGGAGCTGATGGAGGAGCTATGAGGAGCTGATGGAGGAGCTATGAGGAGCTGATGGAGGAGCTATGAGGAGCGGATGGAGGAGCGGATGGAGGAGCTGATGGAGGAGGTATGAGGAGCTGATGGAGGAGCGGATGGAGGAGCTGATGGAGGAGCGGATGGAGGAGCGGATGGAGGAGCTGATGGAGGAGCGGATGGAGGAGCGGATGGAGGAGCGGATGGAGGAGCGGATGGAGGAGCTGATGGAGGAGCATGGATGGAGGAGCTGATGGAGGAGCTGATGGAGGAGCTGATGGAGGAGCTATGAGGAGCGGATGGAGGAGCTGATGGAGGAGCTGATGGATCACCAGTACAACATCATCAAGACACAAGTGGAGAAAGATGTGGTGAGTCAGGACGTCATGTCTCATTAATACGCTTGGAGGAGCAGATTTATTTGTAGTTTATTAGTAATGATGTGTACGCTCCACTAAGTATTTATTTTAAGAACGTAATGGTCGGTACTGTGATCCACACCGGTGTTAATGTGACAGCCACATTATTTCAGGTGAAAACGTTTTTTATCTTCCATTGTTTTATTCAACACAAAGTCATTTCATTTTAGTCAACTTTAATTATTACATTTAGTCAAACTGACACAACATTAACTTTATACGTAGAAAATTTATTTTCTTAAAATTCAAATTAAAGTTCAATAAACACAGATGTTCAGAAGCAGTACGATGTCGGCAAAGAAACTCCTCAGGTTTATTATTCAAATCACAACATTAATCCTGAGCCCCAGCCCCCCCCAGCCCCAGCCCCAGCCCCAGCCCCAGCCCCCCAGCCCCCCAGCCCCAGCCCCAGCCCCACAGCCCCAGCCCCCGCTGATCCAGCATCGGATAAAATTCAATAAAAACCTCTAAAAGTCAAGTCGTTTGTTTGCTGTGGCAGAAGCTTCAAGCATTGAAACACAAATACGATAAAAACATGAGCAATGTCAGCAGAATAAATCCTTTCACTCTGATCCTGATCACAGCCGACTGTACAAACCTGATCTGGTTCAGTTCCTGGTTTTAAGAAAGTATTTTCATTTAGGAAAATGTTTCCCACGATGGATTAAAGCATAAAAATAAGCAGCGCTGAAGCTTCTTGAAGTCTGACGGTCAGTGAATGTCTCAGCTGTGGCGTTAAAGCAGAGTTTGTGTCCATTCATTCATTGGACGCATCTCCATGGCGACCAGTTTGTGGCGTAGACAGATGGTTTGTACAGCAGTTGTTATGTTGGTCCAGGCTCCGCCCCCCAACTCCTGGACCGCAGTGCTCGCTGTCAGCTCGACTGTCCCCCACATGGACTTCCTGTAAACACACATACAGACCTGTCAGTCACATTAAGCCCCGCCCCATGGCTCTAAAATAAATGTGAGTGGCCCTTTAACTGTCACTAATTCAATCAGCCGTCTTTAGTTTTGTAAAGTTAATTAATTGTCCAATGTTTTCCAGCTGATTTCAGAGAAAGTTTCCTCATGATTCTCTAAATATATAAATATAAATAAATGAATAAAACAATCAAAGACAGGAGCTGTAGAATAAAGTCTTATTTATACAGACTGGTTTATTTAATGACATTAGATTTGATTTAAGCTGCAGTTTCTCTAACGTCCACTAGAGGCTCCAATAGAGTCAGTCAGTTCTACACAGTAGAATCAGTCAGTAGACACTAAAGCTGAACACCACAACCTTCAAGACTACAGGCACTGCTGTACCTAATGAAGTGGCAAACAAATGTACATTACTATTAAAGTGAAGCTGTTTGTGACTAAGTCAGTCAGACGGCGGTGCAGGTACGTGGTAAATAAATAACTGAAGCAGCTGCAGGACTAACAGACTGCTTTCATATCGGTTCAGGTGGAACGAGGAATGGTTAAATGCAGAATTCAGTTTTCTTTAAAAATGTGTTAAATTTCAGATTCACATGAATCCAGTTTTTCTGTTATCCAGACTTAACTTTCTACGTGAACATGATTAAAGATGAATCTGTTTAATGTCGTCACATCTGCAGCAAATTAAAGTGAAGCATTAAAACCAGTTTCTCAGTCAAACCGACCAAAGTATGGAGGAGATAAAGAGGCCAAAAACTAAAATACAGTAATTAATCATTAAACATGGACCAGATAAATAATCTAATTCAAGGATTAGCCAATAAAACTATTTAGGATTCACCATGAATTCAAATATTTCTCAAAATGTTCCAGATGTTTGTGACTCAACACTTCAGTGATGTGTTTAAGTGCCACAGGTCATTTGAGTTGATTTATCATCATGTGAGAGTAATTATTGGTGCGTTGGGACGAGGCGTCGCTGCTACTCACAGGTTATCAGATGCAGAGCGCTGCAGACGAGTAGCGTCAGCAGAGGAACACAAGTGATGGGAGCGTCATCGGTGGGCGAGGAGGAAGGCGAGGACTCCTGCTGCTGCTTCGGAGGAACGTCAGGCTCCACAGCTTTACATTTCTGACTGTTAACACAAAAACACAAACAGTTATCACCTCAAACTGTTGATCTAAATGAAACACAAAGTGACTGGACTCACAGCTGCTTCTGCAGGTACTCCTGGCTGGACTCGCAGGCTTTGGTCTGAGCCTGAGCCGCCGACATCTGGCTTTCAGCCGCCGCCTTCAGGCTGTGGCAGGAGTTGGTGAGATGGGTGGCCAGAGTCACGTTCTGCTCCAGAGCATCAATATGGTCTGAGGACACAGGAAGACAACCCATGAACAGAATGTAGTCAGTCAGGTACACCAGGTAAGACCCAGACACCTGTGAAGGCTCAAGTTGCATTTGAACACATCACAGGAGAGAGTTCAGATCTATCTCAGATAAGAAGTCTAGTCTGTTAAAGGTTTATACAGCGAAGTAAATTACAGGGAGATTACAAATGAATCCATTCATTATTTATCATATCTGCAGAACAAAACGGCTGCACTTGAATGCACCACAAAGAGACAACCAGCCACCAGCTGCTACATAAATAACGCTTCATACCAGCAGGTGGCAGTAGTCTGGATTCGCTCCTATTAGCTATTAGCTAGAGCTGCTATACTGCCCTTTAGCCACCAGGGGGAGCTCCACTTGCTTCGGCTTCGGAGCCGTCATTCGTCCACTTTTCTACAATCTGTGGTCACGACTTGGACACATGATCCAGGTTTAGGAACCAGATGGAAACACTCTCACATGATAACATCTGATTTATTTAGAGACAAAGACTCAGAGTAGACCTGAACCCTGAAGCTTCATCCTCAGAGGATCCAGGTCACTGATGAGAAACAAACATCTCTGATAAAAAGGACATAAAGACACCGGTATTATCATCATTTAATTAAACCCGTTTAACCCGTGTACTGGAGCTGATCAGAGTGTTTCCCGCTGGTTTCAGGGTTTGGCTCGGCTCAGCTTTAACTTATAAGGTATCGTTCTGTCTTATCACAGCTATGACGTGTTCTACCAGCGCTGCTCATGTTTTCTGTTCTTTGGTTTGTTTATGTGCAGATCCTGGATCAGATTCAGACCTGCCTGTGGGATTTAAAAAAAAAGCTTTCTTTCAAAATAAAGCTTCCTGACACTTCCTGCCTGGATGTCGATCTGATTCGTTTCTTCCACACCAGCTAACACAATGCTCCCTCCATATCTGCTTCATACAAGGATTTGTCATTTTCCTGTGAGCGCTTGGTGGAGGAAGTCACCTTCATTAAAGTCTCCAGTTCCCATCATTGCCTCAGTTCCTGCCTGGGCTTTGAGTAAAGGAAAATGTTTGTAACTAAAGCTTAAAGTATTCAGTAAGACGCTGCTGGACTCTGAGACATGTGGAGCGGAGGTGTGAAGTCCCTCCCTCCAAGCTGTTAGCGTTAGCGTAGCGCTGTGATCACATTCCACCAGAACCTGAGGCGACCAACCCACTGACTACATGATCAATACCCGACCAGCCACTGATCAGAGAGGAGCCGTTACCATGGAGACCAGATGTGTTCACATCTAAACATCAACCACTGCTGAAGTCTAGATGTGAAGAGAAGCATCACATCTGCTGGAAATAAAAGAGAAGGAAGAGGAGGAGAATGTGGAGGAGGAGAAGAAGAAGAGCAAGGATAAGAAGGGAAGACGAGAAGAGAAGAAGAAAAGAGGAGGAGAAGAAGAAGAGCAAGGATAAGAAGGGAAGACGAGAAGAGAAGAAGAAAAGAGGAGGAGAAGAAGAGCAAGGATAAGAAGGGAAGATGAGAAGAGAAGAAGAAAAGAGGAGGAGAAGAAGAAGAGCAAGGATAAGAAGGGAAGACGAGAAGAGAAGAAGAAGAGAAGAAAGCAAGGATAGAGGAGAGAAGAGAGAATAAGAGAAGAAGAAGAAGGAAGACTAGAAGAGAAGAAGAAAAAGAGGAGAAGAAGAGCAAGGATAGAAGGGAAGACGAGAAGAGAAGAAGAACAGAGGAGGAGAAGAAGAAGAGCAAGGATAAGAAGGGAAGATGAGAAGAGAAGAAGAAAAGAGGAGAAGAAGAAGAGCAAGGATAAAGCAATAAGAAGGGAAGATGAGAAGAGAAGAAGAACAGAGGAGGAGAGAGGGGAAGGAGGAAGAGATTATCAGCTCTTGTCTCCACGGGAACGATAAAAATGAAAACATTCTTCCTTCATTCCTAAACTCGCTCTGTCTTTCTTACTTGATGCTTATTTCTTGTCACATTTATTTGTCCTCTGCTTTAGATTTTCTTTCTTTCTTCTGTCGTTCTTTCTTTCTTTCACTTTCATGCTGCTGAAAATAAAACTGTTATTGGTGGACGTAATTAAAGAGTCCCTCTCTCTCCCTCTCTGCCTCTCTGCCTCTCTCTCTCGGTTATTTGTTTACTCTGACTCAGGCGTCGTCATGGTAACAGAATACCACCGGTGGCTTGCTGAGAAAGTCTCCTTTCATGGCAGTGATGGAGTTTTTCCTAGAGCAGTGCAGAGCGCTTACCTTCCTGCTGGCGGAGCTGAGCCGTGAGGTTTGCCTCCCTCTCACGCAGCTGCTCTATGTCGTCCTGCAGGGCGCTGATGTTAGCGTTCAGGACGACCTGCAGGCCAACACAGAAAAAAACATGTTAATGAAAAACATCCTGAATCCTGAAACTGTTGTTACTGAGAGATCTCTAGATATATGGTCATGGTTTCAAGGAATATTGATGAAAAGAGCTGCTATTAGCTGGGAGGCTAGGAGGAGCTACTGTTAGCTGGAGGCTAGGAGGAGCTGCTATTAGCTGGGAGGCTAGGAAGAGCTGCTATTAGCTGGGAGGCTAGGAAGAGGTGCTATTAGCTGGAGGCTAGGAGGAGCTGCTATTAGCTGGGAGGCTAGGAGGAGCTACTATTAGCTGGGAGGCTAGGTAGAGCTGCTGTTAGCTGGGAGGCTAGGAAGAGCTGCTGTTAGCTGGGAGGCTAGGAGGAGCTACTGTTAGCTGGGAGGCTAGGAAGAGCTGCTATTAGCTGGGAGGCTAGGAGAGCTCTATTACTGGGAGGCTAGGGAGTGACTGTTACTGGAGGCTAGAGGAGCTTATTAGCTGGGAGCTAGGAAGAGCTGCTATTAGCTTGGAGGCTAGGAAGAGCGTGCTATTAGCTGGGAGGTAGAAGCTGCTATTAGCTGAGGCTAGGAAGAGCTGCTATAGCTGGAGCTGGAGGCTACTATTAGCTGGAGGCTAGGAGGAGCTGCTGTTAGCTGGGAGGCTAGGAAGAGCTGCTATTAGCTGGGAGGCTAGGAAGAG
>SRSE01000942.1:0-52140 GCA_005024645.1 Planiliza haematocheilus | reverse complement strand
AGGGCGAACGCTCATATTTCCGAAGACGGCTGATACTATCGTTTGTGCGCGTCGGTCAGAAGACGGTCTGTGTCGATTTTCGTGAGAATCGGACAAAATTTGCGACCCGTGAAACTTTTGGCGTGTTTTTGACATAATCCAAAATGGCGGAAAATCCATCATGGCGGAAATTGACGCCATAGGGTGCGTTGAAGTCGGCTTGGTCCAAGGATTCCAGCGATACCTTGTTTTCAATTATCGGTCACGCGGTTCAAAAGTTACACGCGCAAATGTACTTCAAAGTTTGACCCGTTGGTGGCGCTAGACAGTGCTTGGTGAGTGCATGAAACTCAGTCAAATTAATGTTGAGACTGTCCTTAAGCTGTGTGCAAAATTTCAAAACTTTTTACCGCACGGTTCTAGGGGCTGCCATAGACTCCCATGGCGGAATAATAATAATAATAATAATAAATTAAAGCTGCAAGCAGCATTGTCGTGGCCAAGCAGGCAGTTCGGCAAGCCCGGATAGGCCGCGTAAACCGACGCGGTCGCGCCAGACGCGCGGCACTGAGCGGTCGCGGCAGGTTTCGAGCCGAACGACCGAGGATCGGCGGAGATGCGAGGTCGGCTCCCGTTCGGCGGCTTCGCCGCCGATTTCGACGGCCTGTCGCGGGCGAAAGCCGTTGCCAGTCGCTCCAGAAATGAGGCGTTGATGAGGCGTGGTCCGAAGGCGGCCCGTGCAGAATTTGGTGAAGATCGGATGAAATTTGTGACCCGTGAAAACTTTTTGATGTTTTTGATTAAATCCAATATGGCGGCCGAATCGATGACGATGACGTGACAAGTCGACCTGCACTATCACCAGACACCATTAGTACATTTTAATTCCAAACACATCGAGAGCTACAGGCCAAAATGCATGTTTTGCTAACTGCAGCGCCACCTAGAGGTCAAAGGTCACCAATTTCTTTGAGCGTCGTCCTGATGCGTTCCTGAGTAGCTGCAGCAAGTTTGGCTTTGATACCTGCAAGGGTTGCTGAGATATCAGCTTGAAACCGCTTTGCCGCCTTCGCCGCCGATTTCGATCGGCTGTAGCGGCCGAACGGTTTGGAACCCGAAGACGGCCGATACTATCGTTTGTGCGCGTCGGTCAGAAGACGGTCTGTGCCGATTTTGTGAGAATCAGACAAAATTTGCGACCTGTGAAACCTCTGAAGTGTTTTTGATAAAATCCAAAATGGCGGAACATCCGACGGGGCGACATGAACATCGTGGTATCGTTGACCTCGGCACGATCCAAGGAGTCCAACGGTACCAGGTTTTGAATGTCAGGCCTACGGGTCAAAGGTTATAAGCAAAAACGCAATTTCGCTAATAACGTCGCCCCCTAGCGGCCGAATGACGCCAAATTTTTATTGCCCACTCCTAGGCGAGGGTCGAAGCGCGTGACCGAGTTTGGTCTTCGGAAGTCGAAGCGTCTCCGAGATATAAGAAAACTTCCTGTTTTGCGGCGTCGCCGCCGACTGCGATCGGCTAACAACGCGAAAAGTTGCCATCGACTGTCACCGGGGCAACCCCCGGTATGTGCGGATGTCACAATTTCATTTCAAATCAAAACGCATGGAGAGATATGAGCAAAAACAATGTTTTCCGAATTATAGCGCCCCCCAGTGGCCACGAGACACCAGATTTTGTCCGTGCGCTTGGGACCGAGTCTGGAGGCGTGCTACCAAATTTGGTGTCATTGCTCCGAAGCGTTGCCGAGATATGAGCTCAAACGGAAAACGGCGCCGTCGCCGCCGATTTCGATTGGCTGTTACGGGCGAACGCTCATATTTCCGAAGACGGCTGATACTATCGTTTGTGCGCGTCGGTCAGAAGACGGTCTGTGTCGATTTTCGTGAGAATCGGACAAAATTTGCGACCCGTGAAACTTTTGGCGTGTTTTTGACATAATCCAAAATGGCGGAAAATCCATCATGGCGGAAATTGACGCCATAGGGTGCGTTGAAGTCGGCTTGGTCCAAGGATTCCAGCGATACCTTGTTTTCAATTATCGGCACGCGGTTCAAAAGTTACACGCGCAAATGTACTTCAAAGTTTGACCCGTTGGTGGCGCTAGACGTGCTTGGTGAGTGCATGAAACTCAGTCAAATAATGTTGAGACTGTCCTTAAGCTGTGTGCAAAATTTCAAAACTTTTTACCGCACGGTTCTAGGGGCTGCCATAGACTCCCATGGCGGAATAATAATAATAATAATAATAAAGCTGCAAGCAGCATTGTCGTGGCCAAGCAGGCAGTTCGGCCGTCCAGACTTGTCACGCAACTAAACGCAGTCGCGTAAGCCCGACGGACCCGGTACCGGGTCCAGAATAGCGTTAAAGTGTTTACGGCGTATCAAAAGTTATTTACATGCTGCGGTCGGTTTTTATTCTAAATGTTTCCAAAAGACGAGGCTTCAAAGCTACCAAAACAACAGTCTAAGTGTATTTTTCTCAAAGACAGTTTGTTCGGCAATAATTCAAACATTTAACTAAAAAAAAAACAACAGCTGGGTGAATATACGGGACAGCCGAAACTAAATGCAGTGGTATTCTATATCCCCTCGATCGATTGCATCATGTTAAGACAAAACAAACCAGAGGAGTTGATCCTTCCGCTCATACAAAGCAAAACATAGTCCGACACTAAACCAGCAAACGTAAGCCCCGTAGCAACGACGGTGCAAAAGTTCGCATTTTGTTGTTGACACGTGTGTGTTTATGTCTAATATTCCATCAAATAACAAAGCAGATTATCCCCTACCCTTTCGTGGCCATTTTGAGTCTGCCCGGTGAACGCTCCGCTCAAAACAAACAGCACGGGAGCCCGATTGTGTCGTCACTGCTCGATTTCATACACGGTCCTTTGCTTCCATCTGCTGGTTGTATGTTGGTACTGCAGCGTAAATTACACTGCAGCTGAGATGACAAGCTTTCGATTGAGGTCTCTTTACCAGGTAACCTCTGGTTACCTCGACTTTTTTCGATGCGTTTTTTTTTGTTCTAAATGCCTGCCACGACACCAGGTCAGATACAGTTGTAATCATTATGTAGGTCTACTCATAATGAGAGTGGTTAAGTGTAATTTATGAGTAGACCTGAGAGAACACACATTAAGCACTTTAATGTGTGTTCTGTACAAGTTCAAGAACCATTCTTATGCATTTTCTGAGTCATTCACCTTTGTTTTAGGCACAAAAAAATTTTAGCTGGTAAAAATCTACTGTGGCCAAAAAAGTTAACTTCAGGCCCTGGTTATCCTCTTACAAACAGGCGAAAATTAGGCGGAGGATAGACATTTCACATTCTCCTTTCATTCATACACAATTTCATACACAATTAAATCAAGTGTAGTAACAGATACAACATTTCTGACACTGGGAATAGATTCCCAGAGGTCTCTAGATGTCCCCAGACACCAAGGACATGCATATGAACTTAAATGAGACTTAACCAGTCTCATTTATGAGTAGACCTGACAGAACACACATTAAGCACTTTAATGTGTGTTCTGTACAAGTTCAAGAACCATTCTTATGCATTTTCTGAGTCATTCACCTTTGTTTTAGGCACAAAAAAGTTTTGGCTGGTAAAAACTACTGTGGCCAAAAAGTTAGCTTCAGGCCCTGGTTATCCTCTTACAAATAGGGGAAAAATTAGGCGAGGATAGACATTTCACATTTCTCTCCTTTCATTTCATACAATTAAATCAAGTATAGTAGCAGATACAACATTTCTGACACTGGGAATAGATTCCCCGAGGTCTGTAGATGTCCCCAGACACCAAGGACATGCATATGAACCATGCAATTGTGTAACAATTCTTCATTTACTTTGGGAATGTATTTTTAGGCGTGTTTCTTAAAATATGCTTAGGGGTTAACAGGTTAAGCTGTCACAGCAGGTTTCAAGTCAAACAACACAGGATCGGTCGAGATACGAGGTCAACTCCAGTTCGGCGGCTCTGCCGCCGATTTCGACGGCCTGTCGCGGGCGAAAGCTGTTGCCAGTCGCTCCAGAAAGCAAGGCGTTGATGAGGCGTGGTCCGAAGGCGGCCTGTGCCAGATTTGGTGAAGATCAGATGAAATTTGTGACCCGTGAAAACTTTTTGATGTTTTTGATGAAATCCAATATGGCGGCCGAATCGATGACGATGACGTCACAAGTCGACCTGCACTATCACCAGACACCATTAGTACATTTTAATTCCAACATATCGAGAGCTACAGGCCAAAATGCATGTTTTGCTAATTGCAGCGCCACCTAGAGGTCAAAGGTCACCAATTTCTTTGAGCGTCGTCCTGATGCGTTCCTGAGTAGCTGCAGCAAGTTTGTCTTTGATACCTGCAAGGGTTGCTGAGATATCAGCTTGAAACCGCTTTGCCGCCTTCGCCGCCGATTTCGATTGGCTTGTAGCGGCCCGAACGGTTTGGAACCCGAAGACGGCTGATACTATCGTTTGTGCGCGTTGGTCAGAAGACGGTCTGTGCCGATTTCGTGAGAATCAGATAAAATTTGTGACCTGTGAAACCTCTGAAGTGTTTTTGATTCAATCCAAATGGCGGAACATCCGACGGGGCGACATGAACATCGTGGGTATCGTTGACCTCGGCACGATCCAAGGAGTCCAACGGTACCAGGTTTTTGAATGTCAGGCCTACGGGTCAAAGGTTATAAGCAAAAACGCAATTTTGCTAATAACGTCGCCCCCTAGAGGCCGAATGACACCAAATTTTTATTGGGCACTCCTAGGCGAGGGTCGAAGCGCGTGACCGAGTTTGGTCTTCGGAAGTCGAAGCGTCTCCGAGATATAAGAAAACTTCCTGTTTGCGGCGTCGCCGCCGACTGCGATCGGCTAACGCGAAAAAGTTACCATCGACTGTCCACCGGGCAACCCCCGGTATGTGCGGATGTCATAATTCATTTCAAATGAAAACGCATTAAGAGATATGAGCAAAAACAATGTTTTCCCAGTTATGGCGCCCCCTAGTGGCCACGAGACACCAGATTTTGTTCGTGCGCTTGGGACCGAGTCTGGAGGCGTGCTACCAAATTTGGTTCCATTGCACCGAAGCGTTGCCGAGATATGAGCTCAAACGGAAAACGGCGTCGTCGCCGCAGATTTCGATTGGCTGTTACGGGCGAACGCTCATATTTCCGAAGACGGCTGATACTATCGTTTGTGCGCGTCGGTCAGAAGACGGTCTGTGTCGATTTTCGTGAGAATCGGACAAAATTCGCGACCCGTGAAACTTTTGGCGTGTTTTTGACATAATCCAAAATGGCGGAAAATCCATCATGGCGGAAATTGACGCCATAGGGTGCGTTGAAGTCGGCTCGGTCCAAGGATTCCAGCGATACCTTGTTTTCAATTATCGGACACGCGGTTCAAAAGTTACACGTGCAAATGTACTTCAAAGTTTGACCCGTTGGTGGCGCTAGAGCGTGGTTTGTGCTTAGATGAAACTTGGTCAAATTAATGTTGAGACTGTCCTTAAGCTGTGTGCAAAATTTCAAAACTTTTTACCGCACGGTTCTAGGGGCTGCCATAGACTCCCATGGCGGAATAATAATAATAATAATAGGGAAGAAAACGTACAAACACAATAGTGTCCTACGCAGCTTCGCTGCTTGGCCACTAATAATAATAATAGGGAAGAAAACGTACAAACACAATAGTGTCCTACGCAGCTTCGCTGCTTGGCACTAATAATAGGGAAGAAAAACGTACAAACACAATAGTGTCCTACGCAGCTTCGCTGCTTGGCCACTAATTAAAGCTGCAAGCAGCATTGTCGTGGCCAAGCAGGCAGTTCGGCAGCCCGGATAGGCCGCGTAAAACCGACGCGGTCGCGCCAGGCGCGCGGCACTGAGCGGTCGCGGCAGGTTTCGAGCCGAACGACCGAGGATCGGCGGAGATGCGAGGTCGGCTCCCGTTCGGCGGCTTCGCCGCCGATTTCGACGGCCTGTCGCGGGCGAGAGCCGTTGCCGGTCGCTCCAGAAATGGAGGCGTGGATGAGGCGTGGTCCGAAGGCGGCCCGTGCCGAATTTGGTGAAGATCGGATGAAATTTGGTGACCCGTGAAACCTTTTGATGTTTTTGATTAAATCCAATATGGCGGCCGAATCGATGACGATGACGTGACAAGTCGACCTGCACTATCACCAGACACCATTAGTACATTTTAATTCCAAACACATTGAGAGCTACAGGCCGAAATGCATGTTTTGCTAACTGCAGCGCCACCTAGAGGTCAAAGGTCACCGATTTCTTTGAGCGTCGTCCCGATGCGTTCCTGAGTAGCTGCAGCAAGTTTGGCTTTGATACCTGCAAGGGTTGCTGAGATATCAGCTTGAAACCGCTTTGCCGCCTTCGCCGCCGATTTTGATTGGCTGTAGCGGCCGAACGGTTTGGAACCCGAAGACGGCGGATACTATCGTTTGTGAGCGTCGGTCAGAAGACGGTCTGTGCCGATTTTTGTGAGAATCGGACAAAATTTGCGACCTGTGAACCTCTGAAGTGTTTTTGATAAAATCCAAAATGGCGGAACATCCGACGGGGCGACATGAACATCGTAGGTATCGTTGACCTCGGCACGATCCAAGGAGTCCAACGGTACCAGGTTTATGAATGTCAGGCACAAGGGTCAAAGGTTATAAGCAAAAAAACGCAATTTCGCTAATAACGTCGCCCCCTAGCGGCCGAATGACGCCAAATTTTTATTGCCCACTCCTAGGCGAGGGTCGAAGCGCGTGACCGAGTTTGGTCTTCGGAAGTCGAAGCGTCTTCGAGATATAAGAAACTTCCTGTTTTGCGGCGTCGCCGCCGACTGCGATCGGCCAACGCGAAAAGTTACCATCGACTGTCACCGGGGCAACCCCCGGTATGTGCGGATGTCACAATTTCATTTCAAATCAAAACGCATGGAGAGATATGAGCAAAAACAATGTTTTCCGAATTATAGCGCCCCCAGTGGCCACGAGACACCAGATTTTGTCCGTGCGCTTGGGACCGAGTCTGGAGGCGTGCTACCAAATTTGGTGTCATTGCTCCGAAGCGTTGCCGAGATATGAGCTCAAACGGAAAACGGCGCCGTCGCCGCCGATTTCGATTGGCTGTTACGGGCGAACGCTCATATTTTCCGAAGACGGCTGATACTATCGTTTGTGCGCGTCGGTCAGAAGACGGTCTGTGTCGATTTTCGTGAGAATCGGACAAAATTTGCGACCCGTGAAACTTTTGGCGTGTTTTTGACATAATCCAAAATGGCGGAAAATCCATCATGGCGGAAATTGACGCCATAGGGTGCGTTGAAGTCGGCTTGGTCCAAGGATTCCAGCGATACCTTGTTTTCAATTATCGGTCACGCGGTCCAAAAGTTACACGCGCAAACGTACTTCAAAGTTTGACCCGTTGGTGGCGCTAGACCGTGCTTGGTGAGTGCATGAAACTCAGTCAAAATAATGTTGAGACTGTCCTTAAGCTGTGTGCAAAATTTCAAAACTTTTTACCGCACGGTTCTAGGGGCTGCCATAGACTCCCATGGCGGAATAATAATAATAATAATAATAATAATAATTAAAGCTGCAAGCAGCATTGTCGTGGCCAAGCAGGCAGTTCGGCCGTCCAGACTTGTCACGCAACTAAACCTAGTCGCGTAAGCCCGACGGACCCGGTACCGGGTCCAGAATAGCGTTAAAGTGTTTACGGCGTATCAAAAGTTATTTACATGCTGCGGTCGGTTTTTATTCTAAATGTTTCCAAAAGACGAGGCTTCAAAGCTACCAAAACAACAGTCTAAGTGTATTTTTTCTCAAAGACAGTTTGTTCGGCAATAATTCAAACATTTAACTAAAAAAAAACAACAGCTGGGTGAATATACGGGACAGCCGAAACTAAATGCAGTGGTATTCTATATCCCCTCGCTCGATTGCATCATGTTAAGACAAAACAAACCAGAGGAGTTGATCCTTCCGCTCATACAAGCAAACATAGTCCGACACTAAACCAGCAAACGTAAGCCCCGTAGCAACGACGGTGCAAAAGTTCGCATTTTGTTGTTGACACGTG
Source organism: Planiliza haematocheilus (assembly GCA_005024645.1). Taxonomy (NCBI): domain Eukaryota; kingdom Metazoa; phylum Chordata; class Actinopteri; order Mugiliformes; family Mugilidae; genus Planiliza; species Planiliza haematocheilus. The sequence goes on along the minus strand of SRSE01000942.1, from coordinate 44,049 downwards.
TGTGTTTATGTCTCAATATTACATCAAATTACAAAGCAGATTTCCCTACCCTTTCGTGGCCATTTTGAGTCTGCCCGGTGAACGCTCCGCTCAAAACAAACAGCACGGGGAGCCCGCATTGTGTCGTCACTGCTCGATTTCATACACGGTCCTTTGCTTCCATCTGCTGGTTGTATGTTGGTACTGCAGCGTAAATTACACTGCAGCTGAGATGACAAGCTTTCGATTGAGGTCTCATTTACCGAGATAAACCTCTGGTTACCCTCGACTTTTTTCGATGCGTTTTTTTTTGTTCTAATGCCTGCCACGACACCAGGTCAGATACAGTTGTAATCATTATGTAGGTCTACTCATAAATGAGAGTGGTTAAGTGTCATTTATGAGTAGACCTGAGGAGAACACACATTAAGCACTTTAATGTGTGTTCTGTACAAGTTCAAGAACCATTCTTATGCATTTTCTGAGTCATTCACCTTTGTTTTAGGCACAAAAAAATTTTAGCTGGTAAAAATCTACTGTGGCCAAAAAAGTTAACTTCAGGCCCTGGTTATCTTCTTACAAACAGGCGAAAAATTAGGCGAGGATAGACATTTCACATTTCTCCTTTCATTTCATACACAATTTCATACACAATTAAATCAAGTATAGTAACAGATACAACATTTCTGACACTGGGAATAGATTCCCAGAGGTCTCTAGATGTCCCCAGACACCAAGGACATGCATATGAACTTAAATGAGACTTAACCAGTCTCATTTATGAGTAGACCTGACAGAACACACATTAAGCACTTTAATGTGTGTTCTGTACAAGTTCAAGAACCATGCTTATGCATTTCTGAGTCATTCACCTTTGTTTTAGGCACAAAAAAGTTTTGGCTGGTAAAAAACTACTGTGGCCAAAAAGTTAACTTCAGGCCCTGGTTATCCTCTTACAAATAGGGGAAAAATTAGGCGAGGATAGACATTTCACATTTCTCCTTTCATTTCATACAATTAAATCAAGTATAGTAACAGATACAACATTTCTGACACTGGGAATAGATTCCCCGAGGTCTGTAGATGTCCCCAGACACCAAGGACATGCATATGAACCATGCAATTGTGTAACAATTCTTCATTTACTTTGGGAATGTATTTTTAGGCGTGTTTCTTAAAATATGCTTAGGGGTTAACAGGTTAAGCTGTCACAGCAGGTTTCAAGTCAAACAACACAGGATCGGTCGAGATACGAGGTCAACTCCAGTTCGGCGGCTCTGCCGCCGATTTCGACGGCCTGTCGCGGGCGAAAGCTGTTACCAGTCGCTCCAGAAAGCAAGGCATTGATGAGGCGTGGTCCGAAGGCGGCCTGTGCCAGATTTGGTGAAGATCAGATGAAATTTGGTGACCTGTGAAAACTTTTTGATGTTTTTAATGAAATCCAATATGGCGGCCGAATCGATGACGATGACGTCACAAGTCGACCTGCACTATCACCAGACACCATTAGTACATTTTAATTCCAAACACATCGAGAAATACAGGCCAAAATGTATGTTTGCTAATTGCAGCGCCACCTAGAGGTCAAAGGTCACCAATTTCTTCGAGCGTCGTCCCGATGCGTTCCTGAGTAGCTGCAGCAAGTTTGGCTTTGATACCTGCAAGGGTTGCCTAGATACCAGCTTGAAACCGCTTTGCCGCCTTCGCCGCCGATTTCGATCGGCTTGTAGCGGCCGAACGGTTTGGAACCCGAAGACGGCCGATACTATCGTTTGTGCGCGTTGGTCAGAAGACGGTCTGTTGCCGATTTTCGTGAGAATCAGATAAAATTGCGACCTGTGAAACCTCTGAAGTGTTTTTGATTCAATCCAAATGGCGGAACATCCGACGGGGCGACATGACATCGTGGGTATCGTTGACCTCGGCACGATCCAAGGAGTCCAACGGTACCAGGGTTTTGAATGTCAGGCCTACGGGTTCAAAGGTTATAAGCAAAAACGCAATTTTGCTAATAACGTCGCCCCCTAGCGGCCGAATGACGCCAAATTTTTATTGGGCACTCCTAGGCGAGGGTCGAAGCGCGTGACCGAGTTTGGTCTTCGGAAGTCGAAGCGTCTCCGAGATATAAGAAAACTTCCTGTTTTGCGGCGTCGCTGCCGACTGCGATCGGCCAACGCGAAAAGTTACCATCGACTGTCACCGGGGCAACCCACGGTATGTGCGGATGTCACAATTTCATTTCAAATCAAAACGCATCGAGAGATATGAGCAAAACAATGTTTTCTCAATTATAGCGCCCCCCAGTGGCCACGACACACCAGATTTTGTCCGTGCGCTTGGGACCGAGTCTGGAGGCGTGCTACCAAATTTGGTGTCATTGCTCCGAAGCGTTGCCGAGATATGAGCTCAAACGGAAAACGGCGCCGTCGCCGCCGATTTCGATTGGCTGTTACGGGCGAACGCTCATATTTCCGAAGACGGCTGATACTATCGTTTGTGCGCGTCGGTCAGAAGACGGTCTGTGTCGATTTTCGTGAGAATCGGACAAAATTTGCGACCCGTGAAACTTTTGGCGTGTTTTGACATAATTCAAAATGGCGGAAAATCCATCATGGCGGAAATTGACGCCATAGGGTGCGTTGAAGTCGCTTGGTCCAAGGATTCCAGCGATACCTTGTTTTCAATTATCGGACACGCGGTTCAAAAGTTACACGCGCAAATGTACTTCAAAGTTTGACCCGTTGGTGGCGCTAGAGCGTGGTTTGTGCTTAGATGAAACTTGGTCAAATTAATGTTGAGACTGTCCTTAAGCTGTGTGCAAAATTTCACAACTTTTTACCGCACGGTTCTAGGGGCTGCCATAGACTCCCATGGCGGAATAATAATAATAATAATAATAGGGAAGAAAACGTACAAACACAATAGTGTCCTACGCAGCTTCGCTGCTTGGCCACTAATAATAATAATAATAGGGAAGAAAACGTACAAACACAATAGTGTCCTACGCAGCTTCGCTGCTTGGCCACTAATAATAATAGGGAAGAAAACGTACAAACACAATAGTGTCCTACGCAGCTTCGCTGCTTGGCCACTAATAATAATAGGGAAGAAAACGTACAAACACAATAGTGTCCTACGCAGCTTCGCTGCTTGGCCACTAATAATAATAGGGAAGAAAACGTACAAACACAATAGTGTCCTACGCAGCTTCGCTGCTTGGCCACTAATTAAAGCTGCAAGCAGCATTGTCGTGGCCAAGCAGACAGTTCGGCAAGCCCGGACAGGCCGCGTAAACCGACGCGGTCGCGCCAGACGCGCGGCACTGAGCGGTCGCGGCAGGTTTCGAGCCGAACGACCGAGGATCGGCGGAGATGCGAGGTCGGCTCCCGTTCGGCGGCTTCGCCGCCGATTTCGACGGCCTGTCGCGGGCGAAAGCCGTTGCCGGTCGCTCCAGAAATGGAGGCGTTGATGAGGCGTGGTCCGAAGGCGGCCCGTGCCGAATTTGGTGAAGATCGGATGAAATTTGTGACCCGTGAAAACTTTTTGATGTTTTTGATTAAATCCAATATGGCGGCCGAATCGATGACGATGACGTGACAAGTCGACCTGCACTATCACCAGACACCATTAGTACATTTTAATTCCAAACCCATCGAGAGCTACAGGCCAAAATGCATGTTTTGCTAACTGCAGCGCCACCTAGAGGTCAAAGGTCACCAATTTCTTTGAGCGTCGTCCTGATGCGTTCCTGAGTAGCTGCAGCAAGTTTGGCTTTGATACCTGCAAGGGTTGCTGAGATATCAGCTTGAAACCGCTTTGCCGCCTTCGCCGCCGATTTCGATTGGCTGTAGCGGCCGAACGGTTTGGAACCCGAAGACGGCCGATACTATCGTTTGTGCGCGTCGGTCAGAAGACGGTCTGTGCCGATTTTGTGAGAATCAGACAAAATTTGCGACCTGTGAAACCTCTGAAGTGTTTTTGATAAAATCCAAATGGCGGAACATCCGACGGGGCGACATGAACATCGCAGGTATCGTTGACCTCGGCACGATCCAAGGAGTCCAACGGTAACCAGGTTTATGAATGTCAGGCCTACGGGTCAAAGGTTATAAGCAAAAATGCAATTCGCTAATAACGTCGCCCCCTAGCGGCCGACTGACGCCAAATTTTTATTGCCCACTCCTAGGCGAGGGTCGAAGCGCGTGACCGAGTTTGGTCTTCGGAAGTCGAAGCGTCTCCGAGATATAAGAAAACTTCCTGTTTTGCGGCGTCGCCGCCGACTGCGATCGGCCAACGCGAAAAGTTGCCATCGACTGTCACCGGGGCAACCCCCGGTATGTGCGGACGTCACAATTTCATTTCAAATAAAAACGCATGGAGAGATATGAGCAAAAACAATGTTTTCCGAATTATAGCGCCCCCCAGTGGCCACGAGACACCAGATTTTGTCCGTGCGCTTGGGAGCGAGTCTGGAGGCGTGCTACCAAATTTGGTGTCATTGCTCCGAAGCGTTGCCGAGATACGAGCTCAAACGGAAAACTGCGCCGTCGCCGCCGATTTTGATTGGCTGTTACGGGCGAACGCTCATATTTCCGAAGACGGCTGATACTATCGTTTGTGCGCGTCGGTCAGAAGACGGTCTGTGTCGATTTTCGTGAGAATCGGACAAAATTTGTGACCCGTGAAACTTTTGGCGTGTTTTTGACATAATCCAAAATGGCGGAAAATCCATCATGGCGGAAATTGACGCCATAGGGTGCGTTGAAGTCGGCTTGGTCCAAGGATTCAGCGATACCTTGTTTTCAATTATCGGACGCGCGGTTCAAAAGTTACACGCGCAAATGTACTTCAAAGTTTGACCCGTTGGTGGCGCTAGACCGTGCTTGGTGAGTGCATGAAACTCAGTCAAATTAATGTTGAGACTGTCCTTAAGCTGTGTGCAAAATTTCAAAACTTTTACCGCACGGTTCTAGGGGCTGCCATAGACTCCATGGCGGAATAATAATAACTAGACAATTCCCCTGCGGGAAATCGCGAGAGTGGGGCTGTGTCTGCAATGAAGCTGCAGACGCCTGATAGTAACTTTTGTGCGCATTGATCAGAAGACAGTCTGTGCCAATTTCCGTGAGAATCGGACAAAATTTGTGACTGCTGAAAATTAGTTTCGTTTTTCAACAAAATCGTGAATTGCGAAAAATCTATCTGATGCATTATGACGTCATGTGGTGCGTTGCAATCGTCATGATCCAAGGATTCCAACGATACCTTGTTTTCAAAAATCGGACGCACGGTTCAAAAGTTACATGCACAAATGTACTTCGGACTTTGACCCGTTGGTGGCGCTAGACCGTACTTAGTGCTTACATGCAACCCAGTCAAAGTAATATTGAGACTGGCCTTAAGCTATGTGCCAAATTTCACAACTTTTTACCATACGGTTCTATGGGGAAAACATTAGTCTGTACTTAAACGTCCTGAGGTAGGCCTCATACATTAAGCACCTCGTCCCAACCTGGATTCGAACTGGGTCCTCCCGTCTCGTAGTCAACGTTATTAACCGCTCGACTATCCGACGTGAATGTGCGCAATGTGTTAACTGCAGCTTTAACTGCACTGCTGGTCTGTTGGCTGTGGTAGGCTCCCACTAGTGTCGCGGCGAATTAGCCAATTCCCAAACGGACCCGCAAATTGATACATACATCCGCTGCGGACATTGATACATACATCTGCTACGTGTCCTCAGCGGATGTATGTATCAATGTCCGCAGCGGATGTATGTATCAATTTGCGCCGCGGAGGTGAGGCTTCAATCGCGGATGCGGAGCAGCGCGGAGCCACGGCGGAGTTCCTGAGTGCATCTGGACCCCGATACGGGTCCGTTTCGCGGGTCCGTTCCGGAAACCGACATACATCCACGGCAGGTCCGCTGCGCAGTCCTTTGCTGTGTGGGATGATGCACGTTTATGCTTGTTGAACTAGTGGTACTTATTGCCTCTGCGAAGGAGGTTATGTTTGTTGACTTTCAACTTGTGAAGGTTTTATTTCACTTACACTGACACGTGTTGTCGTCCAGTCGACTTGTCTTCTCCACAGATCACATAACTCCTCTGTGCTGCCGCTGCACACGCTGCGTTTCTCTCTCTCTCTCTCTCTCTCTCTCCCTCGCTGTGTGTGAAGAGCAGCCCCGCCCCTCAGTGATCAGAGCGACAGAGCGGAGGTTTTATTTTTATTTTATTTTTTTCAGAGAGAGACCGAGAGCAGTGCAGGGACATCTAATATGTTAGCATGTTGGCATATGTTAACGTATGCTAACTAACATATGCTAACTTCCGTCGAAGTTAGCATATGTTAGCATATCCGCCACAGGCCTCGCTCCGTCCTTTTTTTTTTTTTTTTTTCCCGAAGCCTCGCTCCCTCTGTGTGTGTGTGCGCGTGTGTGACGTCAGTGAGACAGAGCGGGAAACAGCCCTCCCCCTCCTTAACTGCTGCTGCGCAGGTGCTTTGATTAACCAAGAAGCACAGAACCACTCCCTCGAACCACTGCCATTTACTAAAAACGTATGCCAGTTACTCACAAACTTTTTTCACAGTGACTACCACAAGGCTTCCATGAACACAGACATGTATTTTTTATTCTTCCTAGTGTAAAAAAAGTGGACATTCTAGCGAGTTGAAAACTACCGTCCGTTAAACTTCTGTGACGAAAAACTTTGCTGAATTAACATTGGGTCCTATGGAGCAGTTAGGCTGTCCACTCCTCACTTCTAGGCTTCTCATTCAAAAACTGTGAATCCTATCGGTTAGGTAGACACATTGTAGGCATCAGGACAAGTATGACTACTACTTTGGAGAAAATTTTGTGTGTAGAGTGAAATTTGTGGAAGCAATCACAGTTTTAAAAAAATATTTTGAACATTTTTTCAGAGCAGCCCGCCCTCTAACTGTTGGGCCTCTCACTCTAGCGCGAACATTCCGCGCAATACACACCCATTATAAACCCCAAAAAAACAATATTCGCGACTATGTCGCGAATAGCTCCGACCTGGAGAAACTGAATAATAGCACACCCGCCCCGATCGATACGCACGTTTGATGTATTTTTCGTGTATGTGCGATGAACTGTGCGGGAGGAGATAGCGACCGAAAATCCGTGGGAATAATAATAATAAAAATAGACGACAATAACAAGTAGTGGGCTGTGCTTCGCACAGCCCACTACTGACCCCTATAGCTTTGCTATATGGGGGTCAGTAGTGGGCTGTGCTTGCACAGCCCCACTAATAATAATAATAATAATAATAATAATAACTAGACAATTCCCCTGCGGGAAATCGCGAGAGTGGGGCTGTGTCGGCAGCAGTTTGCGCTAAGATGACATGATACAACACTACGATGCTACGATGCTAACATGCTACAATTTTTCACCTAATCTTATCCTCGCAGTTGCTATTGCAGAGGCTGTAGTAGTGCTTCGCACAGCCCACTACTGGCCCTATAGCTTTGCTATATGGGTCAGTAGTACATGCAGCAGACCCCTCCCAGCTCCACCTGAAAGCCAGCATCAGGCTAAGTCATTGGTCGGCTAATAGTTAACATATATTAGCAGTGAAGTTATGTTGGGCACAAACACACTTAACACATGGATAATTCTAGAAATCCCAACTGATTGGGGAAGGGGGGAGGGGTCATAGAGTCATGTTCTGGCACCCTAATATAGTCCTGTATTGATTGAAGTGGTCATAATGTTTTGGCAGCCTGTGACTGTCATGTAAAAATGGAGTGGAGGGGTCATAGTGTCAGGTGTGGCCTAGGCTAAGAGGAATAATAATTAAAACATATTTTTATTGAACTTCCTGTCGTTCACCAGTTTCTGATATTTTAGCTGTGTATAACGCAGCATTTCACTGAAGTTGTAGCCTAACAGATGGCATATTTTATGTCTGCACCGACCTGGCGCCTGTATAAAGCACTAAATTAGGTTTTGACCACATAATGAATGTAGTAACCTAACAAAAACATAGACTATAACCTATAACATTTCATAAATGTTAATGTCAATTTTATATTTCCATTAAGCTATCACTTTTGTACAGTAAATGCATGACTTGAACATTTTCTGTTGACAATATTGTTAGGTTAAAAATACAAGGCAATGCAGATTTAAGATTACACCATTGCTGTAGTAGCCAGGCTAAGCCCAGTGATAGCCTCGTTTATATATACTATAGTTTAGTTTATCCTACAACATGAACAGAAGGGATTTTGAAAATGAGATAAACGGGTCCAAAACGGACCCGTGCCGAATGAGCCATATGAGTCCGCTGCGTGTCCGCAGCGGATGTATGTATCAATTTGCGGGTCCCAAACGGACCCGCCGCGGAAGTGAGGCTTTAATCGCGGATGCGGAGCAGCGCGGAGCCACGGCGGAGTTCCTGAGTGCATCTGGACCCCGATACGGGTCCGTTCCGGAAGCCGACATACATCCGCGGCAGGTCCGCTGCGCAGTCCTTTTGCTGTGTGGGATGATGCACGTTTATGCTTGTTGAACTAGTGGTACTTATTGCCTCTGCGAAGGAGGTTATGTTTGTTGACTTTCAACTTGTGAAGGTTTTATTTCACTTACACTGACACGTGTTGTCGTCCAGTCGACTTGTCTTCTCCACAGATCACTTAACTCCTCTTTGCTGCCGCTGCACACGCTGCGTTTCTCTTTTCTCTCTCTCTCCCTCGCTGTGTGTGAAGAGCAGCCCCGCCCTCAGTGATCAGAGCGACAGAGCGGAGGTTTTATTTTTATTTTATTTTTTTCAGAGAGAGACCGAGAGCAGTGCAGGGACATCTAATATGTTAGCATGTTGGCATATGTTAACGTATGCTAACTAACATATGCTAACTTCCGTCGAAGTTAGCATATGTTAGCATATGCGCCACAGGCCTCGCTCCGTCCTTTTTCTTTCTTTTTTTTTTTTTCCCAAGCCTCGCTCCCTCTGTGTGTGTGCGCGTGTGTGACGTCAGTGAGACAGAGCGGGAAACAGCCCTCCCCCTCCTTAACTGCTGCTGCGCAGGTGCTTTGATTAACCAAGAAGCACAGAACCACTCCCTCGAACCACTGCCATTTACTAAAAACGTATGCCAGTTACTCACAAACTTTTTTCACAGTGACTACCACAAGGCTTCCATGAACACAGACATGTATTTTTTATTCTTCCTAGTGTAAAAAAAGTGGACATTCTAGCGAGTTGAAAACTACCGTCCGTTAAACTTCTGTGACGAAAAACTTTGCTGAATTAACATTGGGTCCTATGGAGCAGTTAGGCTGTCCACTCCTCACTTCTAGGCTTCTCATTCAAAAACTGTGAATCCTATCGGTTAGGTAGACACATTGTAGGCATCAGGACAAGTATGACTACTAATTTGGAGAAAATTTTGTGTGTAGAGTGAAATTTGTGGAAGCAATCGCAGTTTTAAAAAAATATTTTGAACATTTTTTCAGAGCAGCCCGCCCTCTAACTGTTGGGCCTCTCACTCTAGCGCGAACATTCCGCGCAATACACACCCATTATAAACCCGAAAAAACAATTTTCGCGACTATGTCGAAAATAGTTCCGACCTGGAGAAACTGAATAATAGCACACCCGCCCCGATCGATACGCACGTTTTGATGTATTTTTCGTGTATGTGCGATGAACTGTGCGGGAGGAGATAGCGACCGAAAATCCGTGGGAATAATAATAAAAATAGACGACAATAACAAGTAGTGGGCTGTGCTTGCACAGCCCCACTAATAATAATAGGGAAGAAAACGTACAAACACAATAGTGTCCTACGCAGCTTCGCTGCTTGGCCACTAATTAAAGCTGCAAGCAGCATTGTCGTGGCCAAGCAGACAGTTCGGCCGTCCAGACTTGTCACGCAACTAAACGCAGTCGCGTAAGCCCGACGGACCCGGTACCGGGTCCAGAATAGCGTTAAAGTGTTTACGGCGTATCAAAAGTTATTTACATGCTGCGGTCGGTTTTTATTCTAAATGTTTCCAAAAGACGAGGCTTCAAAGCTACCAAAACAACAGTCTAAGTGTATTGTTCTCAAAGACAGTTTGTTCGGCAATAATTCAAACATTTAACTAAAAAAAAAAACAACAGCTGGGTGAATATACGGGACAGCCGAAACTAAATGCAGTGGTATTCTATATCCCCTCGCTCGATTGTATCATGTTAAGACAAAACAAACCAGAGGAGTTGATCCTTCCGCTCATACAAAGCAAAACATAGTCCGACACTAAACCAGCAAACGTAAGCCCCGTAGCAACGACGGTGCAAAAGTTCGCATTTTGTTGTTGACACGTGTGTGTTTATGTCTCAATATTACATCAAATTACAAAGCAGATTTCCCTACCCTTTCGTGGCCATTTTGAGTCTGCCCGGTGAACGCTCCGCTCAAAACAAACAGCACGGCAGTCCGCATTGTGTCATCACTGCTCGATTTCATACACGGTCCTTTGCTTCCATCTGCTGGTTGTATGTTGGTACTGCAGCGTAAATTACACTGCAGCTGAGATGACAAGCTTTCGATTGAGGTCTCATTTACCGAGGTAAACCTCTGGTTACCTCGACTTTTTTCGATGCGTTTTTTTTTGTTCTAAATGCCTGCCACGACACCAGGTCAGATACAGTTGTAATCATTATGTAGGTCTTCTCATAAATGAGAGTGGTTAAGTGTCATTTATGAGTAGACCTGAGAGAACACACATTAAGCACTTTAATGTGTGTTCTGTACAAGTTCAAGAACCATTCTTATGCATTTTCTGAGTCATTCACCTTTGTTTTAGGCACAAAAAAATTTTAGCTGGTAAAAATCTACTGTGGCCAAAAAAGTTAACTTCAGGCCCTGGTTATCCTCTTACAAACAGGCGAAAAATTAGGCGAGGATAGACATTTCACATTTCTCCTTTCATTTCATACACAATTTCATACACAATTAAATCAAGTATAGTAACAGATACAACATTTCTGACACTGGGAATAGATTCCCAGAGGTCTCTAGATGTCCCCAGACACCAAGGACATGCATATGAACTTAAATGAGACTTAACCAGTCTCATTCATGAGTAGACCTGACAGAACACACATTAAGCACTTTAATGTGTGTTCTGTACAAGTTCAAGAACCATGCTTATGCATTTTCTGAGTCATTCACCTTTGTTTTAGGCACAAAAAAGTTTTGGCTGGTAAAAAACGACTGTGGCCAAAAAAGTTAACTTCAGGCCCTGGTTATCCTCTTACAAATAGGGGAAAAATTAGGCGAGGATAGACATTTCACATTTCTCCTTTCATTTCATACAATTAAATCAAGTATAGTAGCAGATACAACATTTCTGACACTGGGAATAGATTCCCCGAGGTCTGTAGATGTCCCCAGACACCAAGGACATGCATATGAACCATGCAATTGTGTAACAATTCTTCATTTACTTTGGGAATGTATTTTTAGGCGTGTTTCTTAAAATATGCTTAGGGGTTAACAGGTTAAGCTGTCACAGCAGGTTTCAAGTCAAACAACACGGGATCGGTCGAGATACGAGGTCAACTCCAGTTCGGCGGCTCTGCCGCCGATTTCGACGGCCTGTCGCGGGCGAAAGCTGTTGCCAGTCGCTCCAGAAAGCAAGGCATTGATGAGGCGTGGTCCGAAGGCGGCCTGTGCCAGATTTGGTGAAGATCAGATGAAATTTGTGACCCGTGAAAACGTTTTGATGTTTTTGATGAAATCCAATATGGCGGCCGAATCGATGACGATGACGTGACAAGTCGACCTGCACTATCACCAGACACCATTAGTACATTTTAATTCCAAACACATCGAGAAATACAGGCCAAAATGCATGTTTTGCTAATTGCAGCGCCACCTAGAGGTCAAAGGTCACCAATTTCTTCGAGCGTCGTCCCGATGCGTTCCTGAGTAGCTGCAGCAAGTTTGGCTTTGATACCTGCAAGGGTTGCCTAGATACCAGCTTGAAACCGCTTTGCCGCCTTCGCCGCCGATTTCGATCGGCTGTAGCGGCCGAACGGTTTGGAACCCGAAGACGGCTGATACTATCGTTTGTGCGCGTCGGTCAGAAGACGGCCTGTGCCGATTTTGGTGAGAATCAGACAAAATTTGCGACCTGTGAAACCTCTGAAGTGTTTTTGATTCAATCCAAAATGGCGGAACATCCGACGGGGCGACATGAACATCGTGGGTATCGTTGACCTCGGCACGATCCAAGGACTCCAACGGCACCAGGGTTTTGAATGTCAGGCCTACGGGTCAAAGGTTATAAGCAAAAACGCAATTTTGCTAATAACGTCGCCCCCTAGCGGCCGAATGACACCAAATTTTTATTGCGCACTCCTAGGCGAGGGTCGAAGCGCGTGACCGAGTTTGGTCTTCGGAAGTCGAAGCGTCTCCGAGATATAAGAAAACTTCCTGTTTTGCGGCGTCGCCGCCGACTGCGATCGGCCAACGCGAAAAGTTGCCATCGACTGTCACCGGGGCAACCCCCGGTATGTGCGGATGTCACAATTTCATTTCAAATCAAAACGCATCGAGAGATATGAGCAAAAACAATGTTTTCTCAATTATAGCGCCCCCCAGTGGCCACGAGACACCAGATTTTGTCCGTGCGCTTGGGACCGAGTCTGGAGGCGTGCTACCAAATTTGGTGTCATTGCTCCGAAGCGTTGCCGAGATATGAGCTCAAACGGAAAACGGCGCCGTCGCGCCGATTTCGATTGGCTGTTACGGGCGAACGCTCATATTTCCGAAGACGGCTGATACTATCGTTTGTGCGCGTCGGTCAGAAGACGGTCTGTGTCGATTTTCGTGAGAATCGGACAAAATTTGCGACCCGTGAAACTTTTGGCGTGTTTTTGACATAATCCAAAATGGCGGAAAATCCATCATGGCGGAAATTGACGCCATAGGGTGCGTTGAAGTCGGCTTGGTCCAAGGATTCCAGCGATACCTTGTTTTCAATTATCGGACACGCGGTTCAAAAGTTACACGCGCAAATGTACTTCAAAGTTTGACCCGTTGGTGGCGCTAGACCGTGCTTGGTGAGTGCATGAAACTCAGTCAAAATAATGTTGAGACTGTCCTTAAGCTGTGTGCAAAATTTCAAAACTTTTTACCGCACGGTTCTAGGGGCTGCCATAGACTCCCATGGCGGAATAATAATAATAATAATAGGGAAGAAAACGTACAAACACAATAGTGTCCTACGCAGCTTCGCTGCTTGGCCACTAATTAAAGCTGCAAGCAGCATTGTCGTGGCCAAGCAGACAGTTCGGCAAGCCCGGATAGGCCGCGTAAACCGACGCGGTCGCGCCAGACGCGCGGCACTGAGCGGTCGCGGCAGGTTTCGAGCCGAACGACCGAGGATCGGCGGAGATGCGAGGTCGGCTCCAGTTCGGAGGCTTCGCCGCCGATTTCGACGGCCTGTCGCGGGCGAAAGCCGTTGCCAGTCGCTCCAGAAATCGAGGCGTTGATGAGGCGTGGTCCGAAGGCGGCCCGTGCCGAATTTGGTGAAGATCGGATGAAATTTGTGACCCGTGAAAACTTTTTGATGTTTTTGATGAAATCCAATATGGCGGCCGAATCGATGACGATGACGTGACAAGTCGACCTGCACTATCACCAGACACCATTAGTACATTTTAATTCCAAACACATCGAGAGCTACAGGCCAAAATGCATGTTTTGCTAACTGCAGCGCCACCTAGAGGTCAAAGGTCACCGATTTCTTTGAGCGTCGTCCTGATGCGTTCCTGAGTAGCTGCAGCAAGTTTGGCTTTGATACCTGCAAGGGTTGCCGAGATATCAGCTTGAAACCGCTTTGCCGCCTTCGCCGCCGATTTCGATCGGCTGTAGCGGCCGAACGGTTTGGAACCCGAAGACGGCCGATACTATCGTTTGTGCGCGTCGGTCAGAAGACGGTCTGTGCCGATTTTTGTGAGAATCAGACAAAATTTGCGACCTGTGAAACCTCTGAAGTGTTTTTGATAAAATCCAAAATGGCGGAACATCCGACGGGGCGACATGAACATCGTAGGTATCGTTGACCTCGGCACGATCCAAGGAGTCCAACGGTACCAGGTTTATGAATGTCAGGCCCAAGGGTCAAAGGTTATAAGCAAAAACGCAATTTCGCTAATAACGTCGCCCCCTAGCGGCCGAATGACGCAAAATTTTTATTGCCCACTCCTAGGCGAGGGTCGAAGCGCGTGACCGAGTTTGGTCTTCGGAAGTCGAAGCGTCTCCGAGATATAAGAAAACTTACTGTTTTGCGGCGTCGCCGCCGACTGCGATCGGCCAACGCGAAAAGTTACCATCGACTGTCACCGGGGCAACCCCCGGTATGTGCGGATGTCACAATTTCATTTCAAATCAAAACGCATGGAGAGATATGAGCAAAAACAATGTTTTCCGAATTATAGCGCCCCCCAGTGGCCACGAGACACCAGATTTTGTCCGTGCGCTTGGGACCGAGTCTGGAGGCGTGCTACCAAATTTGGTGTCATTGCTCCGAAGCGTTGCCGAGATACGAGCTCAAACGGAAAACGGCGCCGTCGCCGCCAATTTCGATTGGCTGTTACGGGCGAACGCTCATATTTCCGAAGACGGCTGATACTATCGTTTGTGCGCGTCGGTCAGAAGACGGTCTGTGTCGATTTTCGTGAGAATCGGACAAAATTTGCGACCCGTGAAACTTTTGGCGTGTTTTTGACATAATCCAAAATGGCGGAAAATCCATCATGGCGGAAATTGACGCCATAGGGTGCGTTGAAGTCGGCTTGGTCCAAGGATTCCAGCGATACCTTGTTTTCAATTATCGGTCACGCGGTCAAAAGTTACACGCGCAAACGTACTTCAAAGTTTGACCCGTTGGTGGCGCTAGACCGTGCTTGGTGAGTGCATGAAACTCAGTCAAAATAATGTTGAGACTGTCCTTAAGCTGTGTGCAAAATTTCAAAACTTTTTACCGCACGGTTCTAGGGGCTGCCATAGACTCCCATGGCGGAATAATAATAATAATAATATAATAATAATAATAATAATTAAAGCTGCAAGCAGCATTGTCGTGGCCAAGCAGGCAGTTCGGCCGTCCAGACTTGTCACGCAACTAAACCTAGTCGCGTAAGCCCGACGGACCCGGTACCGGGTCCAGAATAGCGTTAAAGTGTTTACGGCGTATCAAAAGTTATTTACATGCTGCGGTCGGTTTTTATTCTAAATGTTTCCAAAAGACGAGGCTTCAAAGCTACCAAAACAACAGTCTAAGTGTATTTTTCTCAAAGACAGCTTGTTCGGCAATAATTCAAACATTTAACTAAAAAAAAAACAACAGCTGGGTGAATATACGGGACAGCCGAAACTAAATGCAGTGGTATTCTATATCCCCTCGATCGATTGCATCATGTTAAGACAAAACAAACCAGAGGAGTTGATCCTTCCGCTCATACAAAGCAAAACATAGTCCGACACTAAACCAGCAAACGTAAGCCCCGTAGCAACGACGGTGCAAAAGTGTTGTTGACACGTGTGTGTTTATGTCTCAATATTCCATCAAATAACAAAGCAGATTTCCCTACCCTTTCGTGGCCATTTTGAGTCTGCCCGGTGAACGCTCCGCTCAAAACAAACAGCACGGGAGCCGGCATTGTGTCGTCACTGCTCGATTTCATACACGGTCCTTTGCTTCCATCTGCTGGTTGTATGTTGGTACTGCAGCGTAAATTACACTGCAGCTGAGATGACAAGCTTTCGATTGAGGTCTCATTTTCCGAGGTAAACCTCTGGTTACCTCGACTTTTTTCGATGCGTTTTTTTTTGTTCTAAATGCCTGCCACGACACCAGGTCAGATACAGTTGTAATCATTATGTAGGTCTACTCATAAATGAGACTGGTTAAGTGTCATTTATGAGTAGACCTGACAGAACACACATTAAGCACTTTAATGTGTGTTCTGTACAAGTTCAAGAACCATTCTTATGCATTTTCTGAGTCATTCACCTTTGTTTTAGGCACAAAAAATTTTTAGCTGGTAAAAATCTACTGTGGCCAAAAAAGTTAACTTCAGGCCCTGGTTATCCTCTTACAAACAGGCGAAAAATTAGGCGAGGATAGACATTTCACATTTCTCCTTTCATTTCATACACAATTTCATACACAATTAAATCAAGTATAGTAACAGATACAACATTTCTGACACTGGGAATAGATTCCCAGAGGTCTCTAGATGTCCCCAGACACCAAGGACATGCATATGAACTTAAATGAGACTTAACCAGTCTCATTTATGAGTAGACCTGACAGAACACACATTAAGCACTTTAATGTGTGTTCTGTACAAGTTCAAGAACCATTCTTATGCATTTTCTGAGTCATTCACCTTTGTTTTAGGCACAAAAAAGTTTGGCTGGTAAAAAACTACTGTGGCCAAAAAGTTAACTTCAGGCCCTGGTTATCCTCTTACAAATAGGGGAAAAATTAGGCGAGGATAGACATTTCACATTTCTCCTTTCATTTCATACAATTAACTCAGGTATAGTAGCAGATACAACATTTCTGACACTGAGAATAGATTCCCCGAGGTCTGTAGATGTCCCCAGACACCAAGGACATGCATATGAACCATGCAATTGTGTAACAATTCTTCATTTACTTTGGGAATGTATTTTTAGGCGTGTTTCTTAAAATGTACTTAGGGGTTAACAGGTTAAGCTGTCACAGCAGGTTTCAAGTCAAACAACACAGCATCGGTCGAGATACGAGGTCAACTCCAATTCGGCGGCTCTGCCGCCAATTTCGACGGCCTGTCGCGGGCGAAAGCTGTTGCCAGTCGCTCCAGAAAGCAAGGCATTGATGAGGCGTGGTCCGAAGGCGGCCTGTGCCAGATTTGGTGAAGATCAGATGAAATTTGTGACCCGTGAAAACTTTTTGATGTTTTTGATGAAATCCAATATGGCGGCCGAATCGATGACGATGACGTCACAAGTCGACCTGCACTATCACCAGACACCATTAGTACATTTTAATTCCAAACACATCGAGAGCTACAGGCCAAAATGCATGTTTTGCAAATTGCAGCGCCACCTAGAGGTCAAAGGTCACCAATTTCTTTGAGCGTCGTCCTGATGCGTTCCTGAGTAGCTGCAGCAAGTTTGTCTTTGATACCTGCAAGGGTTGCTGAGATATCAGCTTGAAACCGCTTTGCCGCCTTCGCCGCCGATTTCGATTGGCTGTAGCGGCCGAACGGTTTGGAACCCGAAGACGGCTGATACTATCGTTTGTGCGCGTCGGTCAGAAGACGGCCTGTGCCGATTTTGGTGAGAATCAGACAAAATTTGTGACCTGTGAAACCGTGGAAGTGTTTTTGATTCAATCCAAAATGGCGGAACATCCGACGGGGCGACATGAACATCGTGGGTATCTTTGACCTCGGCACGATCCAAGGACTCCAACGGCACCAGGGTTTTGAATGTCAGGCCTACGGGTCAAAGTTTATAAGCAAAAACGCAATTTTGCTAATAACGTCGCCCCCTAGCGGCCGAATGACACCAAATTTTTATTGCGTACTCCTAGGCGAGGGTCGAAGCGCGTGACCAGGTTTGGTCTTCGGAAGTCGAAGCGTCTCCGAGATATAAGAAAACTTCCTGTTTTGCGGCGTCGCCGCCGACTGCGATCGGCCAACGCGAAAAGTTGCCATCGACTGTCACCGGGGCAACCCCCGGTATGTGCGGATGTCACAATTTCATTTCAAATCAAAACGCATCGAGAGATATGAGCAAAAACAATGTTTTCTCAATTATAGCGCCCCCCAGTGGCCACGAGACACCAGATTTTGTCCGTGCGCTTGGGACCGAGCCTGGAGGCGTGCTACCAAATTTGGTGTCATTGCTCCGAAGCGTTGCCGAGATATGAGCTCAAATGGAAAACGGCGCCGTCGCCGCCGATTTCGATTGGCTGTTACGGGCGAACGCTCATATTTCCGAAGACGGCTGATACTATCGTTTGTGCGCGTCGGTCAGAAGACGGTCTGTGTCGATTTTCGTGAGAATCGGACAAAATTTGCGACCCGTGAAACTTTTGGCGTGTTTTTGACATAATCCAAAATGGCGGAAAATCCATCATGGCGGAAATTGACGCCATAGGGTGCGTTGAAGTCGGCTTCGTCCAAGGATTCCAGCGATACCTTGTTTTCAATTATCGGACACGCGGTTCAAAAGTTACACGCGCAAATGTACTTCAAAGTTTGACCCGTTGGTGGCGCTAGACCGTGCTTGGTGAGTGCATGAAACTCAGTCAAAATAATGTTGAGACTGTCCTTAAGCTGTGTGCAAAATTTCAAAACTTTTTACCGCACGGTTCTAGGGGCTGCCATAGACTCCCATGGCGGAATTATAATAATAATAATAATAGGGAAGAAAACGTACAAACACAATAGTGTCCTACGCAGCTTCGCTGCTTGGCCACTAATAATAATAATAATAATAATAGGGAAGAAAACGTACAAACACAATAGTGTCCTACGCAGCTTCGCTGCTTGGCCACTAATAATTAAAGCTGCAAGCAGCATTGTCGTGGCCAAGCAGGCAGTTCGGCAAGCCCAGATAGGCCGCGTAAACCGACGCGGTCGCGCCAGGCGTGCGGCACTGAGCGGTCGCGGCAGGTTTCGAGCCGAACGACCAAGGATCGGCGGAGATGCGAGGTCGGCTCCCGTTCGGCGGCTTCGCCGCCGATTTCGACGGCCTGTCGCGGGCGAAAGCTGTTGCCAGTCGCTCCAGAAATGAAGGCGTTGATGAGGCGTGGTCCGAAGGTGGCCCGTGCCGAATTTGGTGAAGATCGGATGAAATTTGTGACCCGTGAAAACTTTTTGATGTTTTTGATTAAATCCAATATGGCGGCCGAATCGATGACGATGACGTGACAAGTCGACCTGCACTATCACCAGACACCATTAGTACATTTTAATTCCAAACACATTGAGAGCTACAGGCCGAAATGCATGTTTTGCTAACTGCAGCGCCACCTAGAGGTCAAAGGTCACCAATTTCTTTGAGCGTCGTCCTGATGCGTTCCTGAGTAGCTGTAGCAAGTTTGGCTTTGATACCTGCAAGGGTTGCTGAGATATCAGCTTGAAACCGCTTTGCCGCCTTCGCCGCCGATTTCGATTGGCTGTAGCGGCCGAACGGTTTGGAACCCGAAGACGGCCGATACTATCGTTTGTGCGCGTCGGTCAGAAGACGGTCTGTGCCGATTTTGGTGAGAATCAGACAAAATTTGCGACCTGTGAAACCTCTGAAGTGTTTTTGATTCAATCCAAAATGGCGGAACATCCGACGGGGCGACATGAACATCGTGGGTATCGTTGACCTCGGCACGATCCAAGGAGTCCAACGGTACCAGGGTTTTGAATGTCAGGCCTACGGGTCAAAGGTTATAAGCAAAAACGCAATTTTGCTAATAACGTCGCCCCCTAGCGGCCCGAATGACACCAAATTTTTATTGGGCACTCCTAGGCGAGGGTCGAAGCGCGTGACCGAGTTTGGTCTTCGGAAGTCGAAGCGTCTCCGAGATATAAGAAAACTTCCTGTTTTGCGGCGTCGCTGCCGACTGCGATCGGCTAACGCGAAAAGTTACCATCGACTGTCACCGGGGCAACCCACGGTATGTGCGGATGTCACAATTTCATTTCAAATCAAAACGCATCGAGAGATATGAGCAAAAACAATGTTTTCTCAATTATAGCGCCCCCCAGTGGCCACGAGACACCAGATTTTGTCCGTGCGCTTGGGACCGAGTCTGGAGGCGTGCTACCAAATTTGGTGTCATTGCTCCGAAGCGTTGCCGAGATATGAGCTCAAACGGAAAACGGCGCCGTCGCCGCCAATTTCGATTGGCTGTTACGGGCGAACGCTCATATTTCCGAAGACGGCTGATACTATCGTTTGTGCGCGTCGGTCAGAAGACGGTCTGTGTCGATTTTCGTGAGAATCGGACAAAATTTGTGACCCGTGAAACTTTTGGCGTGTTTTTGACATAATCCAAAATGGCGGAAAATCCATCATGGCGGAAATTGACGCCATAGGGTGCGTTGAAGTCGGCTTGGTCCAAGGATTCCAGCGATACCTTGTTTTCAATTATCGGACACGCGGTTCAAAAGTTACACGTGCAAATGTACTTCAAAGTTTGACCCGTTGGTGGCGCTAGAGCGTGGTTTGTGCTTAGATGAAACTTGGTCAAATTAATGTTGAGACTGTCCTTAAGCTGTGTGCAAAATTTCAAAACTTTTTACCGCACGGTTCTAGGGGCTGCCATAGACTCCCATGGCGGAATAATAATAATAATAATTAAAGCTGCAAGCAGCATTGTCGTGGCCAAGCAGGCAGTTCGGCAAGCCCGGATAGGCCGCGTAAACCGACGCGGTCGCGCCAGACGCGCGGCACTGAGCGGTCGCGGCAGGTTTCGAGCCGAACGACCGAGGATCGGCGGAGATGCGAGGTCGTTTCCCGTTTGGCGGCTTCGCCGCCGATTTCGACGGCCTGTCGCGGGCGAAAGCTGTTGCCAGTCGCTCCAGAAATGAAGGCGTTGATGAGGCGTGGTCCGAAGGCGGCCCGTGTCGAATTTGGTTAAGATCGGATGAAATGTGTGACCTGTGAAAACTTTTTGATGTTTTTGATTAAATCCAATATGGCGGCCGAATCGATGACGATGACGTGACAAGTCGACCTGCACTATCACCAGACACCATTAGTACATTTTAATTCCAAACACATCGAGAGCTACAGGCCGAAATGCATGTTTTGCTAATTGCAGCGCCACCTAGAGGTCAAAGGTCACCAATTTCTTTGAGCGTCGTCCTGATGCGTTCCTCAGTAGCTGCAGCAAGTTTGGCTTTGATACCTGCAAGGGTTGCTGAGATATCAGCTTGAAACCGCTTTGCCGCCTTCGCCGCCGATTTCGATTGGCTGTAGCGGCCGAACGGTTTGGAACCCGAAGACGGCCGATACTATCGTTTGTGCGCGTTGGTCAGAAGACGGTCTGTGCCGATTTTTGTGAGAATCAGACAAAATTTGCGACCTGTGAAACCTCTGAAGTGTTTTTGATAAAATCCAAAATGGCGGAACATCCGACGGGGCGACATGAACATCGCAGGTATCGTTGACCTCGGCACGATCCAAGGAGTCCAACGGTACCAGGTTTATGAATGTCAGGCCTAAGGGTCAAAGGTTATAAGCAAAAACGCAATTTCGCTAATAACGTCGCCCCCTAGCGGCCGACTGACGCCAAATTTTTATTGCCCACTCCTAGGCGAGGGTCGAAGCGCGTGACCGAGTTTGGTCTTCGGAAGTCGAAGCGTCTCCGAGATATAAGAAAACTTCCTGTTTTGCGGCGTCGCCGCCGACTGCGATCGGCTAACGCGAAAAGTTGCCATCGACTGTCACCGGGGCAACCCCCGGTATGTGCGGATGTCACAATTTCATTTCAAATCAAAACGCATGGAGAGATATGAGCAAAAACAATGTTTTCCGAATTATAGCGCCCCCCAGTGGCCACGAGACACCAGATTTTGTCCGTGCGCTTGGGACCGAGTCTGGAGGCGTGCTACCAAATTTGGTGTCATTGCTCCGAAGCGTTGCCGAGATATGAGCTCAAATGGAAAACGGCGCCGTCGCCGCAGATTTCGATTGGCTGTTACGGGCGAACGCTCATATTTCCGAAGACGGCTGATACTATCGTTTGTGCGCGTCGGTCAGAAGACGGTCTGTGTCGATTTTTGTGAGAATCGGACAAAATTTGCGACCCGTGAAACTTTTGGCGTGTTTTTGACATAATCCAAAATGGCGGAAAATCCATCATGGCGGAAATTGACGCCATAGGGTGCGTTGAAGTCGGCTTGGTCCAAGGATTCCAGCGATACCTTGTTTTCAATTATCAGACGCGCGGTTCAAAAGTTACACGCGCAAATGTACTTCAAAGTTTGACCCGTTGGTGGCGCTAGACCGTGCTTGGTGAGTGCATGAAACTCAGTCAAATTAATGTTGAGACTGTCCTTAAGCTGTGTGCAAAATTTCAAAACTTTTTACCGCACGGTTCTAGGGGCTGCCATAGACTCCCATGGCGGAATAATAATAATAATAATAATAATAATAATAATAATAATTAAAGCTGCAAGCAGCATTGTCGTGGCCAAGCAGACAGTTCGGCAAGCCCGGATAGGCCGCGTAAACCGACGCGGTCGCGCCAGACGCGCGGCACTGAGCGGTCGCGGCAGGTTTCGAGCCGAACGACCGAGGATCGGCGGAGATGCGAGGTCGGCTCCCGTTCGGCGGCTTCGCCGCCGATTTCGACGGCCTGTCGCGGGCGAAAGCCGTTGCCAGTCGCTCCAGAAATCGAGGCGTTGATGAGGCGTGGTCCGAAGGCGGCCTGTGCCAGATTTGGTGAAGATCGGATGAAATTTGTGACCCGTGAAAACTTTTTGATGTTTTTGATTAAATCCAATATGGAGGCCGAATCGATGACGATGACGTGACAAGTCGACCTGCACTATCACCAGACACCATTAGTACATTTTAATTCCAAACACATTGAGAGCTGCAGGCCAAAATGCATGTTTTGCTAACTGCAGCGCCACCTAGAGGTCAAAGGTCACCAATTTCTTTGAGCGTCGTCCTGATGCGTTCCTGAGTAGCTGTAGCAAGTTTGGCTTTGATACCTGCAAGGGTTGCTGAGATATCAGCTTGAAACCGCTTTGCCGCCTTTGCCGCCGATTTTGATCGGCTGTAGCGGCCGAACGGTTTGGAACCCGAAGACGGCCGATACTATCGTTTGTGCGCGTCGGTCAGAAGACGGTCTGTGCCGATTTTCGTGAGAATCGGATAAAATTTGCGACCTGTGAAACCTCTGAAGTGTTTTTGATTCAATCCAAAATGGCGGAACATCCGACGGGGCGACATGAACATCGTGGGTATCTTTGACCTCGGCACGATCCAAGGACTCCAACGGCACCAGGGTTTTGAATGTCAGGCCTACGGGTCAAAGGTTATAAGCAAAAACGCAATTTTGCTAATAACGTCGCCCCCTAGCGGCCGAATGACACCAAATTTTTATTGCGCACTCCTAGGTGAGGGTCGAAGCGCGTGACCGGGTTTGGTCTTCGGAAGTCGAAGCGTCTCCGAGATATAAGAAAACTTCCTGTTTTGCGGCGTCGCCGCCGACTGTGATCGGCCAACGCGAAAAGTTGCCATCGACTGTCACCGGGGCAACCCCCGGTATGTGCGGATGTCACAATTTCATTTCAAATCAAAACGCATCGAGAGATATGAGCAAAAACAATGTTTTCCCAATTATAGCGCCCCCCAGTGGCCACGAGACACCAGATTTTGTTCGTGCGCTTGGGACCGAGTCTGGAGGCGTGCTACCAAATTTGGTGTCATTGCTCCGAAGCGTTGCCGAGATATGAGCTCAAACGGAAAACGGCGCCGTCGCCGCCGATTTCGATTGGCTGTTACGGGCGAACGCTCATATTTCCGAAGACGGCTGATACTATCGTTTGTGCGCGTCGGTCAGAAGACGGTCTGTGTCGATTTTCGTGAGAATCGGACAAAATTTGCGACCCGTGAAACTTTTGGCGTGTTTTTGACATAATCCAAAATGGCGGAAAATCCATCATGGCGGAAATTGACGCCATAGGGTGCGTTGAAGTCGGCTTGGTCCAAGGATTCCAGCGATACCTTGTTTTAAATTATCGGACACGCGGTTCAAAAGTTACACGCGCAAATGTACTTCAAAGTTTGACCCGTTGGTGGCGCTAGAGCGTGGTTTGTGCTTAGATGAAACTTGGTCAAATTAATGTTGAGACTGTCCTTAAGCTGTGTGCAAAATTTCAAAACTTTTTACCGCACGGTTCTAGGGGCTGCCATAGACTCCCATGGCGGAATAATAATAATAATAATAATAATAATAATAATAGGGAAGAAAACGTACAAACACAATAGTGTCCTACGCAGCTTCGCTGCTTGGCCACTAATTAAAGCTGCAAGCAGCATTGTCGTGGCCAAGCAGACAGTTCGGCAAGCCCGGATAGGCCGCGTAAACCGACGCGGTCGCGCCAGACGCGCGGCACTGAGCGGTCGCGGAAGGTTTCGAGCCGAACGACCGAGGATCGGCGGAGATGCGAGGTCGGCTCCCGTTCGGCGGCGAAAGCCGTTGCCAGTCGCTCCAGAAATCGATGCGTTGATGAGGCGTGGACCACGCCTCATCAACGCGGCCCGTGCCGAATTTGGTTAAGATCATGGAAAGAAAAGCTGACGCGGTGGTTGCCCCAGCTGAAGGAGAAATTACGGTCCAGGAACTGGAGCGTTTGTTCGACCCCAAACCAAGCGTTTGAGGTTTTGCATGTTTTGGTCCTTTTTGATTGACTTTAAAAAAAAAAACAAAGAAAAAAAAAAGTTTGTTATTTTGTAAATAAGTTCTGTTTGTTCTTTGCACTATATTTGCTTCATTTGACTTAAGAAAAGAGTTTATTCTGTTTGGAAAAAAATTTGTTGTGTTTGAAAACGTTTGTTGTTTGCACTTATCGTTTGCTTAATTTAAATAAAGTTCCTGATATCTTTTACCTTTTTTGAACTATGTCTTGTTTTGCGGTAGGGTGAGGGAAGTGATGGTTAAAGTGGCCATGGGTGATGGTTTGTAGGCAGAAATTGAACAGTATTTAAAAAAGAAAAAATGCTTGGGCTTTATTGCTGTGGTTTAGGTTTTAGTTTAGTTTTAAATGCATATTTATGATGACATGATATAGAGAATGAGCCTTGCATCAAACAAACCAATTGTGTATGAATTGTTTAGTGGCACATTAACATTTAAATTATATGATTATCTCAAATCACATCAATCTGTTTTGAACTGCTTGACTCACTACAGTCAGGTCTCAAATAACTATTCTTACTTGTTATTGACTTATTTGCCAGGAAGCTAGTTCATGAATGTGTAAAAATGTGTAAGTTAGTAGGCCTACATCATGAAGTGATGCAAAAAGGCTAACACCTGCCAGAAAATAGGATATAGTGAACTTTTGGATAATTCAAAGGGTGGCTACCTAAATATACCTGTAAGAAGGCACTTGATTGTTATGATTGTTATAAGGCGTATGAAGGGTTCTTTGGAAATGTTCTGACTTTCACAACAGGTGTTTTGCATGAAACGTTTGAGAATGGTAAATGGTAAATGGTAAATGGCCTTGCTTTTATATAGCGCTTTTCTACCTATTGGTACTCAAAGCGCTTTTACAGTCAGAGACACATCTACCCATTCACTCACACAAGCACGCACACATTCACACACCAGTGCCACGCACTGGGAGCAACTGGGGGTTCAGTGTCTTGCTCAAGGACACTTCGACATGTGGCACACTCCGGGGATCGAACCGCTAACCCTCTGGTTCGTGAACAACCCGCTCTACCTACTGAGCCACAGTCGCCCCCAAAGAATAAATATATAATATATATATAACTCCTATATAAAGACATAGTAATGTTTCAATGGGAAAAGGGTGAGTCAAATGCATTATTAAGTCAGTAATTATACAAAAATGGCAAAGGGAATGGGATAAAAAGTTTAATGCAAGACACTACCATACATATGAGAGGAGTGTGACAGGGAAAAAAGGGTTATTCACTGAGTCTAAGCAGAAGAAAACAAGTGGTCTATACTAGACGGACAGGCCTAAACTCTAGATATAGTAGGAAAGAGTAATGTTTTATGTATTAGTATGCCAAGTCAGAGAAGATGTCGATCATGTACTTTTTAAGTGTGAGAAGTATAATGAGAGCAGATTAATCTGGCAAGAAATGGAATGGGAGAATTGAGTTAATGAAATTCTGGTAGAAAGGGACATGACAGAGACTGAAAGCTTTATTTATTTATCTTAATAGTACTTGTTTAATAAGATTTATTTATTCAATATAAGCCTAGACTCCACGTTAATACGCTCCTGTACAGTGGGTGGCGGTATACTAGAAAATAGTCATCTGTCAAAAAACAGAAGAAGACTTATTACGACGAGAAACAGAAGCGCTTCCTTTCGCCTGATTGCCATTAGCAAGAAAGACGTGTTTTGAAGACTTGAAGGTAATTGACTGATGTTTGTATGTTTGGTATGGAACTACTTATACTAAATATGCGTAAACTAGCAGTTATGAGGTTATAACATTATATATTAGTTGGTGTCTCTGGAGAGTGACGTTAATTCGCTTCATGAACGTTAATGTCGAGTCATATTTTGAAGTAGCTAACTTAACGTTAGCTTTACTTAACGTTAACTAAGTGAGCATGAGAAAGTTAGCTGGGATGTTAACTTGTGCTAATCAGCAATTAATATTATGAGCAGATTGGAGCAAATTAGTATGTTTAATAACTGGTCGTTTACTGTTATCACGTTGGTTTACTGTTGTTGATGGAAATCTGGTGACACGAGAGGGTATTTTAAATTAGCAACTCAATTAACGTTAGCATAGCAGCATGTTCGATAACATTGCTATTGTTTTCGTGCTGTTATTGTTATTATTTTACAAGAATTTTAGAAAATTCTACGCATGTCTAAATATGCGCGAAAAGTCCTGAAAATTTGCAGAAAGATTTGCTTGTCCGAAAATTGTTGCTGTATATAGGCCACAAGCACGGGCGTGGCAAAATGGCTCCGTAGCACCATCCAGCACAATCTGGAAATGTGTATATGTATCATCCATATTCCATAGCCATATTCTAAACCCAAAAGGAAGTCTGTTATTTTGCTTAAAACCGTGAAAATTGTACAAAAAAATGGTGTTGGTAGAGTTTGTAAATCAGGCATTATCCTTATCAGATAGGTTGTTGAAAGCCAGGCAAACGATCCTGGCGGTGGTTTATTGACTTTTCGTCGAAGTGGCGTGGGTAAATGTCTGATTTTGTTGGTGCCTGTTGTATGAGCTGCTGTTCCTGTCTGGATGTTTGGAGTCTCTTAAAAATTTGTCAGCACAGACTTATGAGCTTCGTGATTACTCTCTGCGAAAATTAAACTGGCCTGTGATGGTAGTAAAAGTGTAAAATTTCACCGTCTCACTGTTGGTATCATCATTGCACGTAGTTTGCTACTTTGTCCAGCAGATGGAGCCAAAGTACTTCTCTCTGGTTGCTGGCTTTGTGTGTGTGTGCGCGCGTGTGCGTGTTGGTTAAACGTGTAATGGTGGGTGATGCTGTTTTAACATACTTTGATGCCACAGAGACAATAATACAATTGTTTGTTGATGCCACAGAGAGAGTACATTCAAAAGAGCCGAGACTATGTGTGCTTCCGCTTCTGGCATGCACGTTTCCACCAGAGGATGGCAGTGTGGCGATTGCGATTGTAGTGGTTTGAGGGGAAGAAGTCGTTTTTCAGCTAAATATCAGCCTTTCCGGTCGTTAAGGAATTAAGAGAACATGCGTCTGACTGTTATAAATGTGTAGTTATGTGTGTTGCTATGTGTGTAACTGCTGTTTGTATAAGGTCGCGGTCGTTTGGTGTTGCCGCCGCTATGACAATGCTAGTTCCGTTAGCCTGTCTATGGTGTTTTGCATTGTACATTAGCATTAAGCTAGCGGAGATTATTCTTCGTTGTTATAATGTCGATCTTTACTAGATGGAAAGATATACTTAGAGATACTTAAGATAGATTCTTAATTCTTATCACAGTTGATTTGCTCTGACAAATATTTTATTGTATTGACTGTGCATCGTGCCATGGTGCATTGTTATTGTATCCCCTGAGAACTGCAGTGGCCCCGCCCTTGCCGGCCGCAAGGTGCAAGGGCCCGTTCAACGCTGCTTGCTACTGTAATGGGCTGTATGCACTTGCGATCATGACGTATGTCCGGTTAAATCTCAGGATGGCTGTAAACATCCGGTTATCGTAGAGTGATATGATGTGCTACCAGCTATTGTATGCTACCATGGAATGCTTGTCGTCAGAAGACCCAAAACTGTTCCTTTTCTTCGTTGTTGTGTTGTTTATGTTAATGTTTTAACTTGTACGTTATGATCGCGTAAAAATTGCTATGTTAAAACACTAAGAAGGCTGGACACAACATATAACTTTGATCTGGGTATCAACTGGGTATGAACTCAAGCACTGAGAACATTGTTTGTGTACAAATAGTTTACTAAAAATAAGATTTTGAACAAGTCACTCTTTAACTGGCCAGATGGCAGCGAGCAGAAAAACCAAGTGAGTTGTTCAAAACCTTTCTATAACTAAACTCTGTGTACACGAACAATGTTCTCAATGCTCGAGTTCATGTGTAAAGTCACAGATGATACTTCGATCATAGTTTCATGTTGTGTCAAGCCTTCTTAATGTCTTAAAAATAGCCATTTCTACGTGATCACGTATCAAAATAGTAACGTTAGCGTCCCTACGATTCCCATTCAAAAGGCCATTTGACCAGAAAATGACAACACGAACAAGCTTAAACGTAGCGCTTCAGACGTAATTATGCTTTTAAACTAAAGTTTGACTCGGGTACATTCACAAAAACACCATAGGATGCATTTGGGCGAAAGTTATTATGCTTAAAACACCAAAAGTAGGATTGTAGCTCAGGCTAACTAGTGTTAGCAAATTACCTTCAAAGTTGCAAAGAAATGAAGACACGTAAAATTTGAAGCCTTTGTCTAATTTGCTATGTGGTGTTGTACTGGATGCCTGGACGATCCTCTGTATATCGTGAACAGACACTTTTGGCAACTCCAGCAAACACCTTGTGAATTTAGTATCTGCCATCGTAAATGACGACTGTGACTGTGTAACTGGAAATGTCACACCATCCTTACGCCAATGTGGAAGTGATGCGTGCATAGAGCCCATTTGTTTTATCCCGTTGTCATGGCTTTTTCAGTTGGTGAACATCTGTCTGAGGTGTAACTGTAAATATGTACAACAAAGGTTCCATTTTATAGACCTAATGCTGTTAAGCAAGCCTCTTGGGCTTTGTTTTCACTTGTATGTGTGCATGAAATATCAGGTAAAATTAAGAAGACAGTATAATGTTTGACTTGATATTAATATGGCTCTAAAACATTACTACTTTTTCTTTGTTTTATTCTATCCTTTGCAGATACTGACATTGTGTCCCTGCTTTTGAAAGGTAAGCATGGGTGTTGTTAATGAATATGGAATTACCTACCCTTGCACTTTAAGATAGAGAAGCAGGATTGAGGATTATTGCAATCAAAATGTAGCATACAATACTTAAGCCTTTTTAGCTGTGAGGCTCTCTAGTATTGCAGTGACGGCATTGCAGACATACATTCAGAAGCTGGTTGAGGTGACTGGTCTCTGCAGATGAGATGTCAGTGAGTAGACATGTGACATGTTCAACTGGAAAAACAGTATGCAAGTAAAGCACTGACAGTATTATGATGTTTTTATTGAAAGTCATGTAATGTTGAAGAAATGTTAAATGTTATGGCTCCTGCACACTGCCTGTGTGGCGTTTCTGTTGCTGTGTGCTGTTGTCTGTGTCTGAACACCAGAAATGTGTCTGTGCTGTGCTGTGGTGGGCCCTCTGCCTGTCAGAACATCTCTTCAGTTTCACATTTGAATGTAAACGCTTCCAACACGCTTTTGTGTTGCTTGTAAAGTAGGAATTGGTCCTATTTCTAACATGCACAAATTTTGGGCACGGCTCAAGCTGTGCCTCATACAAGCATTGTGCAAGCTGTAACTTGTTAACATTGGACCCAAAAATGTAAATATGCATGCAGGCAGTGAGCAGGAGCCCTTAGTCTTAGTTTTTATTCATAAATGGATTGCAGTGATTTTTTTTTTTGCTTTTGAATGTATTTGCTTTAAATTAATAGCCTGTCTTGAAGTTGTGAAGGAATGTTTGTGTGCATTGCTATCTTATAAATATATTACAGTGTAGCTGTTTGAGTGAATTAAGTAGATGTGGCATATTAGACATGACAATATTTGTGGTATGTGTTTTTTGTGTTTTGCAGATGCCACGTTCAAGTAAAAGGTCGCTGGCAGGCAAGAAAACATGGGTTGACAGGGCATCACAGGACCAGGGGTCCTCTGACAAGGTCTGTTGTCCATTCTACTTCATTTGTCTGAAGTATTATGACTGTGTATTATCATTATCATAGTACAGTTTAAATGTTGCTCCAATTCTTATTCACAGCAAGGAAATAGCAGATTTTTTTCAGTATGCTGCAGAATGATGTGCATCTTAAATTTATAATAATGGAATATAAAAGTTAGGGAGTTGTTATATATATATGTATATATATATATATATATATATATGCGCACTGCAATTCTGGAAGTGTGTTTATTTTAGAACTGCTGAAATGATTAGTGTAACTGTAAGAGATAATTAAGGAAATGTTATGTTAGACATGATATTTTATATGTACTCTCTGTGTGTTACAGATGCCATGTCCAGGAGAACCTGACCTGGGGCCCTGTGACGGGGTTGGGCGTCCTCGTGGAAAAAAAGCCCAAACACCTTCTGAAACAAACCATATGCCAAACCATGTGTCTACATGCGTGTTGAACTCCAACACTGATACAGAACAAATGCCAAACCATGTGTCTACATGCGTGTTGAACTCCAACACTGATACAGAACAAATGCCAAACCACGTGTCTAACACTGTTACAGAACAAATGCCAAACAAAATGCCAAACAAAATGCCAAACTCTTTGCCAAACAAAGTGCCAAACAAAATGCCAAACTCTTTGCCAAACAAAGTGCCAAACAAAATGCCAAACTCTTTGGCAAACTCTTTGCCAAACTCTCCACTTACTCTCTCTGACTCTCTACCAAAGTCTCATGCCTCTAATGGAAACTCAGTGCCATACTGTGTCAATGAACAAACTGTAACTACCGATTTTTCCTCTTTGACTCAATCTGATGACTTTCCAGAGAGATCTGTGCTGATGGGCTCTTTTCATCAAGGACATTCACGGTTTGGAAATGTGCGCAACAAGCAGTGTGGTGCCATCAGCTTGACTGCCGTTTTGAAGTCCAAGATGAAGAACGTGTGGAGCTGGGAAACTGGAGATCTGGATGATGTTTTGATTAAGGGAACTGCTCTTTACAGGTCAATGCGTGCACAGGGTAAAATAAGAGACCGTGGAAGGGGTTACATTGCTGTGTCTGAATTGCCGAGGCAGTATGAAGTGTGGAATTGTGATTTTACAATAAACTTTGCTGAGTCTTACACTGGATTTCTTCAGGTTGATGAGTATGATCATGCTTTACATGATGTTGCCATGCCTTTTGATGTAGCACTGCAGCGGGCACTGTTTAGCAATGATGCTTGTTTGTTAACCATTTGTGCTAACACATATGCTATAGTGAATGTAGGAGCAAGGTTTGCTTTTGTTGATTCACATGCTAACAGAAACGTCAACCAGAAAGGTAAGATGACAAGTTGTGTTAAGTACTTCAGCTCTGTACACTTCCTGTTCACGTTTGTTTCCGAGTTTGCACGATCTTTTGGCGTGAGGACACCAAGGTTTGAGGTAACTGGAGTCACCGTGATAACTGCCGCCAATGCCCAGATGCACGAACCATCCAGCTGTTCAACGAGCACTGCAAGTTGCCGTCCACTCTACAGCGATTCATCCAGCTGTTCAACGAGCTCTGCAAGTTGCCGTCCACTCTACAGCGATTCATCCAGCTGTTCAACGAGCTCTGCAAGTGGCCGTCCACTCTATAAGCGTGAAGCGTGTGAACGAGTTGTAAGTGGGTCATTTAAGTCTACAGCTGCAGCTGATTTCACGTGTGGCACAGAATGTTTACAGACCATACCAGACACTAACACGAATAGCAGACCTCTGTACAGTCACGTTTTGAAACGAGTGCCCAGTAACGATGCTAAGCGAGAGGAAATTGCAACAGACGACGTCATTCTAATTGATGCAGGTACGCACAAACAGTCTTTTCAGCCTTTACAGTGTAATGCGGAAGCAGCTGATGATGTCATTATAAGTGATGTAAGATTTCAGAAACAGGCTTTTAAACCTTTGGTTCGCCAGGACCAGGATGCACTCTGCACATGTTTGGATCTTCAATATGAAAATGTTGATGTCGGCCTAATGGCAACCACTGATCTCGATGACATGGGGTGTCCCTGTAAGATAAAAAGCATAAAACCTGATGGGAATTGCTTTTACCGCAGCCTAGCCTTTGCCATTTGTCACAACGAAGACAAGCATTTGAAAGTAAGACGGTCTGTCGTGCAACACCTTCAGAGAAACAGCACCAAATTTGAAATGTATCTCAGGGATGAATATACATCTGTGCAGGACTACGTGACTAAATCAAGAATCTACTACTGTGGTTCATGGGCAAAAGAGATTGATATTTTTGCTGCTGCTGACTTCTTGCAAACAACTATATTTACTTTCAGTGATGGCAGATGGAATATGCACAGACCTACAGACTCACACACATGTAGAGAGAACTCCATTTATTTAAATCACACTGGCAGTCATTATGAGGTTGTAACATGTGTTCAACACAAAGATGCAAGAAGTTGCGCAGGAACATGCCAGCCTGTAAAGACTGATGACAAGTTGAGGTCAACACGAAAGAGAAAGTTGAAGGATGAATCAGAAAATGTGAAAGCAAAGAAAGATCGCCAGCGATATCACAACGACAGCGATTACAGAGACAGAAAGCGTGCATATATGCGGAATAAGTATGCTTCTGATCCTAAATATCACAAATCTCTGTGTGACCACTCTAAAATGACATATAAGAAGAATTCTACCTTTCAAGCAATTGTACGCAAGTATTCTAGTGTCAAATATAAGACAAACAAGGCCTTTCGGACTTATGTGCGTGAGTACTCCAAAGCCAAATATGAGACAAACAGGCATTTCAAGAATCTTGTCCGTGACTACTCCAAAGCCAAATATAAGACAAACAGGCCATTCCAGAATCTTGTCCGTGGTTATTGTCGTATTAAATACAATAACAGCATTAACTTTCAGAACCAAAAAAAAGAGGCAAGCAAGAAGACATACAGAGAAAACAAAAACATTCGTACAGAAAAAATAAAACGTGGTTGTGAGAATTATGCAAAGTGGCAAAAGAAACAGGAAGACATAGACTTTGCTATTGATCATTTTCGTCAGGAGGTCAGCTGTGGTCCTGAATATGTCTGCTCAGTCTGTCACCGTTTACTCTTCAGGAAACAAGTGCTTGAGTGTAAGAGACATGGCTATGAAAGCAAAGGAGCAGAGGTGGCTGCATTGGCTGATAGATGCATAACTTTGCAATATTTACATGTATGTGATGCTGGATGCCAGCAGAAGTGCCATTTGTCAGATAGCCCATCAAGCAAATTATGGATTTGTTTTACATGTCATCGCAAAATACTCAGAGGAAAACTTCCCGAAGAAAGTGTTACAAACAACATGCATTTGAATGAAATCCCACCAGAGCTTAAATGTCTCAACTCTTTAGAACAACATCTTATTGCACGTCACATTCCCTTCATGAAGCTGTTGTGTTTGCCTCGAGGTCGTCAGACAGCTTGTCATGGTCCATGTGTCTCTGTTCCAGTTAATGACGTAACTGTGACAAATATACTCCCAAGAAATGAATGTGATGACAAGATGATAAGAGTGAAACTGAAACGCAAATTGACATATAAAGGTCATTATGAGTACATGTATGTCCACACTGATCGTGTCAGAAATGCACTTAGGTATTTGATGGCAAACAATAAATGGTACAGTGATGTGATTATGAATGACGAATGGGTAAATTCTCTGAATGGCACTGACCAGCATGAAGAAAGTACCAAACAGGAAACACCTGATAACAGTGATGATGAAAATGTTCCTGAGGAGCAAGCAGAGGAAGACATAACTTACATCAAAGACCAGAATGGGCTTTTGTCTGATACGTCATTGCAACCTGTCGATCTGGGTTCAGAGATCATTGATCAGAATTTCCAGGATATACTTAATGTGGCACCAGGTGAAGGTAACAGTCCAGTGAGGTTGCTGTCTGATAAAACCAATGAGGCAAAATGTTTCCCTGTTTTGTATCCATCTGGTGGACCTACATTCCATGATGAAAGAGAGTCCAAAATAACTCTGTCTCGTTACCTGAACACACGCATTCTGAATGCAGATGGGCGTTTTGCACAGAACACAGACTTCATTTTTTACGCGCAATACATATCAGAGGTGCATCAAGTTGTATCTGGTGTATCCGTAGCATTACGCAAAGGTGGCGGCAACTCCTCTCTGGAGTCACCAGACATGTTGTTGAACTCGGACTCATTGAGTAAAATATTGCGCAATGACGAAGGATACAAGTTCTTACGAGGAATTCGTGGCACACCTCCCTACTGGATGTCAGTTCAGAAAGACTTATTTGCCATGATAAGACAACTCTCCATACCCACATTCTTTGCATCTTTCAGCTCTGCAGACTTGAGATGGCCTGAAATGCTGAACTCCATTCTAAGAATAGAAGGTAAACAAACGTCTGTTGACGATCTTGACTGGTCTGACAAATGTGGACTCATACGTCGCAACCCCGTCACAGCGGCAAGAATGTTTGATCACCGATGGCATTGCTTTCTCCGTGATGTAATCATGTCGCCAGCAGAACCCATAGGGAAAATAAAGGACTACTTCTACCGTGTTGAATTTCAACAGCGTGGTTCTCCTCATGTCCACTGTCTTTTTTGGGTTGAAAATGCTCCCAAGATTGATAAAGAGAGTGATGATGAAGTGACACAGTTCATAGATACATACATCACCTGTGAAATGCCTCCAGAAACAGATGCAGAGCTTTACGAGGTTGTGAGCAGCGTACAGAGGCACAGCACAAGACACTCTAAGACTTGCCGCAAGAAAAACACAGTGTGCAGGTTCAATTTCCCACGGCCACCGTCAAGCTGTACTTTCATCACGAGAGCCGATAACTGTGAGGACTTGAACGGCAATGATGACAATACAAGTGCGAGTGCAATAATAAAGAAGGTTAAAACTGCGTTGACCATGCCTGACATGAATTTTGATACAGCTGATGCATTTTTTGAGTCTCTCGGGATAGATCAAGGTTTGTTTGAAAAGGCATATAACATATGTTCCAATAAGACGAGCATTGTCCTGAAACGAAATCCTGGAGACATTTGGGTGAACCAGTACAACAAAAACTTACTCCGTGCTTGGCAAGGCAACATGGATATCCAGTATGTCACAGATGCCTTTTCAGTTGTGGTCTACATACTGTCATACATCACAAAAGCAGAACAAGAAATGGGTTTGCTTTTACAACGTGCCCAAGACGAGTCAATGAATGGCAACCTTGATGCAAAAGCAGCATTCAAACAGCTTGGAAGTGTATACCTACACAACAGAGAAGTTTCAGCCCAAGAGGCGGTGTATCGATTAACACACATGCACTTGAAAGAATGCTCTCGTGACGTACAGTTCATTCCTGTCGGTGACAATCCTGTTAGGATGAGTTTGCCATTGCATGTCCTCCAAACTAAAGCTCAATTCCAACCTTGTAATGACGAAAGCAGCATTTGGATGACCAATGTGATCGAGAGGTATAAGAACAGACCTCAGAATGAACAGTTTCAGGATTTATGCCTGGCCAGTTTTTGTTCTGAATACAGAGTTCTACCAAAGTCACAGGTTCCAACTGAAAGAGATTCACCTGACATCATACAGCTCAACAACAACTGCGGCTTTGTCAAACGAAGGACCCGAACTGAACCTGCTGTCGTGAGGTATCCCAGATTTTCTCCCACAAAAAACCCAGAAAACTACTTCCATTCATTGCTGCAACTGTTTTTGCCTTACTATGAAGAGTTCCACCTCAAACCACCTCAGTTTGATACATATGAGCACTTCTATAAAAGTGGTGCAGTGAAATGTGGCGTTGATGTCCAAAGAGTGCAGTCAATTGTGGATTCCAACAAAGCTTTATTTGAAAAAGAAAGTGATGAGATTGACAGAGCTAAACAGTTGCTGGAAGACAACATTGATTTACAAGATGCCTGGGCTCAGATATGTCCTGAAACAGAAAGGGAGCGTCTTCATTGTTTGGATCTGATGAAAGAAAAAGTTGTGGATGATGAAGGTGACGATGATGATGATCATGACACACTCATTCCTGACCTGACAGCAAACCCACAGACTACATGCACTTTGGAAACAAATCATGTGTCAATGCCCAGAGGGGATGCACTGCATTTACTACGCTCATTAAATGAAGAACAGTCTGCCATATTCTATGCTGTTCGTAGGTGGTGTTTGCAGAAACTGTTTGGACAAAATCCTGAACCGTTGCGATTGTTCATTACTGGTGGAGCAGGAACGGGGAAAAGCCATTTAATCAAAGCGATACATTACGAATCTACCAGGCTGTTGTCACAGATTGCTGAAAATCCCGAGGACCTCACTGTGCTTCTAACAGCACCTACAGGAGTGGCTGCATATAACATCGGCGCTGCAACAATTCACAACACTTTCTCCATTGGTGCAAATGTCAAACTGCCATATCAACCACTAGGTGATGAGAAAGTCAATTCTTTGCGAACCAAAATGGGCAGCTTGCAAATTCTGATCATTGATGAGGTGTCCATGGTCGACCATCGTCTTCTGGCCTACATTCATGGTAGACTGCGTCAAATCAAGCAGACTGGTGATTATTCCGTGTTTGCAAAAGTTTCCCTGATTTGTGTGGGTGATTTTTTTCAACTCAAGCCTGTGAAAGGAACAGCTCTTTTTGCTGAAAACAAAGGAGTCAACCTGTGGGACAACAACTTTGAGGTTGCAGAACTAACTAAAGTTGTTAGACAAGAAAATGCAGGATTTGCGGAAACGCTTAATCGTCTCAGAGTACGTAAAAAGAACGAGCCTCTCACCGACCGTGATGTTCTCACATTGAAGCAGCGTGAAACTGGTGAGGAATCTAATGACATTCATGTGTATGCTACAAATGCGGAAGTTGATGAATACAACGTGAAGAGACTGCAAGAGACCTGCCCAGATGCAATCAGCGTACGTGCTCAAGACTTTGTCCGAAATCCCAAAACTGGAAGAATGGAACGCAAAGTTGGCTTTCACAAAAAAGTGTTCAACTCTTGTTTGCCTAAATGTGTTTCCGTGGGTGTTGGAGCAAGGGTCATGTTGAAGAAAAACATAGATGTGTCTGATGGCCTTGTTAATGGAGCATGTGGTACAGTTGTGAAAATCATTCAAAGCCAACAAGAGAATGACATCCCAGCAGCTATCCATGTGGAGTTTGAAGACCCTAATGTAGGAAAGATACAGAGGTCAAAAGCAAGAAGGGTTTCCGAACGTTCGACGATAGTGGAAGTGCAAGAGGAACAAGTGGCTAATAATGGTGGTGTACGAAGGCAACTGCCGATTAGCTTGGCCTGGGCGGTAACTGTACATAAATGTCAGGGGCTTACTGTTGAAAAGGCTGTTGTATCACTCAAGAAGATCTTTGCTCCAGGGCAAGCATACGTTGCATTGAGTCGTGTAAGAAGTCTTGGTGGGCTGATAATTGAGGACTTCAAAGAATCTGCCATATATTGTGATGACAATGTAGAGTCGGCTATGAAATGCTTGCCTAAGTTTAATTTTGGAATGACTGTTTCATCCAACATGAACCCTGTGTGCACAGTAGCACTTCACAATGTACAAAGTTTGAATGCTCACATTCAGGATGTTCAATCCCATAAAGTCCTCATGAATGCTGACTGTATTTGCTTAACAGAGACATGGCTCAATGCAGACACTGATGAAGAGCCACAACTTCCAGGATACGTCTTCAAACACAATCCGAGGGCAAACTGTTACGATGACTCCGAGCCAGCATTTGCAGCACTGAAAGAACAACAAAGAGGTGGAGTTGGTGTGTATTGTTCAGACAACGTTGATGTGCAGGTGTCAATTCCAGAAAGATGCAATTTGGAATGTCTGTATTTTGAAGTACCTCATGCAAATTTGACTGCTGCTGTGTTGTACAGGCCCAGCTCTTATAAGATTGACATGTTTCGAGAGCAGTTATTACAGGTCATTTCTGAACTTGAGAAGCATCCAGGGAGAAAGCTGATCATGGGAGACTTCAATGAGGACATCTTTGTATCTTCTACAATTCTCAAGTTACTAGAACGGCATGGATACCAGCAGCACGTGCAAGCGGCTACAACTGAAAAAGGTACATTAATAGATCATGTTTACATTAAAGGCACAGAACATGTTGTTGTTGAAGTTGTGCAGACATACTACAGTTTTCATGAAGCAATACTGATCTCATTGTTGTAATGTTTTCTGTGATATATGATAATTGTCTTTGAACACGTAAGTATTTATATTCTCGTTATATTATGATGTCATTATGAATGTACTCCATAGTCCGTCCGCTAAGTGGGGGTTCGAATGGGTGGGTGGGTGGTGGCAAGGAGAAAACATACACTGGACGGCTCTTTGCAAGGGATGGGAGGAGTATAGGGGCCATTTTCCAAAAGAAGTTGCAAATAACAGTAAAGCTATACAGATGAATGTGTAAATATCAGAAAGCAATACAGTTGATTTATTATCCAGGTGATTTTTTTTTAAGTCAGTGGATTGTTCCCTAATTGTCTCAAGCATTTTAGGCTATGTCTTGTTAATATTTGTAAAATTATTTCATTTGGTTTCATTACACTACCATTACACCACGTTATATGTAATGCTTTAAATGCTATTGAATGTTTTCATTACCATTATTACCATTATTGCAACTTCTTTTGGAAAATGGCCCCTATACTGGGAACTTTTTTGTTCAACATTTTCGTGAATTAGGAAATTAAACCAAGTGGACAGTCATGCCATTGTTGTTTATCATGCCTATCGAAGGTATCCTTCGCTTGCTGGAGACAGGTGATGTGTAAAGGAGTCAAATTCAGAGGACATTCAAAGGGATTCATTTGGATTAATTAAAAAAAAAGCAACAACAGCCATAATTCCTGTGTGGGACTACAGAATCATTCTAAGCAGTGACTTCTAGGTCTACCAAGACTGACAGGTGCATCTTAGCACTGTGTATGTCTTTCATACCAATTGAACTGAAGACCTTACCATTTTTGTTTGAGTGATGAAAATGCATGATGGAAGTCATTTACATATTTAGCACTGTCCACTTGGTATGCAGTTCTAATACACATGGTGAATCAAACTAAATTGCATTGTTAAAGTAGTTCAAATATGCATCAGTTGATCATTTCATTTATAATGTGTTACAATATATTGACAGACTTTATATAATTATTTTGTTTATGTAAAAATGCTATGTTTTCACATGAAGAATTCAGAAAAGAAAGTTTGTTTTTGTTTCTAAATTTTAGATTGAGTGAGGAGAATTCAGTTGGCTACTTAATCAACCCAAGACAATTTTGAGCCATTAGACCTGTACAACTACTTGAAATAAGACATATTTAATGGTTTAAGTTTTATTTTTTCTGCCTGTGATGTCTTTCATTTGGGCCTGATTTTGTATTAGGCTGTTCTTTTGTGTGGGACTGATTTGTTTTAGCTGCGACTATACTATCAGTATTTTAAGTAATAAAATACTGATAGTATAGTATTATTAAGTAATAAGTATTTTTTTTATTTGTTTTGTTATGTTATGTTATTTCCAATTATTGAGAAGTATGTTTTGCCATGCATAATAACAAAGAAGGAAAAAGAAGGAAGAGTTATTGATATTTCATGGTGGAAGAAAAGTTACTTATACTCTATGAATTTCATTTCATAATGGCATATATGGAATCTGTTCACTACATATTGCTAAATTTCACTGCTGGATCTGTACAATTACCACTACGAACAATGGACTGAATATGGAGTGCAAGAAGTCTTACTTTGTAAGACAAAGCTAAACCAACCACTACAGAGGTTTGGAGTCGGAAATGCTGTCATGAGATCTTCTGACATGTTGACATTATGTGAGTACCTATTATAATTAACTGTACATTTTTTCAAAGACATGCATTCTAATTCTAATTCATGCACTTTTGACTGGATGTAAACTTTAAGAAAAGAAATGCTGGTTTATTTCACCTACAATAGCATGTAGACTTTTATTGTAAATGTACATCTGCTCTCAAATGACTATACAGGCAATGGTGGCCAAGGCCCAACAACGTAGCCTTTTGAGTGACCTGCACCAGACACAGGGCCTGCTGAGGATCACAGACATCCACCAGCCTCACAGCCTTCCGAGTGACCTGCACCAGTCCTGGACATCCACCACCAACACAGCCTTCCCAACCCCCAGCAATGCAGCCTTCCCAATGAACAGCACCAGTGACAGAGCCTGCTGCAGATGATGGATATCTGCCAGCCATTTGTAAATGTACATCTGCTCTCAAATGACTATACAGAAGATGTTGGCCCAGGCCCAGCAACGCAGCCTTTCAGGTGACCTGTACCAGACACAGGGCCTGTTGAGGATCACGGACATCCACCAGCAACGCAGCCTTCTGAGTGAGCTGCACCAGTCTTGTTGCGGATTACGGACATTATTTCTTGTCCTGCCTATGCCTGTCTATACTTTGTATATAACATTGAACTTTTCTGCTTTTGTGCACTCCTGGTTAGATGCATACTGCATTTCATTGGCTTTGTACTTGTAGTCTGCACAATGACAATAACATTGATTCTAATCTAATTATAGGGCCATTTAGTAATACAAGGGAAAGTAATTAATGACTTCATGTCTTTTCTCAGTTTTATTTTGTACTATTTTGGACATCTTGTTTTTTGGGTACTATTTCTGTTCATTGTTTTAAGTAGAACTTCATATTTCTTCCATTAAATTTAATACAATAATTCTAAATAAATGTCATACTATCATACTATCTGCGAGGGTAGTCTTCAGGGTATTTGTTTGCATAACATCATGCAGTTTCTACCTCTTCAATTGGAACAGTTATTGTTGATAATGTTTAATAACAAACCAGATTAATTCAGAAAATATGTTAAGATGTTTAAGCATAGAAAAGATGTGATGTGTGAATCACATGACTAAAAGGACACATGTTGTTTTGTCTACCACAGAGTTGTAGCATATTATCAATGACTGCAGTAATGACTTCTAGTTCACAAATAGCCCGAAAGTTAAAGGCAACGTATGTAAGATTGTGGCCACAACTTGTGCTGCAATCACTTTCAAAATACTGTGAACCTGTGTATCCCCTCATTTGTAGCTGCAGCTGTGATGCCCGGATGCCGAAACAGTACTGACTTTGTGATTAGTAGATAGGTAGAGGGTGGCGCATCAGGCCAAAACACAACATGACAACATCAACATCAGTTGAGGGATGCAACTTCACTTTTAAATGACAATATCTTAGCCGAACTATACCATTGTCAGTGATATAAGTATATGACATGCAACATGATTTCTTAATGTCTAGTGACATATCAGGGCCATTTTATTATGAATTGAAATACATTTCTTACATATGGTTCCTTTACAGAGATGGACAGAGTACTGGATCCCAGTACTTGAGTAAGAGTACAAATACTCGGTCAAAATTGACTCCGCTACAAGTAAGAGTAGCCCAGTCAATACATACTTGAGTAAGAGTAAAAAAGTACTTGCTTTAAATGTACTTAAGTATTCAAGAGTAAATGCTTTTAAATGTACCTAGAGTAAAGTAAGAGTAAGAGTAAATTCCTATTTTCCTATTTTTTTTTTTTATCTTTGATGAGAATGGACCTGACTGAATTAGTCATTTTACAATTTTATATACTACCTTATATCTCTTGTTCAGAGAAAACTCTTTGAAACACCTGCACTGATGTGCTTGCCTGTAGAACCATTCTGTTATACTGTACCAAGCCTTCCCCAAAATCTATAAAAATGGAAAGAAAATGAATGGAATCATCAAAGACGACAATGATGTCATTTTCACATTTTATTAAACAATTACTCCCCTTCCACACACACCCACACCCACACACACATCAGGCCTTTTTCACTCCGACAAAGTCGAACATAGCTTTAAGATAAGGCCATGGGTTTTCTTCCTCCGCCTCATAAAACTCCGGCTCATCATGTTCAGACTTGGATTCATCAGAGATTTCTTCGGCAGTCGCCATTGCCACCGTGGTCTTGTTTAGAGCTGCTTGGGTAGGGGATGACGTATTTCCGTTTTGACGTAAATCCCAGTTGAGAAGGTGTACTGTGATAGGTTTCCTTCTTTGACCGACACTGCGTGTGGCCAATCGCATTTTAGGGAAAAAAACAACAACAACAAAAAACAGGCAAACCTAAAAGTAATGAGTATTCATGAGCCTTCTCAGAATTAACTCGAGTAAAAGTAAAAATCTTTGCCTCGGAAATGTATTCGAGTAAGAGAATTCTAGTATTTGACTAAAGTACAAATCCTCAGAGTCTGTACTTAAGTACAGTACTTAAGTAAATTTACTCCGTTACTGTCCACCCCTGTTACTTTAACAGACTAACCACACTGGGGATTAACTAGCCTAAATTTTGAGATTGTAAGATTGTAAAATCTATGTAAATTGAAATACACATCACTAGCTATGCACTAATGAAATTGTGATAATTTCATTACAGCAAATGTTTTTTTGACTTATCTTTCTTTACTTCAAAAAAGACTGAGTAAATTTTTAAAAGAATGAACTTATATACGTCAAATTTTACATTCTTATACATACACTGTTATCAAACTAAATTGCATTGACATCAAACATTGGCATGTGTCAACCAAAGGACATCTTTTTTCAAAAGCCATTAAGGTTTAAATGAAACACATGAAGACTTACAGGCCAAAATGCATTATTGCTAATTGCAGCAGACCTAGAGGTCTGTGTGCAGATGTCACAATTTCATTTCAAATAGAAACACATCAAGAGATATGAGCAAAAACAATGTTTTCCCAATTATAGCGCCTCCTAATGGCCACGAGACACCAGATTTTGTTCGTGGACTTGGGACCGAGCAGACAGTTCGGCCGTCCAGATTTGTCACGC
Organism: Planiliza haematocheilus; assembly: GCA_005024645.1. Taxonomy (NCBI): domain Eukaryota; kingdom Metazoa; phylum Chordata; class Actinopteri; order Mugiliformes; family Mugilidae; genus Planiliza; species Planiliza haematocheilus. Next base: position 972 of record SRSE01000942.1, on the reverse strand, counting down.
AACTAAACGCAGTCGCGTAAGCCCGACGGACCCGGTACCGGGTCCAGAATAGCGTTAAAGTGTTTACGGCGTATCAAAAGTTATTTACATGCTGCGGTCGGTTTTTATTCTAAATGTTTCCAAAAGACGAGGCTTCAAAGCTACCAAAACAACAATCTAAGTGTATTTTTCTCAAAGACAGTTTGTTCGGCAATGATTTAAACATTTAACTAAAAAAAAAAAACAGCTGGGTGAATATACGGGACAGCCGAAACTAAATGCAGCGGTGCTCTGTATCCCCTCGCTCGATTCCATCATGTTAGGTATCAAAACAAACCAGAGGAGTTGATCCTTCCGCTCATACAAAGCAAAACATAGTCCGACACTAAACCAGCAAACGTAAGCCCCGTAGCAACGACGGTGCAAAAATTCGCATTTTGTTGTTGACACGTGTGTGTTTATGTCTCAATATTCCATCAAATAACAAAGCAGATTTCACCAAAAGCGACAGATTTTGTTTCCCTACCCTTTCGTGGCCATTTTCAGTCTGCCCGGTGAACGCTCCGCTCAAAAAAAACAGCACGGGAGCCCGCATTGTGTAAACGTCACTGCTCGATTTCATACACGGTCTTTTGCTTCCATCTGCTGGTTGTATGTTGGTACTGCAGCGTAAATTACACTGCAGCTGAGATGACAAGCTTTCGATTGAGGTCCCATTTTCCGAGGTAAACCTCTGGTTACCTCGACTTTTTTCGATGCGTTATTTTTTGTTCTAAATGCCTGCCACGACACCAGGTCAGATACAGTTGTAATCATTATGTAGGTCTACTCATAAATGAGAGTGGTTAAGTCTCATTTATGAGTAGACCTGACAGAACACACATTAAGCACTTTAATGTGTGTTCTGTACAAGTTCAAGAACCATTCTTATGCATTTTCTGAGTCATTCACCTTTGTTTTAGGCACAAAAACATTTTAGCTGGTAAAAATCTA